>ML778355.1:652410-666097 GCA_009831015.1 Picea engelmannii
TGTCGGGAACATATCGTGACCGTCGGATTGCCTAACTACAAATGCATACTAATGCATACTAAAGAAACACACTTTTACCTAACGACATATTAGACCAAGTAGATCTTAACTAACTCCTAAGTGTCTAAATATCCTAACAAGGTTGACAGGCACAGAGCTAGCTACAAGTACCAGCTACCACCCACAGACAGATGGACAGACAGAGATCGTCAATAAATGGGTGGAGGGGTATCTGAGGAACTATGTGGGGGGGCAGCAGCATACATGGGTGAGATGGTTACACATGGGTGAGTATTGTTACAACACAACTTACCATATGTCCATCAGGATGTCGCCGTTCAGGGCATTGTACGGATACGATGCACCCTCCTTTGTGGAGACTGTGTTTGGGGACAGCAGGGTCCCGAGGGCCAAAGACTGGGTGGAGGAGAGTCAGAGGATTCTGCGGTCAGTGAGGGAGAACTTGCAGACGGCTCAGAATCAGCAGAAAATATATGCAAACCGGCACAGAGTCTAGTGCAGTTTTGAGGTAGGGGATTTGGTTTTTTTGCGATTACAGCCATACAGACAATCCTCCTTGAAGAGGAGCGGAGCAGAGAAGTTGAAGCCGAAGTTTTATGGGCCATACAGAGTCATCGGGAGGATATGCAAGGTGGCATACGAGCTAGAGCTAGTGCTAGGTAGCCACCCTTGGATGAGGAGGGCCAGTTGGAGCTAGTGCCGGAGGAGGTACTAGAGCAGAGAGAGCGCAGGTTGAGGAGCAGGGTCATCAGGGAGTGCTTGGTTAAATGGAAGGGTTTTCCAGTGGAGGATGCCACATGGGAGGTAGAGCATATTTTGCAGCACCTAGGATTGATGTTGCTTGAGGACAAGCAATCTCCGGAAGGGAGGATTGTGATGTCCCATTCCCAAGAGTAGGCCAGCAGGGAGTGACTTAGTAGTCTATTTGTTCCCGTAGACTATAGTCAGGCACAAACAGGGAACAAGATGGAGAAATAAGGGTGTATTGATGGCTAAATGATGAATTAAGCCAAAAAACTTAGGGAAAGTCACTTAAGCCTAAGTCAACGAAGAATTAGAATGAAAAGGTGCTAAAGGGGGACTTAATTAATTAATTATTCACCTTAAAAGGAAAAGCACCTAGCTTAAGTGAGGTCAATGGTGAATTAGATTGGGAATGGTATAAAGGGAGGAATTTGACCTAATTCCTTATTATGCATTGTTATGATTTGATGTTGAGAGTTCTCAGAGGAGGAAGAGAGTCGACTTTACTGTTTTGTGTATTTTTGGAGGAAGCCACCACCATTGATCGGTTTCGGTATTGAGAGACACACCATAGACCATCGGAGATACCATCCAGGTATTTCACCGTGCTATTCAGGAGTATCTAGTTGCAGTGTGCGCAGCTCAGCCAGTGAGGGCGCAAGTCAGATTGAGGGTTTGTGGAGCTGCACGAGGTCCGAGCTCAGATTGCATTTTCCTTCCGACACAGTTGAGATCCAGTCAGGGCGCTTAGATTGAGCCACTTTCCATCAGATTCTGACGATGGAATTTTGCAGGGCACATCATCCAACCATTTAGGGCGCAGCTCTTCCGGCAGGACATTTGAGGTTGTAGACGGAGCATTAGAGCAAATCCGGGGAAACCCTCCCGACCCAGTTCCGCATTTGGCGAGACGATCGTTTTGAGTCCTATAGCAGCTGATTCCGTTGGTGGAATCATTTGGGGCACATCCAGTGTCCCAGGAGGTGCGCAAACCCCCCAGGGGTCAAGATCCAGTGCCTCAGAGACCAAATCTGACATCTGGCACTCATCCATTTCATTCTAGAGGCCAGGGCGCTTCTATTGGGACAGTTTCCAGCTCATTCCGACGGGTCTAACCTTTCGAACGAGTTTTCCAGCTTGTAGCGGTTATCGTACTTCTCGGAATCGCCTATTTTGCCGATCTATCCGTACATGCATCAGATCTGCCTTCATCTTCTGATCACGGGTATTTATGTGTTATTTGCTTGTATTCCAGTGACAATCCATGAGATCTAACTAACGACTATACTCTATATTTCCAGTATGTTATTGTATTTCCATGCTTGAGTCGCATAATACATATTATTGGGCAGTTGATGTTCTTTATTTCCGCATGCATCCTCTATATACTGTTTAAACCATAAAGATACAACATGCGCATGCAATAACCATAAACATCTCAAACACACAACTGAAATGCATCCAGAAACCCCCAAAGTATCAGATTTGAAGATAAAACGCATCCAGAAACCCCCAGTGTATCAGATCTGCGAGACAAAACATTAGATCAGTAGAAAATATCTTGATCAGCGGGATCAGGGATATTTCACCCAAACTCCTACTTGTTCTGCCGCTTAAGTTTCTACCCCATTTTGACAACATATCGATAAGTGGCTCCCATGACGAGATGTCCAGAAACTCCATTTTAGTTTGAATGTACCTATGTAGAGCCCCACGGTATTTTAGGACCAGATGTCGCTCAGAGTCTTTGATACCCAGCTTGGTGCACAAGGTATGGAAGGTATTTGTGAACTCCGGCACCGTTTGGCCCCTCTCTTGGCACAATGTGGTCCATCTCGTGTACCAGTCATCATAATTTCCAACAGGGTAATATTGTTCCTTGAGGGCATCAACAAAAGCCACCCAAGTGGGTCCTGGCCCAAAAATTGCAGACTCTTTCTCGACATGTTGCTCACAATAAGTCTCCCACCAATCTCTGACATGGGGAAGGGCCTTAAGAAGCATGATGGTGATTTTTTCACTATTGGAAAAATTTTGGACAGAGAAATAACCCTCTAGCAAACTTAACCATTTTCCAAAGTGTCGGCATATATCTAGCCTTCAAATAAAGGAATATCAAAGTTAATTTGTACCTTGAAGGGCATAGCACCTCTAAAGTGACTGTTAGTTGAAGGTGCTTCCGTTGTTGTCGACAGCCGCCAAAGGATCTGGGCAAAATTATCCATCATCTCGTTCCTCTGTCACGCAAAGGCTTCCTCAAGCAATAGTTTGAAAGGATCTCCTGCCCCATCGTCCCTCTTTTCTTCCGCCATGGGAGGTTGATTGGGCGTGCGAGAGCAGTTGTCTTCAACAAAAACAAGCTTGAGACCCAACTCTCTATACCCTGACCTCGTGGGGGACATGCACTAAAACAACAAGGAGCAAACTACTTTGATACCATTGATCCGGATTATTTTGAGAACGATATGAAGGCTGAAATGTAACAGAGATATACAAGGAAATAAACAGAGATATGGCACAGAACATAGTAATACAGTGAAACTCAGATTCTATTAATGACTATCTGAAAATAAAAAAAGACTGTAAAATGCAAAAGCACACAAGCTAGCTAGAATGGTGGCAGCTTATCTCTGAGAATAGATGTGTCGACTACGCTCATTCGCAAGAAGCCCATTACAATGAGGTTCCAAAGACCTTTTAAACATAAAGCATAATTGAGGAAACCCTAAACATCCAAAACCCAGAGCCCAGGAGATGAAACACCAAAAGGTTTGTGGGCCCCGATGGAGGTAGTTGATATGTCAACTTTCTGAGGGCGTAACTTTTGCATATGATCTTCGTTTGGGGCACTTGATACCTCGTCGAAAAGGTCTAGCTAAGGAGTACACATTCAGTTCGGTCGAGACAATGCTTGCGGTTATCGTCTAGGTGTTGTCATGCCCAAAAAACATTGTTTAAGGCCTCAAAATGGCCCCAGAAGTTCAAGACCCAAAAAAGTGTAGAAAAACTGCCAAAATGGAAAATTGTGCTTCGAGCCAGTGGAATAGGTGGGTGGCCACCAATGTCCACATGGATCATCCAATTACCTGGAGTGGCCCTTTAGGATGACTAACATTCCAATACCTTTGGTCATTGATGTCACTTTCCCAAATTTTCCCTATTGATTGTTCGGGGTTGTTGGATTGAGCAAATCCAATACCACGGCCACCCAATTAGCAGCACTCCATCTTCATGCCATTGACCAAGTTTCCCAACCTCAGATGGAAAAAGAACACGCTTAGCACATTCTGCCACCCACCATCCCCAACTTCACCCAAAGTTCCAACCAATGTAGTTGCATTATTAGTTGACGACACAGATTGTTTCTTGTATGAGAATTATTGTATTTTGATGGATTCTAGTTCAACAAACCCTTACTTGAAGGTGTGTCCATGCCTAATGTTCATGAAGTTATTTTTGAACTTCGCAGACAATACTAGAAGAGAAGCCTAGAAAGCATAAACACCAAGCATAGAAAACAATTTCATCTCCTAGATAATTTCCAAGTGGTTAGATCTTAACCTCCATCCTTGTACAAAAATGCTTCGAGAGCACTCTAGTGCATTTAGAGGAATGGTGCAAGACACAGTTGAAGAACTTCCAAGTTCCAATATTGCACTAAGAATGTTGAATGCCTTGACTACACACACCCCATCTCCAAGTTGATGGCCTCACAGGCTCTTGCTTGGGTATCAGATGGCTCTAACACCTAGTACGAGAAGCTATAGCAAGAATGGCACCTTCCCTTATCAACGCACCCCTTGTTTCTTAACCTCCTCAAATATCACAGTAATTCATCCAAGCAACTCCGACAACAAACTACCGCCAAAGCACCAAGACACAATGTTGAAGGTGCTCCACCCCCCAATGCTACCAAAAGAAAACTCAAACATAGCACGAACGCACACAAACAAGAAGACATACCGACATACAACATGATTGCACAAACCCATCTCAACAATGCAGTATACCTATGGAGGTAATATGGGGTACCTAGGGCCAATGGGAATGTGGTTATCTATTATTAGTGGAAGTCATTTAATATATAAGAATGTGGTCATTCAATGTAAGGTGGACTAGGTCCACTATATTAATAAAGGCTCACTATGGTAGTTAAATGTAATAAATGTGAGAAGGCTCTCTAGAAGGTTCCTAGAAGATAGAGAGAGCTATATAAAGAAGTGTAAGCAATGTAATGAAACATAGTGAAGAATATTGTGAATGTATCAAGCATTGCTTGAGGAGTGTTATCCTTCCTTAAGGATTAATATATGGTGTTACCCTACCTCAAGGGTTTTGGTTATTTCTTATGTTCAGTATTTGGTGAATGGTTTGGTTTATTCTTGTTGGTATTGTGGGTTTATTTTGAGATTTATCTTCAGATCTATTCAGGTACTTAACACCACCTCCCAATGCTACCAAAAGCAAGCTCAACCATAGCACGAATGCACACAAACAAGAAGACATACCGACATACAACATGATTGCACAAACCCATCTCAACAATGCAAAATGCAAAGGGATAGCTACCATACTAAGTGACACCGGCAACATGACTCCAGTAACCACACTCAAAACCAATTGAATGAGGGAAACCAGCTACAACAACAACAATAACTGCCATCACAACAACAACAAAACCTTTCCTCTCCCTACTCAACCCAAAGCACAACTATTGTGGTTGCCTTCTCTACACTCACCATCCCCGTAGCTTCTCCAAACACTTTCCTTTACTTGATAAAATTTGCATGATCTTGAAAATACAAAAGCATTTACCTTTTGTATTTGTTTAGATTGTTTTAATTCCTTTTCTAATCTCTTTTATTTGCTGATTATAAACAAGTCATTACAAAGAAAGGGAGAAATTCTAGCTGATTTGGACCAAGTCAAAGCTTTTCAAGCCTCAAGATCTAACCTTGAACCTCTTCTCTTCAAAGAAAACCTTGTATCACTTGATGATCTTGCTCAAACAAGATCACAAGTCACCTAATAAAAGTAGAGTTTTGTTTTAGGCCTTAATTCTTTTCCTTGATCCATTTCTATAAGGATCATTCAAATCTCTCTTACAAAGAAGAGAATATTGTAATAAGAATTAATAAAAGCGGGCCTTGTAGTGCCCAGTTTCGTCATCCCCTTTGGGGGGATCGGTGGTGTGGTTGTGTGCTTTCTTTCTCTATCGGTCTCTTGCTTTTACTTTCCAAACTCACAATCTAAGGGAATTAACCAATTAATCAATCACAACACTTAGTTTCTTTTGGCAAAGTAATTTTTTTATTGTTAGTAATTAGAAAACACTTCATTTTTTGTATTTTTCTTTCAACATTTTACTTTTTTGCTTTAAAATAAACCTTCCCCTCAGCTCCCCAGTGTATGCTCTAAACCCTTGCGAGCCTAGCTCAATCCTGGGATTCATCAGAACCGGGGTTGGTCAGTGCAGAGTAGTTTTAATTAGGGAAATCTCAATAGTTGTTATCTTAATGCGAGAGAAACCGCGTGAAAGGAGTGTGTGAAGTCAGACGGGAACTTTGAGATCTAGGTTCTCCCCGTGTTGGACCTCCGGCACCTTCATTGAACTCACTGGTGAAGCCTTGGGGTTTCGGTAAGTTCTCAGCATATTTCCAAACAAAGAGATAGCCTCTAGAGAGGCCACACTTTTCTCATTAATCTACCTTCAATAAACACAACTTAATAAAACACGCATTCAACAACTGCCCACAATACCTTTAAGGCAATGGTTTCAGTCTTCATACATTTTATTTGCTACAAGTTCACTATGGGCATGAGTTAATCTTTCATTCATTATGTTAATAAACTTTCATTTACTTGCAGATATTGTATCCTTTATTATCTTGTGCAAGCATCTTTTACAATTGGACATCTTTCTTTTATCAAAGCTTATCTTATCTATTGAATGAATGAATGTTGAATGCTTTACTTAAATTGTCTTATTTTGCAATAAACACCTAGAATGGTTTCTTTTGCTTAGATTAGCTTAAGCCATAGTATTTTTGTTAGGGACTACCCCCCTTGGCTTCGCTAGGAGTAGGCCTAGACGGAGGAGTTGAGGATCAAGTGACAACACCTTGACTCGAGACTTGCCCCCAAGGACACACTAAATGGATTGAAGATTTCTTCCACGATACCCCAAGTGTGTATAAAGGCGACAAGAGGACTAACCTTAGTTGATCCTTTGATCGTGCTTAAGGAGTTGGCCACTATTTTACCCCTCAATAGTCCAAACACCTTTGGCTCCACCGCTATTGTTTACTACACAAGGTCTCCCTAGAGTTTGTTTACTTTGCATTTCTTACCATGCCATTACTAGATATGCCAATTTACAACAACACTACCTTGTTGTTGCCAACTATGCTCAGTTGAGCAATAGATCCTACACTTACGCTCTTTGCTCAATTATATTTAGCAACAAATTGAAGAACAAAGTCAACATTGTAGCCAATTATACCAAGGCCAAAATCAATGCACTATGTTTAGAGAACTCAAAGCTACAAAATTGCCTAGCCCATGTAACACAACCACCTCCTCCTCCCTCATTGGCTCGAGCATCTTCACTGCAATACAAGAAGGACCTCTTGGAGGAAAACAAAGTACTCCTTGACTACCTATCCACCGCCATCGTCGAATGGATGTGTCTTGCACTAGCATCAATGACACTAAGGTCAAGAGTGGCCACCACATTCTTGAGAACTTTGTCAATCAGTTCAACTTAGTCCTAGATGAAATGGCTTGGGAAGCATACAGCCTAGGAATTCTAAGGTCAACCACAAGTTAGGCCAATGCAAACGCACCTGGCAAGTAATTGGTTTACCAGCTTTGTCTGCCTTGCTTGAACAAGGGCCCAACATCCATTGCCATAACCAGGACTAGTGGCAAAAGACTCTCAACACCGCTTGAAACCCATAACTTGTCATCCTGCTACTCTCCCAACTATACTTGGTCTGCTACCAACTTCAACCTAGGTTTCAGAACATCTGATAACTGGCCTTGTAGAGTATTTTGCAAGAACATGGCTTGACCCAAATCTAAGGGAATTTGATGATGCACCTCCACTTCCACTCGAGTCCTTGCCACAAGCCCCATAGCCACCAAGTTCCCCACTCAAGTGACTCAATCAACATCATGCCAAGACACCTCTACTCTAGCATCCTTCAATTGAAATCTTTTATTTTTGATACTCAATTGGAATCACATAGCAGCCCAAGCTTCCAACAACCTTGGGTTCTCTTCCCCTCACTCACTTAGGCTTTCAACAATTGGCACCAAACTAGATAGTGTTGAGTGGAGCTTTGAAAACAAAGTAGGGCTTGAGGGATGGATAGTGTTGACCACAATTTGTGCATGCTACTTCATTAGCATTGCCCCAATCAAAAACAAATAATGAAAAGAACTAAGGTTAGTGGTGAAAGCAAGAGGAGATTAGCTTGAACAGAAAGGGTGCCCAAGAATCGGATGTGATGGCAGTGAACATGTCTGTTATGCAAGACTTACATAACCAAGGTGAGACTTTCAATGCTGACCATAAGGGATGGACCCTGTTCTTTGTCTAGTAGTGATCATAATAGCCATGGCTCCGTTGGAGATGGTAATCCAAACATCTAGATAGAACCATTAAGGGAGCCCATCATGAATGTGCAAGTAGCTCAATGATAGAGCAACCCACCCCAGCATAGTTTTGGAGCAAGGTTGGCTACAAGGCCTCTGCCAAAATGTGGCATGAGAGGTATGCCTTGGAAATAGCAAGCCACACTGCTAGATCAAACTGTTAAAGGTGCCTATCATGAATAGGCATGTAGCTCAAGGAACAGCAGCCTGCTGGCCAGTGGCAGGTCTCAGGTTTTTTTCCTAGCCTCTCAGTTTTGAACAAGATTTGATTGTACTCCACCTCCCAACATGAAATCTAACCACGCCTGAACAAATTAGGACATGGAAGAATTATTTGAAGTTTTGTCACTTGTGAAGGACCATGGCCAAGGCCTAGTCTGACACTCGGAGTCTTTGATGTCAGCAGATAAGTTTCCACCAATCTTTGCTCTAAGGTGAACAACACAATTCGAGGAGAACGTGAGAGGAATATACAAGTTTTAGCACACCAACGTGAGCTATGATGTCTGTTGCTTCTGCTTCTCCAGATCATATTGAGTACCATGAGGAAAAGGCAGCTAGGACTTCCAAAGTCCTACAAGTTTCATTGATCGACAGGCTTTACAAAAAGAGAAAACAGTAGAAAATGCATTCTCATTGGAACTTAGGTCGCATCTTTGAGCAGCAGAAGGCCCCAGAAAATTCATTCTCATTGGAACTCAGGTCACATCTTTGAGCAGCAGAAGGCCCCTTCTTGAGCTTTTTGGTCGTATGTGAAATTGTGAGTTTTCAAGCTAATAGTGAATCCTCTCTTCAAAGTTGAAGTGCAAATCGCCATGAACATATCTGATTCAAAGGGAATGTATTGATTCATCAAACTTAAAGAATATATGTAATTACTTACCATGGCACGTTGAACTAGGTAGGGCAAAAGACAAAACCAGCAATTGAATAGAAGAACGGACATGTATTATTTCAAGAGGAATTTATATGCTCTGTAACGCCATCATCTATGGATTATTCCTGCTATGCCTATGAATCAAATTAAGAAATTCAAAACAGAGGTCCTTTCGAAAAGAAAGACTGAATTACCACCAAGTTGCCAGCTTTAAGAAAATCAATGTCTGCTGATGAAGATGTTATAAAAAGTGATACAAACTGGCTGACAGTGATTGCAACCAATGAAGAGAGAATAAAGACACGGAATCTGTGGCTGATAATAAAAAGCTGCTGACGAATGCGCATATGTTCTTTTAAGATGAAGGAAACCTCGGGAGCCTCTTGAAAAAGTCTACAATAGTCTTCGAAACGAAGGAGCAGTAGGGAGCACATGAGCCGAAATGCAATACAGATAAAGAGGAACAGGCTCATCCGATAGAGCCATGAGAGCAAGATTGTCATACACAGGATAACATGGTAAACCGTCTTATTATCCACTTTAACAGAAACTTCTGAAAACCACCAAACTTCATATATAATCTTGCCTACAAGACAGGGAAGAAGAATCCACGCGAGTAGCCATAATGCAGCCTGCTACCACAACAACATTATTAATGGTTATAATTCAAAATCTAAGGCTAATAAAAATAAATTCAAAAAGGAATGAAAAGGCGAGCTTCTATCGTTCTTTTCCAAATAGCATATACTTATACCAAAGGCGCATTTTCTGAATAAGAATATAAAAATATATTAATAAAATCTGCAAATTCCAAGTTATACAAAAAAAGACTATTCCAAGTGATACAGATCGTGGAATGAAAACCTGATACAATACTATTTCAAATACGCACTAATTCATGGAAATGGAATTGGAATGGTAGGAACGGCAGTTGGATGACTACTTTGTAGGGGTGAAACCGCCCTCTCTTGAGAGCGCCAATGACTGAAAAATATGAATAAATGAAAAATCGAAAAGAGAGGTTTTACTTAAATAGGAAAGAAAGGGCTTAGAAGATCTTACATTCAGCTCCTTCTTGAATATGAATTCGTCATTTCTGGATTCGCTTCCAATGTTATCAAGGAGCAATATTTTTTGCAGCCCATGCTTCCGAACATTATGAGAAAGGAATAGGAAAGAAATGGTTGCCAATGAAGACTCGGATATCTGAATAATTATATCGAGCTGAATTTGTATGGGTTTGCAGTTAGTGCAAGTTACAAAGGTAACTCCAATGATGGGAACCAGTAAGGTAAAAATCAAAAATATAGTCCAAGAAGCAATTAAACTTGCAGAGGATGAATCATTTAGTCCGACCCACGGCAATGTCATCTTGAATCTGTGTAGCCCGTTCTTAGAGTTATTAATGTCAAGTCTCCTGTAATCAAACTCTTCGACAATCTCAACAGACCGACGCTTCGACCTAATTGATCTTGAAATTCCATCTTCCCCGCTGTTGCGGGAATAGTCACCTGAAATGTCTTTTGTCAAATTCACACCATTCCCGCCAGATACCATCGACTCTTCGATGAGTAGAGGGATTTCTTCGTGTTCTTGGACGTTAATGCATACACATGGGGTAGAAGCCATAACAAAACCAAATATCAACTCTACTTGCAGCAAGACTAGTTGACAAAAACCAACATCATATGTTAACAGGTTCTTCAATGCCCAAAAAATGCTTAGAAGACATACGTATTAAAAAATGCTGTTGGACACTTATCTGCTATAAAATCCCTGAAAAGGGAATGCTTGAAATGCTGTTGAACTCATATCTCTATGATACGAGTATAACAATACTTAGAACTACAGAGTCTGCAGACTCTGTGCAGAGAATTCCTCGCAGATGCAACCTCTATAAACCTCCAGACTCTGTGCAGAGAAATCCTCGCAGATGCAACCTCTATAAACCTCCATATGTAATCATTTCAACATTGAATACCCTGAAAGAAGCCATCCTGTTCCGTATGGGTTGTCATTTAAATGAAATTGCTAATCTAAGTACAAACCTTACCGGGCCAGGAACACACTAGCAACCTTATTATTTTTGAAATATCATCAACGAACGACGGATGATGATCTTCGCAGTATTTTAAAATTATGACGATTGGAGTGACTGTCATAGCCAAAGCCATAGCCAGATGAAAATGAATTGTCGCTACTGAATGCAAAATAGGGGTACAACCTACAGTTGACATTTTTAAGCATATCATAAGATGCGGTTGCTTTCCGAGATAACAATTTGATATAACGGGGTTCCGAAACCCAATAGTAGTTCACCGCTAATATTACCGGTGGGCTCAAGCTTCTGCTATTTTCTCCGCAGGATCCGACAAGCATTCTCGCACTTCAAATATTGGCGGGCCTTGTTAAACACAAAAAAATCGTATTCTCTCCTCTGCATATAATATTGGCCGGCCTTGTTAAACACAAAAAAATCGTATTCTCTCCTCTGCATATTTTGGTTCAATTTGTTTCAGGATAATTTTTCATGAAAATTTAAGGGATAGTTTTTCTAGTGTATAATTAAGTGTGTAGGTTAGCTATTTTAGTGAATGTTTTTTTAATAAATATGTTGATATAAATTTAATATTTGATTGGTTGGTAATGGAGTGTATTGTTAAAACACTATTGGTTCCAAACCTAACTTACTTTATATGTTGCTTATGAAACATCTAAAAGAAAATAAATAAATATAGGAAATAGACATGTAGAAATAGTTTTTTTCCACAACTTTAATCTAATTAACATTAACATATTTACTTCATTTTACTTGTTTCCATGTAGTTCTTTGCACATAGAGTAATAAGTGATATGTTTTGTTTCCATGTAGTTCTTTGCACATAGTGTAATAAGTGTTGTGTTTTTTTCAAAGGGGAAAAAGTAATTGTCACATAAAGATCATTTGTTTCTTCAAATATGTAGTTGTATTGTTGTGTAGAAATGAGACCTAGCCATATGTAATAATCTATTACTGGTTTGTAAGGAGATAGACCTCTATTCTTGTCAGAGCCCTTTGGATCTTCTGCTATGATCAACTTATTTCCTTACATCCAAGGAAGACGAGCTTTTAGAGAAGAAAAAGTAGGTTAAGGTCTTACTCCATGTCCAAAGAACGTGGTTTCAACCCCTTTTTGTATCCACGAGATAGCCAGTGTCCCATGTTCATCATCACTAACGCTTCAACATAGGGGTCATGTGATATCAAACAACATCCTACCTTCGCCCCATACATGAAGCTAGAAATAGAGACCAAATGTAACCTCTTGCTCAAAGGGCATGAGTCTTATAGTTTGGGTAGGTGTGTAAAAATAACCAACATAGATCCAGCTTAACCTCAGATCTATCAAGCATCGAGAAGGATCAAATCTCTTGATGTGTAATTTTTTAATCATTTAAAATTGATTTAGGCTTGTTGTCTCACTCAACTCTGTTAAACTCAAAACTTATGCAGATGCAGAGATGTAAAAATACAATTTTGATTACTATTAAGACATTTATATTTGCTCATGGAGGCAGGTGTCGAGGGGGTCCTCATAAACACTAGAGGAAATCAAGAATTAACTTTAACTTATCCAAGGACTAGTGTTGATGAAAAATAGAGAAATCAAACAATTTATAGTGTCGGGGGTTTTGACCATAGTAATTAGACATATGTATTATAAGATATTGCCATGAGATTTATGCTTAAGAAGACTTATACAAAGATTGCAGGAGCTAATTGAAGGCCAAAGTGAGATCGAATTCTTCAATGTCCTAAGAGCTCAAAATTCTTTTGCAAATCAACAAGCTAATGAAGTGGTAACCCTTGGTTGGAAACAGTTATAGTAAAAGGAAGGATCCTTATATCTCTCACCATCCATGAATTCAAACTTAGCAATATCAATCCACCACACATTGATTTCTACAAAACCAAGGTAGGTGGACAAGTGGCAAGGCGCCCAAGAGGAAACGAGATGGATCTTAACTCCTAAATGAGTGACAATACTCTTGTTACATAGCTTGGAGTTGTGGATCATTATGAACATTGAAGTGATGAGAAGGGTGTTTGAATATGGTATTAATTGTTTGTTTGGAAGCGGGGCTCTCATACTTCTTGACCTCTTTATTTGTGATGAGAGAGGATAGTGTTAGACCACTAAATTAGACCCCCTTCTACATGACTAGAGTCCACTTTTGGAAGGTTCAATCCAGTACAAAAGTATGTGATGTCCCGTCCCCAAGATTAGGCCAGCAGGGAGTGACTTAGTAGTCTATATGTTCCCGTAGACTATAGTCAAGCACAAACAGGGAACCAGATGGAGAAATAAGGAGGAATTAAGGCTAAACGATGAATTAAGCCAAAAT
>ML778355.1:673702-687305 GCA_009831015.1 Picea engelmannii
GACATTCTATACTCTTGCATGCATCCTTTTATGATTGTTAAACACTAAATATGCAACATGCACATGTAATAACCCACATGCACCTGCAATAACCAACATGCAACCACAATAACCGAAGAACATCTCACATACATGGCTAAAACACATCCAGAAACCCCCAGTGCATCAGATCTGCACACCATAGCATTAGAACAGTAGCAAATATCTTGATCCGCCGAATCAGGGATATTTCAAAGTATGTGGAGCAAACTAGGTGGAAGGATGTCAGGCTACAACTACAATCTAGATCTGTGTACATGGTTTAAGATAACAGAGTTAAGGAGGGGTGTTAACATGAATTCTTTCCAAATAATAGAGGTGCAAGATGTTTTGGCTTTGACGGTTTGGAAGTGGGACGGGTGGCATGAGGATTGGGAATGTAAAGTGACCATAGAGGTCCAATAGAACAATAGTCATATCATTGGCACCTCTTTGAGATTTGAAGAGAACAAAGAAAATGAAAAGGTCTTTAAGGCATCCATGGGGAAGTAGAGTAGAAGAAATGAAGTTCTAGAATCCAAGATAGAGGCATTGCATGGAATGGTTTTACATTTGTTAAACAAGAAGAAAACGATGGAGAGATCCATGCATCCTAGGGCATTGCCACCCAATCAATCTATTGGTTCAATTCAAAATGATTTTGGCAAATGCATGGAGGAAACAACAATATAGCAAGAACATGATCTGGAATGTGCTATGGAACTCAATACAACAAAACAACTAGTCTTTTCTTAGGTCGATGTCAAAATGGAAACCGCAAGTGGGGATGATGATGTGTAATCTTTGTTGATGGTTTGAAATGTTATATAAATATTTATTTCTCCTAAATTAGTTTGTTAGGCAATTTTCTTGCAAGGCTTTGAGAAATAGTTCGAGTTTCAAAGGATTAGCTGAGAAAGGATAAGTAGATATTTTGAAATTTTGAAGCTTTCATAAACAATTTGAGTAGCTCTACCTCTTTTTGTTTTGTATTGACATGTTGAATAGTTTAGCCATAGCTAACTTTAATACAAAATATATGTATTATTATAAAATAGAAAAAAGTTATTGTAATAATATTTTTATATAAATATCATTATTAATGTGTAAATATTTTATTTTTCTTTCTATTTTTTTTATAATAAGTGTATATATCAAATTTTTGTATACATTTGTATATTTATTTGGCTAAGTTATTATAAATATTGTATTTTTTTCAACTTTGAAATATAAATTTATATTTATGATTAAATTTAATTTCTGTTTATTTTTTATTTTTTATATAAAAGTTTTTATAATAATAATCTATTTTTAATGTAAGGAACCCCTTCACATAGTCATTTAAAGTCTATTGAAATATACATATCCTGCTCCCCTATGGATTTAAACCTATAACTGCAAGGAGGGAACACATATTCTTAAATATATATTAAATATAAATATTTAAATATATATTTTTTCTTCTTTTTTTTCTAAACCTTTCAACATATTATACCTATTATACACTCAACATGTCACTTATTGTAATAAAACTTGGGTGAGGAGAATAACACTCAATTTCACAACCACTTGAGTTAAACATAATTGGCATATGTTAAATAAGTATGAAATCTTCTTTTTTCATACACATATTTTTATTTTCAATTATACTTTTATTTAATTAATATATAATAATATTAATATTATTTTAATTATAAATAATAATAAAATTTAAGTTTACATATAATGTAAACTTCTCCAATAACAACTATTTTGTAATTTTTTTTAAAAGAAGATTACAAAACTTATCATAACTCAGAGGTGAACCGTCACTTGTAGCTATGAGCCAATGGGTCACCATTATTAAAAAAAAACTATGTCATTGAAATAAACAATTACTTAGTGATTAGTAAAGAGGTAAAGTTTTATCCGTTAACAGTCACAAGAGAACAGACTTGGTTAACTTGTTTCCTTATATGCAATCAATACAAACACTTAACCAGTTTTAAGCGGTTCAAGCTGGTGACACGTGTCAAGCTAGGTCGGCAAAACCAGGTTAAAGTGTGAGTGACGTGGACCTAATTCTATCCTGGAAACATGCATCTTTTTTACTGGTTGCGACTCTGTATCTGCCTCTGCAAATAAACAAAGAACCCCTCCAAGCGGCACTACACCTTAAGCCAGCACTGACCGTCATAGAATCTGTCGCGAATCTTTACAAAATTATTTTCTATTCAAATTGTAGTTTTAAACTTTGGGAGTCCCTATACACCGACACACCACCAACGTAAACATAATAAAGCCAAAATGAAATAAAGAAAATGTGTATTTACTCTGGAAAGTGACCTTTCGTATTTCATAGTTGTATTCCATCCCGTGGCATGTCAAGTAGTTGAAATAATATTATAATACTTTGAGCTCCGCATGCCCACTATCATAAAACAATCAAACGGATAATGATATTTTGTAGTTTCCAAAAATTTAATATTACAGATGAAATTATAAATTTCATTTTTATTAAAACAATTTAATCCATAATTTTAATAATTAAAGTTTTTAATTTCAGTACTCCATCATAATTTTTATTAGATTAGTAAAGAAAAATAAAATAAAAAATCATTCCTATAAAAAAGCCTTTTCACTTTGTACATCAATATCAATTTATTATTTTATTTTACTAGCATATCTTTTAAGCGGATCAATGAGAATGTCTAAGTAAATTAAGTTGAGAGAAGTTTTTATATTAATGTTGTTAATTAGAATCATAAAAATATTATAATCAAAATAATCTTATTTGAAGTTGGTTCACTATTTTAATGATGACTTATTATAAGAACTCTCAAATAGGTGAAAAGATTGTAAGTTTTGAAAGAGAGAAATAGCCTAACTCCCTCTTTGTAAATTTTGAAGAATATAAAATAATAAAAACAAATTGTGAATAGTATCCAAAATTTTATATCTGAAATAATGAAATAAATATAAAAAATAGTGAAATAAAGTCACAAAATCAAAATCAAAATGTTTAAAAATAAATTGATTATTAATTTTCTTTTCCATATTTAATTTAAAAATCTAAATCAAAAAATAAAATAAAAACAAAAAATAATTTCAAATTAAATATGGATATCCAACCTAAAAATATAGGTTAAAACATGAAATGATAATATCATATATCATAGATATTGTATTTATTATTATATAGTAAGTGTGAGCATATTTTTTATATCATTATTTTGTATTGATTTTTTAAAATTATGTCAACATATTTTTTATAAATTTATTTATAAATTATTTTTAAAACAAAATATAAAAATAATAATTGTGAATTTTTTTTCCAAAGCTTTTAAAATTAATTTATATTAATTTTTACTTTTTCTATTGACATACATAAAAACTTTTGTCACTTATATGCATACATGGAAACGTGAATATGCTTGTGGGTAGAATTTGAACTCAAACAAAAGAAAACATGTATGAATTAATAATAATTTTCTTTATTAGTAATTCACTAGTTAATTAGAAAAAAAAAAAAACAAGACATCCATGTGACGACTTTGGACCTAAAAACTGAAGTTGAAAGGAAACTTTATTTTGAAAATGAAGAAGTAATTCATCACCTAATTAAAAAAAACTGAAGTTGAAAGAAAACTTTATTTTTTGAATGAAAAAGGATAAAATATAATGAAGAAGTAATTCACCACCTAATTTAAAAAAAAGAGACATCCATGTAACTTTGGACCTAAAAAACTAAAGTTGAAAGGAAACTTTATTTTCTTAATGAAGAAGAATAGAATATATTGAAGAAGTACATAATATAGTTTATTTGTTTTGTTTATTTTTATTTTTATTTTCATTTTAACTAAATAAATTGATTAATATAAATAATAGTAGTGTGCTATAGTGTTTTACATATTTGAAATAGAAAAGATGAGAGGTGACTGATTATTTTCTAGTTTTTTTAAAGCATATTTTTCATCCAAGTACTCATGCAATTAATAGTCATTAATTTGGAGTTAAATAGGACCTCTCTCTCTTATTTACGAGTCACGAAGGTTACAAATGCCATATTAAAATAATGTTAAATAAACAGACTAAGCCGCCGTTATTAATGCATCCCTGCTCTATGAAAAAACAACTTGATTGAAGTTACACTCCCTGGCACACTTTAAAAATACAGAAACACCTACTCATATTGGTTACCGGATGCTTCTTCATGTAGCTTGTTGGATTCATATCTTCCTTTAGCTTATTATACATGAGCTGACATTTGTTCATATCTTCTTGACATTCTTCAAGGTTTGGATTACTTCAAGTTTTGCATCATTCATACATGGTTATTCATTTCCATTCAGTGGATTTGGCAGGAATATGTGTATTATGGTTATTAGATATATGGCTATTCATCTCCAGTAACTGTGTTTGGCAAGGATATGGGCATGCTGACTTTCAAATATTTTTGTAGATATTTAAAATAAATGGCATCATCAAAGAGATAAGTTTTTGTTCAGCCATTCATTTTTTAATTATTTTTGGAGAGATGATGACATGGAGAGATTGTTGGATGTATAAATCAATGACAATAGTTGGTTTCTCTACCTTCACGTACATGCAATGTTTAAATATTTTACGCTTACAAATTTATGGTGGCAAGCAATATCAAATCTATGAGAGAAGATCCAATCATGTTGTTAAGTTCCAATCGTAAATATCTTGAGATAACATATGGCTTATTCACGCATGATAAGCCATATGTTCTTTCTTCTCGCATTAAATCGAGATTTGACTACTTCATAGGCATCCAGTCGTCCCTTAGTGATCAATCCTAAGAGGTATTTATTTTTAGCAGCATAATCGATTTAAACTTGATCATGTAATGAGGGGTGTTTGGATGAACCTTGGCCAAATGGAACGCACACGCAGACAACCATGAGGGAACATGCAAATTGGAGAGAGTGTCCATGATTTATATATTGTTGTTCTAATTTAAGATCAATAGGAAAGTATAAACAATGAGAGTACATTAAATCTTACAAGTGCACTGGTTTTTAAGCATACGTGTTGAATTCAAACATTACATGAAAAAGAAATGGACAATTGTCAAAAGAAATTGGGCATGATAGATATATGGTTAAAACAATAAACTCACCTTTCCAAAAAAGAACAATGTGCAGTCCTTGTGCCTCGCGGAGGTTGCTCTGAAACCCCAGATGCCCAGCTTCCATTTGTGATCTAGACAACAATATTATTGTTAATTACCATCTCTTATTAAGTACTCAACGGGATGCAATTCCTTGCAGAGTTGGGAAATGTTAGGATGACCCAATTGCTTGTTGTGGTTGCGAGAGTGAAATATTGACCGCAGGATGAATATGTGGAACTTGTGAGTTGAGTGATGCCTTCGTGCGTCATGGTACAAGCTTTTCGTCGCTCTGAACACAACAATGCAATGAAATATGTGCGCCTTGCAGGTAATAATATTGTAAAATATGTTGCAAAGTTGAGTTTCATTTGTCCTTTGGCCTGTGTAACGATTGGAAGATTTTTTGTTGTAAATAATAATAATGAGGACTTGGACGCCTACTTGTTTGTCTGACTGCCTTTGTCGATGTTAGTGGCACTAGCCTCCATGGTATGCCTTGTCCATATAAAGATAGAGGTTTGATTTTGGCTGAGGGTGGCCATGGTGAAGTGTAATTAAAAGGGAGCAGTGTATTTCCAAAGGTGGAGACCTCCATGAGGCCCCTTGTTAGGCTTGCAGATGAATGAAATTTCTGGTGGTGGATGATGATCCCGTGTCTTTCATGGTGTTCAAAAGAATGCTCCGGAAATGAGATTACAACTGTCTGTCCATTCAATAATGATGCTCGAAAGAATGTTCCCACAATGTAGGACTTCGACCTCTTGAACCAGAATGAGATCAATAGGCTCCTCTTGAACCAGAACAAGTAGTCTCTTGTCCATGACTCAAAACCAACCCAACTACTAACAGGTACTTTGGGGTTTTGGAGCTGGCAACAAGGAGGATAAGAAGCATTATCCCAATATTGGGAGGAGGAGGAGCACGATCCCAATATTGGGTAAAACATATTATTGAAGTACTGCAACTATTTAGGCAGTGTAGAAAGTGGTGCTTCAGTGATAATGAAGAGGTCGTGAGATAGGAGAACTAAGCATGTTAGACTAGCAGAGTTAATCAGTGATAATGAAGAGGCAGTGAGATCAGAGAACTAAGCATGTCATACTGGAAAACTTAATAGTTAATATGTCAGACTGTTAATGTTAGACTAATTTAAAGAAACAAGTTAGAGAGCGGTGAGATCTGAGAACTAAGCATGTCAGAGTTAATATGTGTTGTAATCATCAAAGAAATGATAGATGGATCGATAAGGTGTCTTTTCTGGTTTACAACTGGAGTGATAAGGTGGTTTTCTCGGTCGAGGGAAAAACCTATCTCTATATATGCCTCACAAAAAGCAGGGTGGTTTGGTAGCAAAGTGGTTTGGTTGACAGGTTTTGCCTTGTTTACATGTTTTGCTTCACTACCATCTTAATTGAAGAAACTAACAAGGGCAAGCAAGTGGAGGAAGGGAGTGAACTCAAGGAGGGGCCCAAGATCACCATTGAAATGAGAGCACTTCAAGAACTTGCACACATCATCATTTCTAGTTTATATTTTCATTATTCATAAATAATATTTGAATTTCATTAATTGTTGACTTCTATATTAATGAGTAAGAAAGAATGCTACATAAAATTACTAAAATAATTAATATATATCTTGAAGTATATCACATTATATTTAGGAATTCTACAATTGAAATATACATCATCACATCTAAGCAATAGTAAATTAATTAATAAACATATATCATTAGATATACCCATCAACAATTATACCTTAAAATATACCCTTAGAGCTAAGTACAGTAACTCTATTGTCCCCTTAGATCTCACTAACCATAGTGGTTGGGAAGTAGGTCTATTTGTTAGTTGTGATTAAACTAGAAGGGTAGGCATCCCCTTGCGATGAGGCTAGAATGGTAGGCATCCCCTTGGTGTGGAACTACCATCATCCCCTCTCCAAATGTTTTGACCCTTGTGAAGTCATAAGTTACCTAATTAATACTAAGTGACTCAAGCTATAAATTCTTTTATGGTTTAAAAAAAACAATTAAACCTAAAAATACCAATTTAATACAATATAATATTAAATATAATTAAATATAATAGAATACTTACTAATTTAATACAATATAAGATTAAATATCATTTACTATTATATAATACTTACTATTTGCAACTTAAAACATCATTTAATACAAAATAATACTTATTATTTGAAGGTTGTCAACATAAGACAATTCAATACCATTGATGTTATAGCATGTACGAATGGAATTTGAAAAGAAATCTACTTTCATATTTGATGATCTAATGAAATGATGCAAGACCCCCGACCCTCGAGCCGAGATCAGCACAAGGATCGTTCTACCTTCGAATTCGCAGAAATGAATAGTCCCTTCGGGCTCTCACTGGAACCCCACGAATCCGATCCACAGGTCCTTCACGAAAACTCCACCTGCACAACATGCACCAGGTGTGAGCCTTCACCTCCACGTGACCACAACTCAGGCCTTAGCGTAAGTGCTCTCTCGCAACTCGCGAATTCGTGGGTCGAAGACCCTCGACTCCTCTTTCTCCAAACGCCGATACCCGAGAATGCGATACGGGTATGGCTCCTTCCTCGCTAGCGCCTTCCACACATAACCACCGTCTAGGGCTAAGTGCTAGCACTACTCGCAACTCACGCCTTCCACACATAACCACCGTCTAGGGCTAAGTGCTAGCACTACTCGCAACTCACGCCTTCACGAGTTGGAGTGTTGAGCCCTCGTGCTCCTCTTTTGTGAAACCCCGAAGCACGATAAGCCAGCGATGGGTTGACCCCTTCCAAGGTGACGTGTGTACGCTTCCTGTCACTTACTTTCGCCTTTTTTGTGCACTCTATATTTGCGCCACCTGTCAACCACGCGGTCCCCACCTAACGGACGTGACACGTGTTCGCTCGAGCCCTCGACGCTCGACACTTCGCGGCTTTAGCGATCAAGGTGCAACTCCTTCACCCTCCGAAACCTCGATACAGGATGTAGCGAGACACCAAATCTTATGGCTCTCCTTTCTCCTCGATCGATGGTTCAAGTCGAATCGCGATCTCGCGACTCGAGATTTTGTAGCTCAAAGAACTCCGCCTCCCCTCTCATGATACCCGAATTCACGAGATAATCTAGATCTCTGCCACCTGTCCTCTGAAATGGACAGTCCTGATGCTTTCGGGACTTGATGAGTCCTCTCCCTTCTGCTGTTACAAGGCTTAAACCTTGTGCACCTTCTTCCGGATCTGACGGCTCATGGAAACTCAACACTTCTCCCTCAAAGTTTCTTCCATCCGTTCTACCCTTTGTGCGGCTTCCCAGGGATTAAATCTCTCGCAACTTCTCCCAGATCCGACGACTATCGGTCCTTGGTGCTAGATCTGACGGCCTAGATCTATCCTCCTTGCGCGCTCTCCTCCTTGAGCCTGGATGTAGATTCAATGGTCCAGATCTTTCCTCCCAGTGTCGGTCCAATGGCAGTTGTGCTCCACCTTGAGCATGCCCTTCTTCCTTTCCCTTGGAAGATTTCTTGCTCCAAAAGGCCTCGCCCTTTGTCTTTGCTGCGAAGCCTGTAACCTTGGCTCCCCCCTGTATTCTAAGAGGCGTTCCTCCTCCTGAGCTTTATTTCTCTGAACCCTCCAAAGGGTTTTCTTGGCCTCTGCGATTCCTTGCAGGGTCCTTGCACACAACTCTGCTATCTGTCCTGAGCTTATCTGTGTCTCTGACCTCAAAGTGTCTCTGTCCCTTTCTCTCCTCTAAGGGATGTAAGTGCCCTCTAGCAACTTCCTGTTCAAGCACTCCTTGTTGAACAAACAGAGTATTCAACAACTCTGTGAATGTCTTTCTCCTTTACACTTCTCCTATTTTAGAACTCGAAAAAGAGAGTTCTTCTCGGTGCACTCCTTGCACTCACCCGATGCCCTCCTGGCAGAGCTTCTACAGAACCTCAAACGTTTTGTCTTCCCACTGAACTTGAAATAGAGTTCCTTCTATGCACACTTGCACCAACTCGATGCCCTCGTGGCAGAGTTCTCCAGAATCCTCAGTGACTCTGTGCCTTTTCTCAATGCCCTCCTGGCAGAGCCTTTACAGAATTCTCAGCAATTCTGCTTCTCCTCTCTGTGCTCTCCTCTGCACAGTTTCTCCTTCAAGGTGTTCAACAACCTTGAAGTTTCTTCCTAAGTCAATGACTTCCTTTGGTGAGCCCTCCTGGCACGTCTTTGTCTGAAATTCCGCAGAATTTAGAAGTGCACTCCTGCACTGGTTTTCAGAGACTGCAGTACTCTGTCATGCACTCTTGCATGAAACCACAAAGAACCCAAACCTGAAATCAAAGAACCCAACAGACAACAATTTCTATCTGTAACCTGCAAATGAGTACAAACATACACCTACAACATATCATAAACGCATAAAGACATTCATCAACATACACAGAATGACATGCAGGAAAAACTGCTTTGATTGTGTTAATATGAAATGCCTCTTTACAATGTGAGCTCGGACTGCAACAAAATCACGGCTTCTTCTCTTCTCCCTATTCTCTCTTCCTCTCTACAGACCCTCTCCTGACTAACTGCCTACAGATACAAAGGATATTTTTACAAAAGGGGGCTCCTTGAGTGCTTCCCTCCATCTCACCAACTCTCATTAATTACAATGAATTACATTGAACGACTGTCTAGTCCGAATTGGATCTAGATCTCAGCCTTACAACCAATTAAGGCAACGTTTATCTAAAGCTTGCGCACATGCATGGCTTTGGCTCTTCGGCCTTACAAACATTTAATACAATTTTTCAAAATTTGAAAAACAACGAGAAGGCTGCGCCTCTCTCCTCCATTGAATGCACGCTTGATGTGCTGGCTGGCTGGCGCGTAGCTGGCTTGGAGCGATGCTCTTGCATCATGAAACATATTAGACATTTTAAATAATGCCTTACACATTTTAAATAGTTTATTAAAAATAAATGAAAAATATTTAAGAATATAAACTTATTCTTAATTATATTAAACTTTTTTATTTTTTTATTTTAACATAAAATATATGTTTCAAAACCAGTTAAAGTAAAAAAAAAAAAGTTGAATAGTTGATGGGAACTCTAAGTTGAAAAATGTTTTTTTTTTTTTTAATTTCATTTTAGGCATTCTTGATAAAATATGTCACTATCTCAAACCTAAAATTCCACCTACTCCAATCGCAGTGACAGATTTGAGAATTGACCGATCACGGCTACAGATTTTTGAATTGACCGATTGAAGATGATCGGATGTGTGTTTTAGTTAATGCGCAAAGAACATCATTGAAGACTTTGTCGTATATTTTGGAATATCATATGATATGTACCCAGTTTTAAATGCGTTGATCTCGATAAGGTGCCTTTTCCGGTTTACAGCTGGAGTGATAAGGTGGTTTTCTCGGTTGAGGGCAAAACTTGTCTCTATATATGCCTCACAAAAAGTAAGGTGGTTTGGTAGCAAAGTGGTTTGGTTGATAGGTTTTTCCCTGTTGACAGGTTTTGGACAAAACGTGTCCCTATATATGCCTTCAACATAATTAGAACAGAAATGACATGATCCCACTCCATCTTATATTAATCATTTCCAAACTTAGTTGGCCAAACAATGAAGGTATCGTGACTCGTTCCTTAAAAAGCAAGCTACGTAGAGGCAGTTCTAATTGATTAATTTGTTGAATTAAATTCCATCGTTTTCATCCTACTACAATTGAGGAGGCATTTAGTGGTTTCCACGCATATTGAGCCAAACAATAATAATATGAATAATCATTCCTTGAAAGGAAAGCTACACATAGGCAATTTTAATTTATTAATTTATTGAATTAATTTATTTAAAAAACTAATAAAGATGTCTAACAATGGCCACTTGATGTTTAGCTTAGAAGTATCCAACACTTAACAACCATTTTTGGACACTTTCCATTTCCATTTTTGGACACTTTCCATAACAAACCAATGGCAATGCATTCAACATACATGAAAAATGGGCAAAAGATACTCGTCTTTGGTGAAACAAACCATTTAGGTCAAGTGAAAATTGTCTCTTCAAACAAAGCAGGGAAGTGGGTTTGGGTCAGTGCCAAATAGTTTCAGGGTATTTTAAAATGTAGAGTTGTCCATCTAAAATGGGAGTAGACAAGGTAAAAATTGGCCCTCCGTAATAAACTTTCAAACAAGCCTCTTTTGCAAGGGTGTAGCAACAATAGGACTAAAGGTAGCAATGATTAGCCCTGTACAGTCCCACATCCACACCTCTCAACTCGTCACCTAACCTGTATGTGCAAGAGTTACTAAATGCCAAGAGGATATTGGAGGTTTTGGAAATCAAAGAGCAGGAGAGAGACCTTAAAATCCATCTATTAACAGTAGAAAATAAGGGCTTAGAAGAAAAGCAATAAAGTTTTAAAAGATCAAGTGACATTGTTGCAAGAAGCCCTTTTGGTAGGAAAGGCTGAATGGAAAGGCATGAAGGATGCATGGCAAATCATGAAAGAATATGTTGTGTAAATTAGAGATGTGTTGAGCTCTAAAACATACAAAGCTAAAGGGATGGCAGTTGAATGAGCAGACACGCAAGAAGTGAAAGCAAGGGATGAAGAGAAAGGAGGTTTTACAAAAAATTCCAAAACTTGGGCACAAGTTATTAGTAACTCTGCTAATATGGAAAAAGAAGCAAACAACCAAGGGGACGATAAGCAAGATAGAGAAATCAAAGAAACACAAGTCATAGCCGCAAAAATAATTATCAAAGGTGTGAGAGATTATGGAAAAAATGAATGTACTATCGATCTTGTAAGTGACTTTTTAAAGGACAAACTTCTTTGTCAAGGTTGAATTTTCCAAGTGTGGAGGGTGGGTAAGCCCAGTGACGAGAGAGCTAGGACCATAAAAGTCATCATGTCAAGCACACATGACAAGCAAATTCTCCAAGGAAAGAATCAACTCTTGAGGGGCTCTCGTTTCTTTCTAGACAAAGATTTAAATATTAGAGCGCAAGAGGAAAGAAGGGAAGAGATGTCAAAGGTTAGGGCAACAAGGGATGAGGGAAAAATGGCATGGTTGTTCAAAGGAAAAGTTGTTATTTCCTTTTTTCATCCTCATTCTAAAACATGACAGTAAGGTGGTAACCAAGACGCGACAACAAATTCGTTAGCAGGAAACTGTGCAATAAGGCTAGTATGGGAAAATAGGTGTGAAGACTCAACTTTGAGTCTTGTAGGCCAAAATAAATAGAATTAAGGTTCTACCTAGGTTTCCTTAAGACTAGTTTGTTGGAACTGCAAATGTTATCCTTGTTGGGTATGTGTTATATTCTTTGTATGAGTAGTAATGTCTACATTGCGTTAGGTGTGTTATCCCCGATTTCATGGGATAGATAGGAGATCGTGTCTCGAGGTCCACAGGTCCTAGACATGGAGTACCGAGAGCAGGATTGACCTGAGCATGGCCCTGGAGGGCCCATATCTCTTCTTCTTCATCAGACTTGTCCTGTCAGCCGCAACAGCATCCATCACCTTCAGCTTGGACTTGCATCGGAGAGGACTCTTGCTCCATGAGGTAATTGGTCTAGGTATCATGGTATGTGTCATGTTTGATCATTATAACTTTCATATATATGCATCAGATTCCTTACATTTATGACAACTGCTTGGATCTTACACTGACCCACTTGACCATGGTTAGGGGAATTAATGGGGTGCCCTAGCGAGCTTGTATTCATAGGTTTTGGTTAGCCACCAAGGGGGATTTTGAAGATCCATCGTCCGCTCCCATCATTATATCACTTTTACATCTTATCTCCCATTCATCTATCCCATTCCCCTAGTCCGGACATTAGGATGACCTATTTATGGGGTTACACCTTATCCTGTGGGAAGAAGGGGCTAAAGGCCCAGGGGGTAAAAGCAGCTGGTAAGAAATAAAAGCCATAAAATAAAACCTAGAGATGCCTCGCCTAGGGATCCCCGAGAAGGCAATAAAAAGCTTCTCAATAAGAAACAAGAGGGACCCTAAGAAAATGTACAAAACAAGACCTAGCCAAGAGGATGGGGGGTCTCATCACGAGCCAACCCATTACGTTCATAGGTACCTAACAGTATGACATTGCCATTATCTGATTACCACGCCAGGGCAGTGACCTTTGGTTGCATGACCAAGGGAAAGGGGGTCTCATCACGAGCCAACCTTATCATCTCTGTGAAAGTACTCGTGGGTAACACTGTCAGCTCTGGTCACCACGCCAAGGCAGTGTCCTCTAGTTAGACCTTGAAATATAAAAAAGAAAGAAAAAACAATAAATAAAAGAAAGAATAAAGGCAATAAAGGGCTTGGAAAAAATTGCATCCATGACAGGTACAACTCGCCTCCTACAAAGGCACCCACGGATAATATTCACCCCTGTCTTTCACTATGTCTGGACATCCTTAAACCACAC
>ML778356.1:25075-30075 GCA_009831015.1 Picea engelmannii
GTTGTTCACCTTGGAGACCTGATGCGGTTATGAGTACGACCGGGCATGGACGGTACTCGGTCCTCCATATTTTCAAGGGCCGCCGAGGGCGCACCGGACACCGCAAGACGTGCGATGCTCTTCCAGCTGCTGGACCCTATCTCTGGTTGAGCCTATTTCAGGGTGGGCAAGCTGTTAAAAAGAAAAGATAACTCTTCCAGGGGCCCCCGACGACGTCTCCGAATTTCCTAACGTTGTCGTCCGCCGCCATGTCCCGGTTCGAGAATATTAACCCGATTCCCTTTCGATGTTAGTGAAGAGTGCACCCTTGATACAGGGCTTCCCCATCTCTTAGGATCGACTAACCCATGTCCAAGTGATGTTCACATGGAACCTTTCCCCACTTCAGTCTTCAAAGTTCTCATTTGAATATTTGCTACTACCACCAAGATTTGCACCGGGGACTGGTCCACCCAGGCTCACGCCCAAGGTTTCTCAATGACCCCCACGTCCTCCTACTCATCGAGTATAGGTCGCGCGCTTCAGCGCCATCCATTTTCGGGGCTAGTTGATTCGGCAGGTGATTTGTTACACACTCCTTAGCGGATTTCGACTTCCATGACCACCGTCCTGCTGTCTTAATCAACCAACACCCTTTGTGGGATCTAGTTTAGCACGCAGTTTGGCACCGTAACTCGACTTTTGGTTCATCCCACATCGCCAGTTCTGCTTACCAAAAATGACCCACTTGGAGCTCTCGATTTCGTGGCACGGCTCAATGGAGAAGCTACACCATCTTACCTATTTAATGTTTGAGAATAGGTCGAGGGCGTTACGCCCCCGATGCCTCTAATCATTTGCTTTACCCGATAAAACTTGCACGTGAGCTCCAACTATCCCAAGGGAAACTTCAGAGGAAACCAGCTACTAGATGGTTCGATTAGTCTTTCGCCCCTATACCAAAGTCAGACGAACGATTTGCACGTTAGTATCGCTACGGGCCTCCACCGGAGTTTCCTTTGGCTTCGCCCTGCTCAGGAATAGTTCACCATCTTTCGGGTCCCAACAGGTGTGCTCGCACTCGAACCCTTCGCACAAGCTCAAGGTCGGTCGACAATTCACCCCATGGAGAGGGGTTCTCGCCTGTCAGCTTCCTTACGCCTCGTAGGTTTACAAACCCACCGATTCGCACACATGTTAGACTCCTTGGTTCGTGTTTCAAGACGGGTTGAATGGAAAGCCCTCTAACCAACACCACGAGCATGCAGGTGCACAGTGGCCCACCCCAAGGGCGCACGCTTCGTTCCTCAACCGCCACAACGGCAAACCAACAGGCAGTACTCCACCCGCACTTGTGCCGATGCAACGGCCTGTGCTGGTTCGCACCTCGAGTCGACCGGCGGACCAGCTTGAGCCATTCCGCATCCGACCGAGACACATCGTCGTCCTCCATCTGCTTCCCTCCCAGCAATTTCAAGCACTCTTTAACTCTCTTTTCAAAGTCCTTTTCATCTTTCCCTTGTGGTACTTGTTCGCTATCGGTCTCTCGCCTGTATTTAGCCTTGGACAGAATTTACCACTCGATTAGGGCTGCATTCCCAAACAACCTGACTCGCCGAAAACGCCTCGTGGTGCAGCAGGGTCCCGGCCCGACAGGGCTATCACCCTCTCAGGCGCCCCCTTCCAGGGGACTTGAGCCTGGTTCGCCGCTAAGGACGCTTCTACAGAATACAATTCAGGTGACACTGCCATCCGATTTTCATGTTGGGCTCTTCTCGGTTCGCTCGTCATTACTAGGGGAATCCTTGTAAGTTTCTTTTCCTCCGCTTAATTATATGCTTAAACTCAGCAGGTGTTCTTGCCTGAGCTGGGGTCGCATGTTGGAGCCAAAGACGTTCACCAAGATGGAAATTCGATGGGCAAAGCAAGTTCCCGAAATGTTGCACACACCCTGCATCAACCAACGCCGACTCGCCCAAACAAAGGGACAATATCACCGCTCGCCGACACAAGACACGGAACATGGCATGCATTTCAGCCGACTGAACCACGTTGGGAATGGACGACCATCTTCGCTCCTCCCCAATGCCTTGCAGGGAGTGCGTGTGTGTAGGATGCAACGCCCAGACATATGTGCCCTCGACCGAGGCCTCGGGCGCAAATTGTGTTCAAAAACTCGATGATTCACGGGATTCTACAATTCACACTAAGTATCACATTTCGCTACGTTCTTCATCATGACAAGAGCTAAGATATCCATTTCCGAGAGTCATTTACTCACGTTATCAACGAACCCCCACTTCGCTAGACAAGGCGTCCATGCGAACAATGGAAAATCCCACGATGCACACAGCACCACAAACGACAACAACCCTCCCACCCCACAAGACAAATGCACTCCCCCGCCGTACATAGGAGGCTCGAACAAACAGAGCAAGCTTTCCACGACCTCAACTCGAGAGGGGGCCTTGAAGGGAATGACGATCAAGGGGGTACTAGGGTGGCCAGTCCAACAACGCGCTTCTTTCATCCCTCCAAAACACTGATTCCCCACAATTCCCTCTTCTAATGGAGAAGAGGAAAAACAAGCACAAGCTGTCCGATCCGAGGGCCACAAGACACAAATTCACTGCCCAGTCCACAAGAGGGTCAAGCAAATAGAGCAAGCTTTCCCAAGACTCAACTGCAAGGGGAAATTGTAGGGAATGACGGTCAGGGGGGACTAGGGTGGCCAGTCCCAACAATGCGCTGCTTTCATCCCTCCACAAGACCGATTCCTGACAATTTCCCCTTTCAGCAGAGCAAAAGAAAAACGAGCACAAGTTATATTCAAACAAAGAGAGAGCCCACCCGCCCTTTCCCCCAGTACAAACAACATCCCACGGACCAACAGCATTCCCATGATGATGATGGACAACGATAGCATTCGAGGACAGGCACGGAGAATCCGCTGCCCGAAAATCATCGTCGAACAAACCAAGGACCGCAAAAAAGGGACATCAAAGGACTCACAAGGAAAGAGGATGTGAGTTCTCTTACTTACCTAAAACCGACCGACACTCACAAGGAAAGAGGATCTGAGTTCTCTTACCCATAAGCACACCCACCGGAAGGGAACCCATCGCCTCTATGCCCCTGAAAAAACCACGTCCAACGACCAATGGACCCCCAACGATGGGTGCAAGCAACAACATTCGAACACCGAGGCGAAGAAGTCACCTCTGGAAAAAATCAATACTGGATGAACCACGAGTCGCAACTACAACGAATCACTCCCAAGGAAAATAGGGTGCAGGGCCTCTTACCGAAAAGCAATAGACGCCAGCCCGAAAATCACATCTGTTGGAAGGAAACCCTCCTCCTTCTCTTTCCCACAAACCGAAAAAGAAACCGGCACTGACCCGAAAGCACCGCTAGTAGGAAACCCACCTCCTCTTTCCTTTATACAAACGACGCCCAATGGTCATCTAGTGAATAAGGCAAGCGACAGCATTTGAACGTCGGAGCGGAGAAGTCATCAGCCAAAGATCCACACTGGACAAACCGAGGGCCACCAGAGCATTGAAGAACTCGCAGGGGAAAAAGGAGGATGCGAGGTCTCTCTTACCAAAATAAAACCGACACCGACGAAAAATCCCACATGCACCAATCCCCCCCACCCGCGTCGTGTGAACAAAACATATGACACCACACATCCTTCCAGTGTTGAATGCACGGGACAACATTCAAACATCTTAGTCCAAAGACGGAGAAGTCACTCAAACGTAAAATAGTCACCACTGGAAAAACGCAAGGCCACAACATTTTCTCCGCACGCCCAGGAACGGAGAGTGGAATGTCCTTACGAAACTCCGTCGACATCAACTTGAGCTCCAGGTTCAACAAAGCACTCCCACAGAACCAAAAATCACACACCCACCACTTCCCCCCACCCGCACCATTCAAACAACATCCGACACCAAACAACCTTCCAGTGATGAATGCACGGGACAACATTCAAATGTCTTAGTCCAAAGATGGAGAAGTCACTCAAACGTAAAACAATCACCACTAGATAAACGCAGGGCCGCAAACTGAAACCGAAAAAGAAACCGACACCAAACCGAAAGCACATCCGTTGGTAGGAAACCCACCTCCTCTTTCCCCTGTACAAACGACGCCCAACAATCATCCAGTGAATAAGGCAAGTGATAGCAATCGGACGCCGGAATGGAGAAGTCACTGGCCAAAAGTCCACATTCGACAAACCGACGGCCACCGGAGCATCGAAGAAATCGCAGGGGAAAAAGGAGGATGCGAGGTCTCTCTTACCAAAACGCAATCAACACCGACGAAAAATCCCACACGCACCACTCCCCCCACCCGCATCGTGCGAACAAAACATCCGACACCACACATCCTTGCAGTGATGAATGCACAGGAAAACATTCAAACGTCTTAGTCCAAATATGGAGAAGTCACTCAAACGTAAAATAGTCACCACTGGAAAAACACAAGGCCACAACATTTTCACCGCACGCCCAGGAACAAAGAGTGGAATGTCTTTGCGAAACTCCGTCGACATCAACTTGAGCTCCAGGTTCAACAAAGCACTCCCACCGGACCAAAAAGAACACACCCACCACTCCCCCCCACTCGCGTCGTGTAAACAATGTCCGACACCAAACAACCTTCCAGTGATGAATGCAAGGGACAACATTCAAACGTCTTAGTCCAAAGACGGAGAAGTCACTCAAACGTAAAACAATCACCACTGGATAAACGCAGGGCCGCAACATTTTCGCCGTAAACACAAGAACGAAGAGTGGAATGTATTTCTGAAACTCGATCCACATCAACTTGAGCTCTAGGTTTAACAAAGCAGTCCCACCAAAGGAAACTCGCCACAACATGCAACGCCTATGGAGTTGGTACCTACAGAGAAGGGTCTCCTGAACCCGAACGTCCAACTTCCGCCAGGGGGTCACAGGGAACAATCGGGAGGGACTAGGGTGGCCAGCCCAGGCGGTTGAGCCACTTTT
>ML778356.1:35075-37744 GCA_009831015.1 Picea engelmannii
ATCCAACAAAACTGAAGGGCCTGCGACATGACTCATGTGCTATCGATAATTTTTTTCTAAGCCATACAACAATAGATGCAAGGCCCCGCAAGGAATCCACAACAATCACTCAAACTCCACGAACTGTGAAGAAGAGTCCTCATTCAAAGCACCTCCCAAGACGAGCTTTGTTGCACTTACCACTCATGTGCTACCGACCAATGTGATAACAAGCCACTAATTGACTAACCCTACAAATGGCGCTAGGGCAATCTTTAGGTGGTGGACCCGACAGGCAGCTCCTTTTTATCACACCACCCCTCGCACGAAATATGGAGCTTCACTATGCTTACCATTCATGTGCTACTGAGAAACGTCATAACAAGCCAAAAACCGACCAACCCTGCAAATGACACTAGACCAATTTTCAGGAAGACCCGATAGGCAGGCTCCTTTTTATCACATCACCCCTGGCACGAAATGTCAAAATCCAACAAAATCGAAGGGCCTGGGACATGACTCGCGTGCTATACCAAGAAATTTTTGTTCTAAGCCATACAACAACAGATGCAAGGCCCCGCAAGGAAGCCACAAAAATCACTCAAACTCCACAACAAGTGAAGAAGAGTTCTCTTTCAAAGCGCCTCCCGAGATGGGCTTCGCTACACTTACCACTCATGTGCTACCAAGCAACGTGATAACAAGCCGATAATCAATCAACCCTGCAAATGGCCCTACGCCAATCTTTGGGTGGACCCAACATGCAGCTCCTTTTTATCACACATCACCCCTCGCACGAAATGCCGAAATCCAACAAAACCGAAGATCCAACAACCCAACTCGTATGTTACCAAGAATTTTCCAAATGCAAGGGGACCTACAAGGAAGCCACAACAATCACCCAAACTCCAGGATGAGTGGAGAAGAGTTCTCTCTTTCAAAGTGCCTCCCAAGATGAGCTTCACTACCGCTTACCTCTCATGCGGATCAAAAGAGAACTCCAAGAGAGTTCAAAATGGGAGACCATGTATATCTCAGAATTAAGCCCAAAAGGAGTTCCCTGAAAATGGGGGCTTGTGCCAAGTTGGCACCCCGGTATAGTGGACCCTTTGAGGTTCTATATAGAGTGGGACCTGTAACCTATTGGCTAGCACTTCCTCCCACAGTAAAAGCACGTAATTTTTTCCATGTTTCATTATTGAAGAAATATGTACATGATGCTAATCATATAATTGACTGGTCTGTGATCCAGGTGGAACTGGAGGGAGAATTTCTACCAGAACCCCAATGCATACTGGACAGAAAGGAAACCCCGCTCCGGAACCGAACCATTGCACAGGTCAAGGTGCAGTGGAAACATTTTTTCCCAGATGAGGCTACATGGGAAATGGAGGATGCCATGAGACAGGCATATCCGATTTTGTTTACTTCTGTACATGCAATTCATGTTAGTAGATAAGAACATCGAGGACGATGTTCCTTTTTAAGGGGGACGGAATTGTAACACCCTGTTTCCCCCAGTTTGTAAAAATAACTGGATTTGCCAAGAACTGTGGCAAACTCATAAACGTAAATATTGATCAAAACATCCTACAAACATTCTTACAATGAATTCATTCACATTTTCACATCTTATGGGCATAATCATCAGAATAAACATATATATGTATATATATTTCAAGATGCCAAAGGCAAAACACTTATCAAAAATAACACCAGGGGTCAAGCAACTGCTGAGAGGAGTGCTCATTTCCACCCAACCATAGGCTTAGCGACTCCCAGCGGATTTACCACTAGACACCCCCGAGCTGAGACCACGATGCTGTGAGATTGCGTCTCTGTCTTCCAATGACCAGGAGCGAAGGTTACTCTCCTTCCTCTCTACTATCACTCACTCTGCTCATTCCAGAGTTCTCCCCTCATGTCCCCTTTACAATATCTTCTACCCCACGCCTTATCCTCTTGCGAGGTTTCATGTGGCGTGATTACCGTCGTGTTGGTCAGGCCTGACAACTCTACAGATGGGCGGTTCACCTCCCATCCCTCATTAAACCATCTACCTACCAGCCTGCGAGACATTTAATTCAGGGCCAGCGAGCCGCTTTCGATTCTCCGGGCCAGTGGAGTCCAAATACGGTATTAATCCTCGGTGGAAATTAATGCCACCTTTCCATGTGCCTTCCACTGCCATCATGGTCTCTCTTTATGCACATCCCCTCTCAACAGTCCTGCAATATAAATTCATAATGTTATTCACATTTATTGACCTTTTCCATAAGGTCCATTCACATCACATATTTATGTTTATGAGTTTGCCACAGTTCTTGGCCAATCCAGTTATTTTTACAAACTGGGGGAAACAGGGTGTTACAATTCCCTCCCCCTTAAAAAGGAACATCGTCCTCGATATTATTATCTACTAACATGAATTGCATGTACAGAAGTAAACAAAATCAGATATGCATGTCTCATGGCATCCTCCATTTCCCATGTAGCCTCATCTGGGAAAAAATGTTTCCACTGCACCTTGACCTGTGCAATGGTTCGGTTCCGGAGCGGGGTTTCCTTTCTGTCCAGTATGCATTGGGGTTCTAGTAGAAATTCTCCCTCCGGTTCCACCTGGATCACAGACCAGTCAATTATATGATTAGCATCATGTACATATTTCTTCAATAATGAAACATGGAAAA
>ML778356.1:52419-103105 GCA_009831015.1 Picea engelmannii
TATATATATATATATATATATATATATATCAAGATGCCAAAGGCAAAACACTTATTAGAAATAACACCAGGGGTCAAGCAACTGCTGAGAGGAGTGCTTGTTTCCACCCAACCGTAGGCTTAGCGACTCCCAGCAGATTTACCACTAGCCACCCCCAAGCTGAGACCACGATGCTGTGAGACTGCGTCTCTATCTGCCAGTGACCAGGAGCGAAGGTTACTCTCCTTCCTGTCTTCTATCACTCACTCTTCTCATTCCAGAGTTCTCCCCTTGCGTCCCCTTTACAATCTCTTCTACCCCACACCTTATCCTCTTGCGAGGTTGTGTGTGGCGCGATTACCCTCACGCTGGTCAGGCCTGACGACTCTACGGATGGGCGGTTTACCTCCCATCCCTCATTAAACCATCTACCTACTAGCCTGCGAGACATTTAATTCATGGCCAGCGAGCCGATTTTGGTTCTCCAGGCCAGTGGAGTCCAAATACGGTATTAATCCTTGGTGGAAGTTAACGCCACCTTTCCAGGTGCCTTCCACCACCATTGTGGTCTCTTTTTCTGCGTATCCCCTCTTAGCAGTCTTGCAATATAAATTCATAATGTTATTCACATTTATTGACCTTTTCCATAAGTTCCATTCACATCACATATTTACGTTTATGAGTTTGCCACAGTTCTTGGCCAGTCCAGTTATTTTTACAAACTGGGGGAAACAGGGTGTTACATAAGACCACTAGGAAATCATTACATGATATTTGTAATTATCAAATGAAGATGGAATTACATTCCATTCCCCATCAAAAGGGTGAATATCATGGTTTATCAAAACCATAGGTTTGAAATGTTGATTCAATGGAAAAAGTGGATGGTCACCAAGATTCACCTGGATCATTCCTCCCCCCTTAGGAAGCAATGGTCCCTCAGGAGATGGGGAAACTTTTGTTGAATTTGAGCCTTGGTGAGTCGCTTTCCCCATTGAAGTAGATGTCATGCGTATACTTTTCCTGTGGAATAATTTCATGAACCTTTTGGAGGTGTTGGATCTGTTCAATAGATTTGGTTTCATGATCTTCCTTAGTCTGAGTGTGGGAGGACTATTTCGGTGAAGATTTAGCAAGAGGAGCTATATCAATGGGGGATAATGGTTGGAACCCCAAGCACACCTAAAAAGGGTCATGGCCAATAGAGCTATGTTTAACATATGGATGAATATCATTCTCTTTGTTCTCCTCTACAATCTTTTCAAGCTACTTCTATTGGATAGAAATGTCTTGGGTCGAGGTTGTAGTGGTCATAGTGACCTTTTGTTCACCATCTGACTGGATCGTGAAGAGGGAAAACTTTGTGGTCTGAGAGATTACTTTGTGGCATTATTTTTCCAAGATCAATGAAGTGGTAGTAGTTGGATCTACCTTTGGTACCCTGTAGAGCTAACCTTGGAGATTAACAATGACATTGTGGGTCCGAGACTCATAGATAGCATGGATTTTCCACATATTTGGTTTTCCTAAAAGAACATCACATAATTCAAGTGGAGAAACATCACACACTACCTCATCCTTGAAGGGATTGATTCCATAAAATAGACAAAACTGTTAGCTGACAAAGATGTCTCGTCCCCGGCTCAACCATCTGATGGTGTATGGTTGGGGGTGTGGCATCATTGGAAGATTCAATCTATTGAAAACCTTGACTGAGATCAGGTTCTTCTGACTCCCTCTATCAATAATGAAGTGTAGTGGGGTCCCATTTACCCACATCTGCAAGTGGAAGAGGTGCTCCCCCTCCTCAATATCCTCTGGTTCTTCTAATTGTATTGTTGTGGTCGTGATAGTAGCAGTAGATTCTACATCGATGATCTATTTCCTTTTATTTTTCTTTGAATCAGAGTTCAATTGATGTTCTGATTCTTTTCCTTTGATATCGACTACATATGACTGTTTTGAGCGACATTCATCATTGTTGTGCTAGGGGCTATTGTGGAACTCACACCATTTTCTGGTGTCTTTCCTGTTACCCTTCTTTGCCTGCATGTTGGAATAGATCTCTTGATCTTGGCCTTCCTTTCTCTATCCTTCATTTTGTGAGTTAGGGTTTCCTTTTCCATGATTTTTTTGTGGTGTATTTTCAAACCCAAACTCTCTCTTACACTTTTTCTTGAATTTTTGCTCAATTTTGACTGCATATCGATAAGTAGCTCCTAGTGAGGAGATGTCTAAGAAATCCATCTTTGTTTGGATGTACCTGTGTAGAACATTGTAATACTTCAAAAACAGGTGTCTCTCAGAGTCTTTGATATCCAAATTTGATTGCAAGGTATGAAATATGTTAGTGTACTCCAACACTATCTAATTTATTTTCTGACGCAGAGTCATCCATCTCATGTACTTGTCATCATAGTTTCCGACAGGGTAGAAATCATCCTTTAGGTCATCATATTTTCTCTCTTGAATGGTGTAGATTAATTCATCGTGTACCTCTCCCAGTAACCTTCTCACCAAGCTCTAACATGGAGAAGGGATTTAAGGAGTGCGAAAGTGATATTTTCATTGTCGAATTTTTTTTGAATGAAGTAATAACCTTCTAGTAGATTCAACCATTTTTCTAGAGAATCATCATCTATGTGGCCTTTAAATAAGAGGATATAAAAATTGACTTGTACCTTGAAGGGTGTCAGACCTCCGAAATGGTTTCTTATCGAATATTCCTTGGCCACTTCCATATGTAGTCTTTGAAGGATCTGAGTGAAGTTGTCCATCATCTCGTTCCTCTGTCACACGAGGGCTTCCTTGAGCAACATTTTGAAAGGATCTCCTGCTCTGTCATCTCTCTTTTCTTCCACCATGGGAGGTCTCTTGGGATAGTGAGAGATTTTATCCTCAAGCGAGACTAGCTCGAGACCAAATCTCTATACCCTGACCTCGTCGAGGACCTGCTATGAGAAATGACAAGGAGGAGAGTACTCTGATACCACCGATCCAGATTATTTTGAGAACGATATGAAGAAAGAAATGTAGCAGAGATATAATAAGGAAATACACAAATATATTGCAAGAAAAACATAAATATAGTGAAACCCAACTTCTATTAATGAATCAGAGAGAAAAACAATATAGAACACAAAATGGCAGAATGAGGTATCTTGTCTCTAAAAATAAAGATATGTTGTCTATGCTTCATTCGCAATAATATTTACAACACGCTCCATTGCAAGCTTAAAGGGACTCCTTCACCTGAATTATATCTTAGAGAGTGTAGTCTCAATTGGCCAATCTGATGATGCAGTTACAAGATATAGTGAAGGAAAAAGTTGTTCGTGAGCATGTATGGTGTACCATGTTTCGGTCTGAGGGGCATCATAGAGACAAGTGCCATGTACTTATAAATTATGTAGCAATGGGTGTTGCAAGTCCATTTCTAACTAGTTCTTATATGGAATGGTGTGATCTTTGTAGATAATGGGGGCATGTACTACCCCGCTTCCCAAAATTGGAGAAATATCATAATACACATAATACCTCATTCCATGAATTTTGTAAGTCCATGGGCCATGATGTTAAAAATTGTTAGTCACTCCAACTGATGCACAACCACACCCACGATGTATTCTAGGTGCAAGAAGAATAGAAGGGTGGTGATAATGGCGATGCAGAGAGAGGTGGATATCAAGGAGGTTACATAGGTGGCTATAAGTTCAGTTGTGGATGAGGATATGGAGGAGGGGGGAGTATACCCCCCACTTTCATTAATTGTGGAGAAATTGGCCAGGTTTTAAGGTTCTATACCAAAATTCACACTCGTTGTGGGTATTTTTATAGCCCCAAGAATGTCACAGAAGACTATTTTGACTTATTGAAAAAGTGGGAAGAGAATAAGATGCATTTCAATATGGTGCATGAAAAGTGGCACATGAATAAGAAGAATGATGAGGAGGTTGATGTCTGGGTGATAACCTGAGGAGCAGCAAAGACATGAATGTACTTTGAGCATGGTGAACGATCAATTCAAAGGATGAAGGGGAAGATCATAAGGGAAGTGTATCCCCCTCCTAATTTTTATGTTGGTTATCATAGATAGTTCTTGCATGATGCGCATAGCTCCCTCGAAGAGAAAAGAGTGTGAAAAGAGATATAGTGCATGACAAAAATATCACTTGAGGATGAATGGATTTGTGAATAATCTAAACGAGTGGCACAAAGGTCATTGGAAGAGGCTCACACCTGTGAAAAAATATATCATGTGATGTAAAGGTCATTGGAAGAAGTGTCTAGATAGGAAGAGTTGTGATGCGTTGAGAAAAGAAAGATTGAGGAACATATCCTTGAGGAGTTGAAGCGTGTCGTACATGAAGAAGCGTTGTGCAACTTGGGTCAAGAAATGGAAACTGAAGATCAAGTAAGTACATTCTTTTGTTGTTGTTTGAAATTGATAAATGATCCTAATGCTGCAAGAAAGTTGACATATATGTTAGCTACATGCATGGGGGAACAAGATATGGAGGGGAATATATCATCCCCCCTACTAGAAAGAGATTTGTGTTAGGTCAGTAAGAAGAATAACATTGGAAGAGAATTCAAAATGACAGTTGAAATTGGGAGTTATGAAATGGATGGAGTCATGTTGGATCTAGGTTTTGACATTAATATTTTATCGAATAAGTCCTGGGAGTTTATGTGTAAGCTGAATATAGTATGTTCTCCCATATAGTTGCAGTTGGAAAATTAATACAGGATCTACCCTATAGGCCAATTGGAGCAAGTTAAGGTGAATATAGAAGGCGTGAAGACGAAGGATGACATTGAATTCATAGAGATTATGGATGACTCTGATCCCTAGCCTACATTTATTGGCATTCATTGGGCCTTCAACAACAACATGATGATGAATTTGAAGAAGAGGCAGATGTCATTTGAGACAAACACCCTATGTGTGATCACACCCCTAGATCCTAATGAAAGGGACATATACAATGAGCCAATGAATGAGGATGCGTAGAGCTTTGTTATTGAGAACATATACAATATCATTGGGTGCAGAGAGGATTATATGAATCTCACCATAGATGGAGAGATAAGTTGGCAAAGCATGAATTCCTATGACACCAATTCCAAATATTCCATGGAGTGGTGGCAGGATAAACTATATGAAGTTTCAAAAAGGATATGCATGCATATCACCATCAAGGTGCACAAGGAAGATTTTAGATCCTACTAGTACAATGGGTCAGATACGGTGGATGCATTTATATCATGCATGCAACACATTCTTGAGCACCAGTGAGTTCATTCTCTTGATATTATGTTCATAGGAATACATGTGTGATGGTGGGCAGCGCATCGAGACCCCTCCTTTGTTGGGTTGTTATATTCTTTACAATGAAAGTCTAGTTGAGTTGGATCAACTCACAGTGAAATTCGAAGGTCGAGGTGGTTCAACTGAGTAAAGTTGACGTTGAATAAATTGATAGCAAGTTGAAGAGGTAAACCGATAATAGGTTGAAAGGAGAGCGCATGGAAACCAATTGAAGACCGAATGGAGGTCCACTGGTAAACTGACTTAGATTCTACTGTAATAGAATAACGAGATTCACGGAATTTGTATCCAATGATATGTGAGGATATGTAGCCATTTTTGGGCATCTTTCTTTAGGGTTTTTCCTACTATAAAGCCTATAAATAAGGCATGTTGTAATGTTGGAAAAGCTAATCTTTAGAGAAATCCTTTTAAAGTTTGTTGATCATGTAGATGTAATCCGAATTGGCTACAGGGTTGTTCTTGTGTAGAGAAAGAAGGTATGATGTTGATTGTGTCTTAGGTGTAGACCAAGATTAGGCATGTAACCTTTTATTCTAAAGGAATGAGACAACATGAGAGAAAAATGCTCAAGGAATGTTGGTTTTCCTGTTTTGGTTTCCAATGTAAAATCTTTTTGTACTATGTTTTTGTTTTGTCATTTACTTTATTGATTAAATATTTCTTCCTCTCTTCTGTTAGGTTTAGTGTGGAAGTGTTCCTCATTTCCTAGCATGTGATATTAGAGATTGGTTTAACAACCTTGGATTTTAGCTAAACCCTAGGCTTAGTAAGAGTCTTAAGTCATAAATCCTTATAAAGTGTGCTTAAAGAATGGTGAGTAGTTCGAGAATAGAGATAAAAAAATTCAATGGACAAAATTTTGAGATTTGGAAGCTTAAAATTGAAGATCTCCTTGTATATTGAGAACAATGGGCATCAATATATCTAGGTACCATTTCGACATGTATTCTGAGGGAAGAATGGGAGAAACTCGAGAGTACACAAGGAGTATGATTTGATTTTTTCTTGCATATTCAGTACTATTGAAGGTTTCATGTGAATATTTGACCAAGAAACCATGGGACAAGTTAGGGAGATTGTACCAGTCAAAATCTATAGTAAATAAGTTGTTCCCTAAAAATAAATTGTATCATCTGAGGATAAGTGAGGGAAGTTTGGTGACTGAGCATTTAAATTCATTTAATACTATAATAAGCTAGTATATGTTGTGGATATTAAAATCAATGAGTAGGAGAAATGTGTTAGCCTATTATGTACTTTTCTATACTCCTTATATAGATTAGTCATGGATATTGGGAGTAATTCAACCACATTAGTGCTCGAAGACGTGATTGCATCTCTATTATTAGAAGAAACGAGAAGGAACAACATGGAGGGATAGACCAAAGATGCATTATTGGTAAGAGGTCGATTGATTGATAGAGAAAAATGCAAATTCTCTAGTAGAAAGTATAAGTCAAAGGGTACATCTAAATCCTTGGTTCAATCGCCAACAAGAAGATTCTAGAAATGTGGTAAATTTGGGCATTACAAAAGGGACTACAAGTTGAAGGAAACATAATCCAGTAAAGGATCCAATGAGAAGCAGTCGACTAAGAGAAATACAACTCCAAATAAGGGAGGAGATGTGTGCTTGGTTTCAACTAGTACATAGTCATATCAATATGTTTGGTTGATCGAAACAAGATCATCCTATCATATGAAACCACATAGAGAATAGTTCTGCGAATATGAAAGATATGAAGGAGGGGATGTGTTCTTGGGGGACGAATCGACAGCCAAAATTGTTGAGCGAGGAAGAGTTTGACTGACATTGTAGGATGGGAGGAGTATAACCCTTCCAGTTGTGCTACACATTTCAGGTTTGGCAAGAAACCTGATATCTATAAGAAAGATGAATGATGCAGGGGTGCACACTTTATTTCAGAAGGATATGTGGAAAATGGTCAGAGATGTGATGGTCTTAATGAAAGCAGTTCATATTGAAACCCTATACAAGTTATTAGGGAATTTTGACTTGACTGGATGGAACAACATCATTGTTCCTGAAGTTGAATAGACTTCGAATCAGGCCAAGTCGATTCAACCTGACTCAAAAAATCCTCATCAAAAAAACCTGACCATGCTATGGCATGAGAGGATGGGAAATATTGGAGAAAAGGGACTTCGAGCTATGCACAACAAAGGTATGGTCGAAGATTTTCCTAAATGTAATTTAGAATTCAACTTTTGTGAACATTGTGTATATGGAAAACAAACTCGAGTGAGGTTCCCATCTGGAGAAACAAGGGCAAAGGGGATTCTAGAATTGGTTCATAGTGATGTGTTTGGCCCTATTTCAATGCCTTTACTTGGTGGATCCATGTATTATGTCTCCTTCATAAATTGTTTTTCTAGGAATACATGGATATATTTTCTGAGGAAGAAATCAGAGGTTTTCAAGAAATTCAAAGAGTTTAAATCTCTTGTAGAAAAATAGACAGATAAGAAGATTAAGGTGCTAAGAAATGACAATGATGGTGAATTCTATGGAAAGGAATTTAATCAGTTCTACAAGAAGCGTGGCATACCAGGAAAAAATACCACACCATATACTCCAAATCAAAATGGAGTTGCTAAGAGAACAAACAAAACATTGATGGACAAGGAAAGGAGCATGCTTAGTGGTGTTGGGCTTGAACAATAATTTTGTGAAGAGGTAGTCGACACTGCAAAATATCTGGTGGATATGTCTCCTTCATCGGTGCTAGTCGATACTAATTCACATGAGGTATGGTCTGGTAAGAAGCCTTTGGTTTCACATCTCAAAGTATTTGGTCGTGATGCATTTGTGCATGTCCCTAAGGAAAAGAGGAGCAAGATGGAAAATAAGGCGATCAAGTGTATTTTCATTGGATACAAAGAATGAATGAAATAATATAATCTATGGAAATCAAGGTAAACAGTGTACAATCAAGACGTGATATTCATAGAAGTTGTAAGGAAGTCTGAGTCTGAAGTGATGGTTCAAACAAAGAATAATCCAGAGAAGGTGCAGTTTGAACTGAGGAATGAAGAAGGTGATTCAAATGAGTCGATTGAATCAGATGAAGAGGTGGAACAAATGACCTTGGTTGTGAGGAGGTCATAACGAGTAAGAAAACCAATTGAAAAGTATAGTCATCTTGACTTTCATTTCACATTTGTGTTAACTACCACTGACGAAGAGTCTAAGTTGGTCTAGGAGGCAATCGACTCAACATAGGGAAAACTATGGAAGGACTTCATGGTTGAAGAGATGGAATCCTTGCATAAGAATGAGACATAGGATTTAGTTTAATTACCAAATGGAAGAAATTTCGTTGGTAGCAAGTGGGTATTCAAGAAAAAAATGAATTCCCTAGGTCAAGTCGATAAATTCAAATATTGAATGGTAGTGAAAGGATATTCCCAAGTCGAAGGAGTAGACTTTGGTGAGATTTTTTTCCCTATTTCAAAATCAACTTCCATTAGATTACTAATGTATTTGGTTGCAACATTTGATCTGGAAATAGAACAAATGGATGTAAAGACAGTGTTCCTACACGGGGACTTGGAAGAATAAATATACATGAAACAACCTAAAGGATTTGTAGTAAGGGGCAAGAAAGATTTGGTGTGAAAATTGAAAATATACCTTTTTGGTATAAAGCAATCATCGAGGATGTGGTACCAAAAGTTTGACACATACATCCTTATTTTTGGATTTTTAAGAAGCAAAGTTGATCACTGCATATATTCTAAAGAAGAAGGTGGACGTTTCATATATGTAGCATTGTATTTCGATGAAATTTTATTGATTGGAAACAAAATGAACATGACAAAGGAGGTGAAGAAGCAACTATCCTCAAAGTTTGACATGAAGTATCTTGGTGCAATGAAATTCATTCTAGGAATGGAGATCAAGAGGGATTGAGCACCTAGAAAGATATAGTTGAACCAGAAGAAGTGTATTGAAACAATCTTGAAACGTTTTAACATGAAGGATTGCAAACTTGTGAAGGTGCCAATTCCTGTGTGAGAAAGGATAACTATTGAATAGTGTCCAAAGACACAAGAGGAAATAGAGGACATGGCACATGTTCCTTATGCATGTGCTATTGGTAGTCTAATGTATGTAATGGTCTGCACTCAAATAGGCATTACCCAAGCAGTGGGAATGTTGAGTAGATACATATTGACACCTAGAAAGGAGAACTGGACATATGTCAAGAGAGTATTCAGGTATTTGCATGGAAAAAAATACTATGTTTTATGCTACCAAGGAAAACCTAGAGGTGAAAGAGAATTAAATGTACATGGCTTTGTTGATGTTGACTGGGCTGGAGATATGGATCATCGAAGGTTGAACAATTTATATGCGTTCAATATGTTCGATGGAGCAATCAAATGGATGAGTAAGAGACATGAAGTCGTAGCCTTGTCAACAATAGAATATGAATACATGGCAGACACTCATGGAAGAAAAGAAGCAATATGGTTACAAATGTTGTGTTCAGGAATCATGTTTGAGTAGAGAGCTATGAAGATAAGTTACGAAAATCAAAGCAAAATATTTCTAGCTAAGAACACAACTTGTCATTCCAAGACTAAGCAGATTGATGTACAATACCATTTTGTGAGATACATGGTGGAAAACAACAAGGTATTGCTGGAGAAAGTATACACAATGTAAAAAAGAGCAGACTCTTTGACCAAGTCAATGAGTGTTGTGAATTTCACTTGTTGTAGAGAGGTAATGGGAATTGATTCCCTAGGTATGTGAACGAGAGTTCAGAAATATCTCGGTTTCAACAAAGAATAAAACAAGTGGGAGAATGTTGGGTTGTTATATTCTTTGCAGTGAAATTCTAGTCAAGGTGGATCGAATGACAATGAAAGTTGAAGGTCGAGGTGGTTCAACTAGGTAAAGTCAAATTTGAATAAATTGACAACAATTCGAATAGGTCAACTGATAAGAGGTCTACAGGTGGATGCATGGAAACTAACTGAAGACCGAATGGAGGTCGACTGATAATCGACTTAGATTTGACTATAACAGAATCCCAATATTCGTGGGATTTGTAGCCAATGATCTGTGAGGATCTATAACTATTTTTGGGAACCTTTATTTAAATATTTTTCTACTGTAAAGCCTATAAATAAAGTCTGTTGTAATGTTGAAAAATCTAATCTTTAGAGAAATCCTTTTAAAGGTTGTTTCTCATGTAGATATAAGATGAATTGGCTACAAGGTTGTTCTTGTGTAGAAAAAGAAGGTATGATGTCGATTGTGTATTAGGTGTATACCAAGGTTAGGAATGTAACCTTTTATTCTGAAGGAATAAGACAACAAGAGAGAAAAATGCTCAAGGAATGATGGTTTTCCCATTTGGGTTTCCAAGGTAAAATATTTGTGTACTGTGTGTTTTCTTTGTAATTTAATTTCTTGATTAAATCTTTCTTCCTCTCTTCTCCTAGGTTTAGTGTACAATTTTTCCTCATTTATTAATATCTTGTGAATGGGAAGTTGTGGAAGAGTCCATGTAGGAATGATTCATACCAGATGTAGATATTTTTCGATGCATGTGTTCATGTGAATGGTGGTGGATAGTCAAGCAGTGGTGTGAGACATGCAACTGATACCTAAAGGCCCCACATGGGATGCCCAGAAAGAAGTTTGTTCCCCCAATTGCATGGTTTCCCATGGAGAATGAAAAGGAGACACATGTGTGAAGAAAGGGTTTTTCTACACCATATGTGGTAGAAGAATGAAAATTTTCTCATTCAATCCCACTTAACCCCTTTAATAAAATAGAAAACGCCCACAAGAACAAAGAAGAAAGGGTTTTTTGTGGATGCCATTGGATCTAGAAAGTCCCAACTCGGTCTCTCAGTGGATGAACGTGACCATATCTATATGCATGAAGATATGTTGCGACCCACTAGGGTTCATTGTAATCAATTAAACAAGGATGGAATCTTGAAGGGGTGTGCAAGAATCATGCACAATTCCCCCATAGAGTAATACTTGTGCATGCATGGAGAATTCATTGTCAAAATCAAAGTCTTCTCATGCATTAAAAAGGTGACATGTTTTTTATACGATATTGAAAGGACATGCTATTGAGGAAACCATCAACAGTAAATGATAAAATCCCACCCAAATATTATGCATGTTTGGTGGTAAAAGTAATTGGTCAATGCCCCATGAATTCAAAAGGCTTGATATGTCTCAAAAATCTAGAATGTGGATAGGGGTGTCTCATGAAACTCCCGATCATTTATGATTCAATGAGACGTCTGAGATGGTATACATATGGATGTTCTGGAGGGAATTGATAGATAACGTATGACACTTTGAGTTCTTAACAACCCCATGTATGCATCCTAGTTGTACCACACTACCCAACTAGAAACTTTCATTTTCCTTAGTTAATAATTGGCTAGCTAAGTGTCGGCCCCTTCATTGATAAAATGAACGCAACAGACTTGAAAGTTCCTCCAATCACACCAGACGATGCCAATATGGTTTTTCATCTCAAGTAGGAACTCCAAGGAATCCTAGATGAACCTAAGTGTCGGTTCAAGGAGTTCATGTAGGAACTCAGGAACACAATCTCATTCTTCACAATAGTTCTTCCCTAAGGCATTTGGTGGGGGGTTTTTGGCACCCAAAGTTTTGGGTAAATATCACATGCATTCATAAACAAGATTGTTCATGCACACACTCGAGAAAATACACAAGGATTGACAAGAAGAGTGTTCCATATAGAGTTTTGTTAATGCACACCAAGTCCATTTCTTACAATGCACTTTGGTGTGAGGTTTGGGATACCTTCCAAAAATCAAGAAGATGCATGCCAAAATTAAGAAAAAATTATTTAGAAAATCCCCCCAAATGATTATTTCCAGTAGCATAAGGAAATGTGGAGCATAAAGGAGATGAGCTATAAAGTTAGTTAAGATTGCTCCAATTCTAGAAAGGCTACGTGGAATGTAGGCAGGTGACAGAAGCGTGCGGGACTGTTATTCAATAGAGATAGTGGAGCATAACTGAAAGAGACAGAGTGAAAAATCCAAGAAGGATATAAAAGGAATCAAGGATGATAAAGGAAGGATTGATTCAATGAGTTACTGCTAATTGTGCATTGTTCAAGGGCTATTCCATTGGCTCGCTCTGACACTCTGTAGTATTTTAATGTCTCTAGTCAAAATTTTGAGTTTGTCATATGTGAATTTGTTAGGGTCCTAACCCGCACATAGGTAGATTAATATATTCAGATGTAATAAAGGTCAATATTAATAAGGCCTTTCAATAAAATAGAATAAGGTGGATTTAAGAAGACCTAATAGAAGCTTTCGCTTCTAGAAGGATCTTCCCCTAGACGCTTCTTTTGATAGACAGATTTAGTATAAATAAGGGTCGAGGGTATGAAAACCCTAGCTTGGAGATTATTGTAACAAACAACTACTCGATTGGAGGTTTCCCCCTCGAAGAGGCCTGTGAACATTTCTTTCTGAATCAAAGTGTTATTTCTGTTGTTGTTCTTATATGATTTATGTTTTATTGTGAAGATTATGCTAGATATATTATTGTTATTCTGCCATTTCTAGCATTTTATTTATGTTCTGCATATTTATTATATCTGGTATCTTGCAAGTGGTATCAAAGCACTTTCCTTGGCAGAAATTGTGGGAATTTTTTTCCAGGGTAGAGACGTATTCCAACGTCTTTAAACCATAGAGAACTGTCGTTACACACATGAACCCGCGGTTGAGGGATTCATACACGCATGAAATACAAATGGTTCTTCAGCGCACATATGTTGGCCACCCTTGTAACCCCTGTTGGTACCCCTTCGAGTGGTAGCGCATCAGACAACACCTCTATACGGATCGGCCTAGATTTCCTAAAGCCCTCTTTAGATAAAACTATCAGTCGTCAGACTGCTATAGTGTCACCAAGAACAACACTCGGGAAGATACTCTCTAGTACCTGGGTAGTTGGGTAGTATGGCTAAGGGTACGGTCTATCCTCCTTAGTCAGTGCCCTGAGATATCGGGTTGAGTAATACTGTTGGACCCCACATGTATATCAAAGAGCTATAGCACAGGGCAAGCCCTTGTCTGTAGAACCCTTGAATACCTAACCCTTGGGGGACAACAACATAAACAAATTAAAAACAGACCAGATCTATTTCCGCGCCACTATGTTCGGGTTTCCAAGTAAATACACAACTCTTTCTATTTAATCATTTGGGGATTTCATCAGTGCAGTATTCTTCAGACCAAAGTATAACTCTGCAGGTGTAAAAAAAAAAAAAAAAAAGTCTGGAAATTTTTTCACCATTATTTGAGACCTATTCCATTGGATTTATCTCTTTGTTTATCACATTCATCCATATAATTTTTCAACAAAAATTTTGACTCCACCCGCCCCTTTTCAGTTCACCCATCCTCATGGCCCATACCTGTAGCCAAGACCTAGAAGCCTGCTTCAACACCATGCAATCTGGTTTCCTAGAAACCCAAAAATAAGTGAAACAACTCAGTGCTATTGTTACCTCCATCGATTCGTCCATCAATGCTACCATAAATACAACCATGCAGTCCTCAATGGAGGAAGTCAAACAAGAAATGACCACCCAAATTGAATCTGTATTTGCATCACTCTGCACCAAACTGAGGATCCCTACAGATGACCATTTCTCTAAAGCACCTCCAAAGCATGAAGGAGAAACTTCCTCCCATTCTCATACCTTTCAGTCCCATCACTTTCAACGTGACATACGCCTTCCACGGGTGGACGTGACCAGATTTGATGGCTCGGACCCCACTGGTTGGGTAACCCAAATGGAACATTATTTCTCTTTATATGGCATTACAGATGACTTGGCCAAATTCCGGTATGGTGTTCTCCATCTAGATCAAGAATGTTGGCAATGGTGGCAATGGAGAAAAACTTCCCGTCAAGGGTATATTGCTTGGAACCAATTTGTGACTGAGCTTTATGAATGCTTTGACATGGACACCAACCATTTGGGCCATTTGACAAAGTTGAAACAATCCGAAACAGTATAGCTTCCTTTGAACGCCTAGCTTTTTGAACATAGGGCATGACTAATGCTTTCTTTCAAGAGTGTTTCATTAGTGGCCTCAAGGATGATATTAGGGCCCATGTCCTCATGGCTCGACCCTTGACTTGGGTGGAGGCTACTAAAAGAGCTAAATAATCACAACAAGTTCTATCATATCAAAAACGAAAACCCTCCTTTATCCCTCATCCTAAACCCGTCACTCCCACTACTCCCTCTGCCCCATTAAAAATCCAAAAATTGACCAGGGTTGAAATGGATGAACGCCAACTCAAAGGCCTTTGTTATAATTGTGATAACAAATATTTCCCGTGCCACAAGTGTAAGGAACAAAATATTTTTATGGCCATCTCTGACGACATTTCAGAAGAGGATGTTGAAACTCCCCTTATGTCTGAGTCCTGAAATCACTGACATAACCCCTCCCTCAGACCCTCCCGAAGTAGAATCCATCATTTCCCTCAATGCTTTCACTCGCTTTTCCACTCCCCAAACCATCAAGTTAATAAGTTACATCAAGCATCGGAAGGTTATCATTCTGGTTGATAGTGGAAGCACCCATAATTTTATTCATCACCGCATTGCCCAAGAAACTCATTGCTACATCCATGTTGTCAACAATTTCCAAATCATGATTTCCAATGGTGGTTCCATGAAATGTGGAGGGAACTGTGAAAATGTGTGTCTCCAAATCAGTGACTACCACCTAAAATCCCATATGTTTTCTGTCGACATGGATGGTTATGACATTGTGTTGGGTGAAGACTAGCTAAGAAATTTGGGTCCCATTCTCATGGATTTTAAGGAATTAGACATGCAATTTGACCAGGAAGGCCACCAATATAAATTCCAAGGCATCATTGTCGGTTCACCTGAGATCATTGGTTCCCATTGCATGGAAAAGATGCTCAAAAAAGGTCATTCTGGTGTCATTGTACAACTCCATGCCATTCAAGCCACATAAACACCCTCGATGTCGCATGACCTCCAAGCTCTCCTTTCTAAACATCAAATGGTATTTTCCACTCCCCAAGGCCTCCCTCCTTCCTGCGATGTTCATGATCATTCCATTCCTCTTGTACCCAGAAGCCTTCCTCCCAATATCCGTCCATATCGCCACCCCTTCTCACAAAAAAATGAAATTGAGAAAATGGTCCAGGAACTCCTTAATGCAAGTGTTATCCGCCCTAGTACGAGCCCTTACTCTTCTCCTGTAGTCATGGTCTTGAAGAAATAAGTTTCTTGGAGAATGTGTCCTAACTTCCGTGCCCTCAACAAACTGACCATTAAAGAAAAATTTCCCATTCCTGTCATTGATGACCTCCTGGATGAATTGAGTGGCACCCAATTCTTTACTAAACCTGATCTTCTCTCGGGCTATCACCAGATACATATGAAAGAGGTAGACATTCCCAATATGGCATTTCACACTTATGAGGGCCACTATGAATTTTTGGTCATGCCCTTTGGCCTATGTAATTCCCCCTCCACCTTCCAAAGTCTCATGAATCATGTATTTTGTCCCTTTCTCCATCATTTTGTCTTAGTTTTCTTTGATGATATCCTCATCTATAGAAAAACCTGGAATGACCATCTTACTCATGTGGATCAAGTTCTCCATCTCCTCTCCCAGCACCAATTTTTCCTAAAACAGTCTAAATGTTCTTTTGGTGCCTCAGACATAGAATACTTGGGTCATCTGGTTGGCAAGGATGGCGTCAGGGTGGATCCGAAAAAGATTGAAGCTATGCAAGATTGGTCACACCCAAAGACTCTCAAAAGCTTGCGTGGATTTATAGGCTTAACAGGGTATTATCACAAGTTTGTTAAGAACTACAGAAAGATTGCAACACCTCTCACTGCTCTCCTAAAAAAGAACTCTTTCACTTGGACTCCAGTCACTGCTCAAGCTTTTCAAACCTTGAAGATGACCATGTGCACCACTCTGGTTCTGGCCCTTCCCGATTTCACAAAGACCTTTATGTTGGAATGTGATGCCTCAGGGAAAGGAATCGGCACTGTCCTTATGCAAGAGGGTTGACCTTTAGCCTTCACCAGCAAGCAACTATCTGAAAGGAATCTGGGCAAACCCATTTATGAAAAGGAAATGTTGGATATTATGCATGTCATTGAGTTGTGGCACCCTTATCTCTTGGGGCAATGCTTCCAAATCAAGACCGACCATCAAAGCCTCAAGTAATTTCTGGAACAACGCATTTCCTCCCAGGAGCAACAAAAATGGGTGACTAAGCTCTTTGGTTATGATTATGAGATCATTTACAAGAAGGGAAAAGACAATGTAGTGGCGGATGCACTGTCCCAAAAATATGAAGAAGAAGGATCCCTTTTTTCTCTTTCCTTCATTGTACCCGATTGGCTCCAAGATGTGCGCCAGGAATGGCTACAAGATCCCAAAAGTTCACATCTGATCCAGCAATTGCATACCAAGGCTCCGGCTCCCCCAGGGTACTCTTGGCTCCAGGATGAGCTTCGATACAAAGGCTGTTTGTATTTAAGTAAACAATCAAAGCTTAAATCCATGGTACTTTCTAAGCTTCATGCTACACCCACAGTGGGGCACTCAGGGTTCACAAAAATATATGATAGAGTCAAACGTTCTTTTCTCTGGGATGGTATGAAACATGACATCCGTAATTTTGTAACTGAATGTGAGGTGTGTCAACGCAACAAGGGAGAAAAAATCAAATCTCTGGGCACTCTACAACCGCTTTCGATTCCACTGGCTATTTGGAAGGATATCTCTATGGACTTTATTACTGGCTTACCCAAATCCGGGAATAAATCATTCATAATGGTGGTTGTGGATCGCCTTTCCAAGTATTCTCATTTATGCGCTCTTCAAAACCCATTTACTGCATCCACAGTGGCTCAACTTTTCATCGACCAGGTCTTCAAGCTTCATGCCATGCTACACTCTATTGTTTCTGATCATGACCCAACTTTCACAAGCAATTTTTGGCAAGAACTGTTTAAGCTCCAAGGCACCCAATTGCATCTCATCACAGCTTATCATCCCCAGACTGATGGTCAAACGGAAGTTGTCAACAAGTGTTTGGAAACATATCTGAGGTGTTTTGCTTATGAAAAACAACATCAGTGGGCTCAATGGCTACCCCTAGCTGAATGGTGGTACAACACTTCCTACCATACAACTACTCGCATGACTCCTTTTGAAGTGGTATATGGACAAAAGCCACCTTCAGTTCTCTCATACTTACCGGGTACCTTGAAGGTCCAGGCGGTTGACCAAACACTTACAGTTCGAGAGGATATTCTTAGTACCCTTAAAGAGAACTTGGTCATGGAAAAAAATCGCATGAAGCAACAAGCAAATCAAGGTCCCTCTGAACGTCAATTTGCAGAAGGGGATCAGGTGTTTCTGCAACTGCAACCATATAAACAAACTTCCCTCAAGGTCGGGCATTGTCAGAAGCTAGTGCCCAAATTTTATGGTCCTTATACAGTTCTCAAGCATGTGGGACAAGTAGCATATCAGTTAGCTCTACCCAGTCAGTCGAAGCTACATCCAGTTTTCCATGTTTCATGCTTAAAGAAGGTGATTGGAACCAGGTGCCAAATTCAAACCAACCTTCCTGAGTTAGCTGAAGAAGGATCCATTTGCCTACATCCAGAAGTAGTTTTGGACCAGCGTGAGCGTCGCCTGCGTCAGAGAACCATCAAGGAAGTGCCAGTCTAGTGGAAAGGTATGAATCCAGCCGATGCCACTTGGGAACCAGCTACCATTCTGCAGTAGTTTCCTCATCTCAAGCCTTGAGGACAAGGTTGTTTTTAAGGGGGCGGACATGTTAGGGTCCTAACCCACACATAGGTAGATTAATATATTTGTATGTAATAAAGGTCAATATTAATAAGGCATTTCAATAAAATAGAATAAGGCGGATGTAAGAAGACCTAATAGAAGCTTCTGCTTCTAGAAGGATCTTCCCCTAGATGCTTCTCTTGATAGACAAATTTAGTATAAATAAGGGTCGAGGGTATGAAAACCCTATCTTGGAGATTATTGTAATAGAGTGTTTCTCGATTGGAGGTTGCCCCCTCAAAGAGGCCTATGAACATTTCTTTCTAAATCAAAGTGTTATTTATGTTGTTGTTCTTATATCATTTATGTGTTATTGTGGAGATTATGCTAGATATATTATTGTTATTCTGCCATTTCTAGCATTTTATTTCTGTTCTGCATATTTATTATATCTGGTATCTTGCAGAATTTATGAAAGAATATGCATGGTGCAATGTATTGTAACTCTGGGGAATCATTTGAGGGAATATGAGCCTATGTTTCTGTCAATATATGATTTTCTTACTATATGCATGTGACTAATGGAATGAGGATGATAATAAAGATTCACTCGTTTTGAACTTATGATGTTCCAATTATGCATTTTAATGAATGTGTTGCTTCCATTATGTTTTTTCATATGTTAAGTAACTTGCAATGCATTATATGAATGTTAACCCGGATGGATCTTTGTGTACTTATCCCTTCATACCTGAAACAAGACCATATGGTCTTTGTGATTCTCATAATGTCTCGGGTGAGACGTTCTTCAACCTTAGTTGAGGATTGGCATGTCAATGCTTTGGGGATTTTATTGTCCAACTCTAGATGAACCCTAGGTATTAATCCCCTAGTTTTAAGAAGGATGCACGCAAGTGTGAAACAACCCAACATAAGCCCCAAAATGTTTTCCTATGTTTCTAGTGGTCTTGACTCTCTAGCACCCTTCTTAAGTCTTGTTCAATGAATTTATATCATCCTAGGAAGAATTCCATAGGTGGACCATTTAACATCATAATTTTATTCCTTTGGAAGATTTGTAAAAATTGGAGAAATTCATATTAGCCCCCACCCCCACCTTAATATGTTTTTTCTAATATTACCCCCCTCCCCATGAGGGAGGGGGGTAATATTAGAGAACACATATTAGGGTGGGGGTGTGGGGTCATATTAGAGAGAACATAATAGGTGGGGGGTAATATTATGTTTTCTCTAATATTACCCCCAACCCCCACCCCCACCCCAAATATGGGTGGGGGGTAATATTACTGAAAACATAATATGTTTTCATTAATACTACCCCTCACCCCCACCCAAAATATGTTTTCTCTAATATTACCCCCCCCCCCCCCCACCCCCACCCCCACCCCCATGCCCATGAGGGTGGGGGGTAATATTAGAGAAAACATCATGGGGGTGGGACGTAATATTAGAGAAAATATAATATGTTTTCTATAATATTACCCCCCACCCCCACCCTCATGGGGCGGGGGGTAACATTAGAGAAAACACTATGTGGGGGTGTGGGGTAATATTAGAGAAAACATATTATGTTTTCTCTAATATCACACACCCCCCCCCGCCCTTGACCCCTCATGCAGGTGGAGGTGGGGGGTAATATTAGAGAAAACATACCTCATGGGGGTGGGGATGGGGGGTAATATTAGAGAAAATATATTATGTTTTCTCTAATATTACCCCCCACCCTCATGGGGGTGGGGGTGGGGGATAATATTAGAGAAAACACAATAGTGATGGGGGTGGGGGGAGGGGATAATATTAGAGAAAACATAGTCATGGCGGTGGGGGGAGGGGGTAATATTAGTGAAAACATATTATGTTTTCTCTAATATTACCCCCACCATCATGGGGGTGGGGGTGGTGGGTAATAGTAGAAAAAACATAATAGGGTAATATTAGATAAAAACATATTATGCTTTGAGGGTGGGGGGTAATATTAGAGAAAACATAATATTTTTTCTCAAATATTACCCCCCACCCCAACCCTTATTATGTTTTCTCTAATATTACCCTCCACCCCCACCCTTATTATGTTTTCTCTAATATTACCATAAGGGTGGGGGGTAATATTGAGGGTGCGGGTGGGGAGTAATATTAGAGAATGTTTCTCTAATATCACCCCCCATCCTCATGAGGGGGGGATGGAGGGAAATATTAGAGAAAACATGTTATGTTTACCCTAATGAGGGTGGGGATGGGGGGTAATATTAGAGAAAACATAGAAAACAATGAGGAGTAATATTAGAGAATGTTTTCTCTAATATTACCCCCCACCCTCATGAGGGTGGGGGTGGGGGGTAATATTAGAGAAAAAATATTATGTTTAATATGTTTTCTCTAATATTACCCCCCACCCCCACCCTCTTGAAGGTGGGTATGGAGAGTAATATTAGATAAAACATATTATGTTTACCCTCACGAGGGTGGGGATGGGGGGTAATATTAGAGAAAACATAGAAAATAGTGGGGGGTAATATTAGAGAATGTTTTCTCTAATATTACCCCCCACCTTCATGAGGGTAGGGAATGAGGGTGAGGGTGGGAGGTAATATTAGAGATATTAGAGAAAGCATATTATGTTTACTATGTTTTCTCTAATATTACCCCTCACCCTCATGAGGATGGAGGTGGGGGATAATATTAGAGAAAAAATAATACCCACCCTCGTGAGGGTGGGGGTGATGGGTAATATTAAAGAAAACATAGGTGGGGGGTAATATTAGATAAAACATATCCACCCTCGTGAGGGTGGGGGTGGGGGTAATATTAGAGAAGACATAATACCCACCCTCATGAGGGTGGGGGTGGGGGTAATATTAGATAAATCCTAATATGTTTTCGCTAATATTACTCCCCACCCCCACCCTAATATGTTTTCTCTATTATTACCCCCCACCCCCAATCTCATGAAGGTGGGTATTATGTTTTCTATAATATTACCCCCCCACCCTCATGAGGGTGGGGGTGTGAGGGTGGGGGTGTGAGGGTGGGGGTGGTGGGTAATATTAGAGAAAACATAATGCAAACCCTCATGAGAGTGGGGGTGGGGGTAATATTAGAGAAAAAATCCCCCACCCTCATGAGGGTGGGGGTGGAGGCGGGGGTCGGGGTAATATTATAGAAAACATAATATCATGAGGGTGGGGGTGGATGGTAATATTAGACAAAAAAATATTACATATTATTTTTTCTCTAATATTATCCCCCACCCTCATTCCTCATGAGGGTGGGGGCGCGGGGTAGTATTAGAAAACATAATATCAGGAGGTTGGGGTTGGGGGGTAATATTAGGGAAAACATATCAGGGTGGGGGGTAATATTATAGAAAACATAATATATTTTCTCTAATATTACCCCCCACCCTAATAAAACATGAGGGTGGGGGGTAATATTAGAGAAAACATATTATGTTTTCTCTAATATTAATCCCCACCCACAACCTCTTATGTTTTCTCTAATATCACCCCCACCCCCACCCTCATGTTTGAGGGTGGAGGTGGGGGGTAATATTAGAGAAAATATAATATGTTTTCTCTAAGGGTGGGAGGTAATATTAGAGAAAACATATTAGGGTTAGGGTGGTGGTGGGGGGTAATATTAGAGAAAACATAATATGTTCTCTCTAATACTATCCCCCACCTCATAAAACATGAGGGTGGGGGGTAATATTAGAGAAAACATATTATGTTTTCTCTAATATTACCCCCTCCCTCCCCTCCATTAGAGAAAACATATTATGTTTTCTCTAATAATAACAACCCCCCCCCCCTTCCCCACCCCACCCCCAGCTTGACACACTTCCTATTTTTTTTGTATTAAAAGGAGTAGTACTATTAATCATCCAACCAATGCTTGAAGATTAGGGATTAGTTAGTAGCTATGTTTTCTATAATATTACCCTCAAACCCCACCCTCATGTTTTATGTTGATATAATCTCAATACTATTTGAAATAACCCACTCTTGGGAGATGTTTGTAGATTTCCACTCTTGGGAGATGATTCTCCATCTTAGACCATTAACTTGTTTCCTTGTGTTTGAGGACTACTAGCTCTTAACTATTCAAAAATAATTTAGGTCATCGTTGAGACTACTAGAGAGGGATCATCAGTATCCAGAAACACTTAGCCTTTAACTCCATACATGAAGCTTAGATACTAGAACCAAGTTGTATTTTAACCTTATATAGGAAAGTTATAACTTTTCTTTAATTGATAGAAATTTTGATATAAAAATTTGTATTCAAGGGTCATCCAAATTCTCAAAAATTATACAAATCATTGGGGAATAAAAGAAGAAGTTATTTTTCAATATTATCCAAGCTAAATTTAAGGAGAATCTATGGTGTGATAAACAATTAGAGGATAAAATAAAATAAAGATATTATAAGGAGGTGGTTAACCCTAAACTTGAAGATCAAAAGTATCTCTCTGTTTTGATTATTGTAAATAAGAGAATCAATATTGCTAAAATAAGAACTAATTCTCATGAGTTGTTGGGCAATCCCCAAAACACCATGGCAGGAAATGATCTCTCACCTTTGTGACCCCAAGAAGGTTGAAGATGAAAAAAACTTTCTCCTAGAGTTTCCCTACATATTCCCAAATTGGATCTCAATTTCAAAATATTTGTCACAATACTGACCTTCCTAGCCTTCTAATTCATCAAAACTTTAGTGATGTTGGAACCCTTCTCTTAATTCTTTTCAAGCATTGAAATAACATTTTAAACAAATCCAAGTAATCTCTTACTTTTCTTAAGGTCCAATAGACCAATTTTGGTCTCTAGACATTAACCATCATCAACATCTACACAATAAATAACTCAAAACGTTGTCGTAGTCTAAACGTTCTACGAAACAACTATTTTCCGATGATTTTTTCCATGGACATCTGCCCCAAATCCGGCAAGAAATTGTTAGATCCATAGATTTGAGTAATTATTTATGTATAGTCCAAGTGTCCCAAGGAATTTTCAGCATGTTGAATCCATTTCTACATTCAAAAATTAATTTTAAACAACAAAATATAGTGATTTCGAGTAGATTTATGTCACCAGATTCCGACGAAAAAAATCATTTCGTGGAACAATTAAACAACACCCAAAATACCTCAATTGAATTAAAAAAAAAAAAGAATTATTCACTCATTAACACAATTAAATTTCAACAAAATAAGTAACTCAAAAACAATACCTCTACTAAATTAAAAAAATTAAATTTATTCACATTTCTTATTATATAAAATATAAATTATTACAAAATTTATTTGTGGATACTATCTAAATTAAAATAACTTTTTAGTTTTGAATTATAATTTAAAAATGTAAATTGACTAAGAAATTATCTTCTTAGAATATAAAAAAAATATGATAAAATTGTAAGAGCTAAAATTTTCAATATGCTAAAAACTACAAAATTAACATAAGGAATATTAATTCTCTTGAACTTTTTGATTTCTTATTTAGAAAAGATTTGGGAAAAAATTAATTATTAATAACACCAAATATTATCTTAAGTCCTTTCCAAAGAAGTCCTTTCCAAAGAGGAAAACCCGGAGTGAAGTCTTGTCACTCGAATCAATATGCAGGTAGGTGAAGAACAAATACCACTAAACTTAATTGTTAATTTGATAAGATTCTCCTAAGGGAGCGATCTTAAAGTACTTTCCAAAAACAGAAAAACTCGGAGTGAAGTCTTATCACTCGCATTAATATGTGGGTGGGTAGCATCTAGAGTGATAGCATTACGTAATTGTTAATTCTTCACTTTATTCGACAACTCTTACAAATCTTCGATGGGAAATTGCTCAATATTTTGGATAATTTGATATGGTTTATTTACATGTTAATTGTATTTTAATAAATTATATTTTAAATATTTTCTTGGATCTGTCTCCATTCATCTCCCGAAGGAAACCTAGTCCATCACCTGAGGAAATCGAAGTTAATGTTGAGCATGTGAAGGATGCTCACGATTTGGAAGGTTGTAAGGATGGAAGAGCGAAGATTAAACATGGATCTGGCAAGTTTCCTAGCTCGATTTCCTATCCCATTGATTTTCCCCCGTCTACTAAGCCCGACCCTGAGTTTTCTAGTAGCTTCCAAGGGGTGGCGGATAACCCTGTTTCAATTGTTTCTAATCGAGGTTCTGAGTGGAAGAAAGGAGCACACTCGCAAAAAAAGCTTTCAAAGTGCATTCGCGAAAAAGGAGAACATGTTAAAATGGTTGTGGGAGAGGATATTTGGATTGAAGATATCAATTGCTATAAGGTTAAATTGTTGGTTGGGAGGTTATGCTGGAAATTTCTAGGTATCTTGACCCTCGAGTAGTGGATTGATAAGGAGTGGTATCCTTTGTTAGGTTATTTACTTGAGATGCATGTATTGACTAGACGATGGGCTTCCTTTCAACTAAGAAATAAAGAGGATTGTGCATAACTATTAAAAATAAATTGGTCTTGGCCCTTGGGATCCATCGGGTTTAGTTCTTAAACCATGGTTGGTGGATTTTGACCCCGCAAGGGAGCCTGTTTCTGTCACGAAGGTTTGGGCCATCTTACCATGTTTTCCACTAGCCTTTTGGACTAGAGAAGTGCTGGAAATAATTGGGAACAAACTTGGTTCCTTCGTTGGTCTTGAAACCAACTGGGTGATGAAAAAACACCACATATGGGCTTGGATTCATGTAGAGGTTAATGTACGGGAAACATTGGTAGGAAACCTTGTCATTTTTTATAGTGACTTAACCTGGCATCAAAAAGTGGAGTATTGGAAAATCTTGTTTCAATGTCATGGATGCCACGAAATTGGCCACTTAAGGGCTCAGTTTGAGAATCCCTTGCCACGGGGACATTCCCAGCAGAAGGTTTGGAAGAAAAAATCTACCACTGGCCACGAACAGAAGGTTGATTCTCTCTCGCTAGAAGGAAAAAGGGAAGAAGTTATCTTGGAATCTGGTTCGACAAAAGGTACGAGTTTTGCTAAGGGAGACCTAACTCTCAAGGATGCCCACTCAGGTATGGAAGAAAAAAATGTTGCTTCCTCTAATTGTTTGGTTCATATTTATCCTTCTAAAAAGATAGAAAATAGAAGCCCCCCTCCTATCTTGACCTCTACTTTGTCCCCCCTTCCTTCTCCCTCTTCCTCCCCTACCCCCTCTTCATATCTTGTCACTCCCCTTCCTCAAGTTCCTCCCACTCTTTCCCCTACTATGAACCCTCCTTGCCCTCCCTCCTCATGTCATGAGCTCTCTTTAGGTGAGTTTTCCCCTTTGCCCCTCGTTTCTCTCTTAGAGCCCCTAGATCCCTTGTCTCCCCCTTCCCCTAATCCTATGAAGGGTTTGGACTCTCCTTTACCTTCCCATCCCTTGAAGTCTCTGTCTCCCTCTACTCCTCCTTCCAAAGGGTATGCGATCCATTCTAAGAATCATCTAAAGGAGGCCATTCCTTTGAAGGTAGGGTTATCATTAGACCCTCCTCAAACTCAACAGGAAGGAAGGAAGTATCATTTGTCCAAGGAAAAGGAAAATTCTGTTGCATAAATCTGGAAAGGAACCCAAGCAAAAATCACCAGGACCCTTAGAGAGGGGAAAGCCTTAGAGCAGGGAAATCCCTTCACCCCCCCTCAAAATGATTTTTCTTTCCTACAATTATAAAGGGGTTGGGGGCCCTTAGAAAAAATTGCCCCTCAAGAAGCTCCTCATAAGTCTTAATCTTTATGCCATTCTCCTTCAGGAGACTATGTGTTCAGGGGAATAAGTTATTAAGCAGGTTAGTCAATGGCTGGAAATTTTGTCCTTTAGAATCGTTAATGCAGAAGGGATGTCAGGGGGATTGATATCTAGTTGGAGCCCTACCATCAAGGCTATATCCTCCTCTTCCATTCAGTCGTTCATCTATGTTAAACTCAAGCATAAAGATATTAATTTTTCTTTCACTATAGTAAATATTTATGGACCCTACGCTGATGGGGTTCCATTATGGGAAAACTTGAAATCTGCAGCATCTTTTAGAGATCCTCTCTTGGTGATAGGAGGAGATTTTAGTTTCACTCTTTCCTCAAGAGAAGTATGGGATCCAAACCCTAGAGAATATAGGCAAAACATATTCTTTCTTTCTTTCATGGAGTTAGAAGGTCTGGTCGATCTAGAGCCAGTTAAGCTCACTCCAACCTGGAGAAACTTTTGTTTGGGTAATGAGGAAGTAGCCAAGAGACTTGATCGCTTCCTAATATCTGAAAAAATCCTAGAGTTGGGGTTCATATTTAATTCGAAGGTAGAAGACAGGGGAAGTTACGATCATCATCCTATTTCTCTTCGGTGGCAAGCTAGCTTCGATTCGTCCCCTGTTCCTCTCAAAATAAATCAGGTATGGATGGAAGAGGAGGATTTAAAAAATCTAGTATACTCTTCTTGGGTATGGCTAAGTATGGATAATCTAGACCCTTTAATGGTGCAATTTGAATCGAATCTTAAGTGAACTAAATCAGTTATTAAAAAATGGATTCCAGTCTGGAAATACAAAAGGAAAAAAGAGTTATTGGAAATTGAAGGAAAACTCTCAAGGCCCTACTCCCTTTTGGATATCGAACCCCTCAAACAAGAAAAAATTGAAGAACTAAAAAGTTATGAAAACCAAAGAAATGACTGGCTGAAAAAAGAAGAGGTGGAGTGGAGGAAAAAAATCTGAGCCATATAGTTACAAGTGAGGGATAACAATTCAAATTTTTTTCATAATTATGCCAATCATCGTCGGAACATCAATTCTATTTGGGAGGTAAAAAATGAATAAGGATAAATTGTGATCTCATTTCGAGATAAATCTGAAGAAGGTGCATGTTTCTTCGAAAACCTTTTATCCTGGCCCCAAGGGAGTGTTCGATATAGGAAATTTTGGAGGCATTTTCCAAGTTTCAACCTATTTTCAATGACGAAATGAATCAGTCCTTAGAAGAAGAAGTAACTGAATCTGAGCTAAAATTTTCCCTTTCCGCGACACAGAATGGAAAAAGTCCTAGCCCAGACGGATTCACTATGGAGTTCTTCAAATCCTTCTATGATTTGTTGAAAGATGATCTGATCCTCATGATCAGAGAATCCTAGAGAGAAGGAAATATTTATGGGCCTCTCAACTCAACCTTTCTCTGTCTTATTCCCAAGAAGCAAAACGTAGAAGCCTTTGAGGATTCCAGACCCATTTCGTGTTGTAACGTAGTCTATAAGTTGATTTCCAAAATCATTGCTCGAAGACTAAGACCCATTCTTAGTGAAGTGATGAGAGAAGAAAAATTTGGATTTTTATAGAATAGGAAAATCCACAATGTTGTGGCCATTGCACAAGAATCCCTCCACTCAATGAAAAAGAAAAACCTCCAAGTAGTCATCTTAAAGGTGGACCTCTATAAAGCTTATGACATGGTTAATTGGACTTTCCTCCATCTGGTCCTAATCCAAATGGAAATGAATTTAACGACTATGAACTGGATAATGGGATGCCTTAAAAATGCATCCTTTTCTTTCTTGATTAATGATCAACTTCCCAATTTTTCATATCTTCAAGGGGACTTCGTCAAGGTTGTTTGTTATCCCCTTTTTGGTTTCTAATCATAGTAGAAGCCTTGAGAAAAAATTTGAAGGAGGCATGCTCGACTGGATTGATGAGAGGTTTAAAGGTGTCAAAATCAGAGAGGGTTTCTCATCTCATGTTTGTGGAGGATGTCTTATGCAATGTGTTTGGATCTTTAACTAAAGTCTCTAGACTCAAGAACATCCTCAACTTGTTTTGTAAAGCAACAAGGATGCAGATTAATCCAGAAAAACCATGCATTGTGATAAATAATTTCTCCCTAGATGAAACAAAATATTTCCTTAATGTCATCCCAACTCAGCTAACAAGTCTTGAAGATGGGATAAAATAAATAGGATTTTATCTAAAGACTAATAAGTACAAGAAGGAGGATTGGAGTTGGCTTATACGTAGAGTGGAAGAAATTATTTCTTTATGGGTATTTAGAACCTTATCTAGAGGCGAGAAACTTGTGTTGATTAAATCTATCTTCGAAAGAATCCCAATGTATTGGAACGCCATCGTTTCTATTCCCAAAGGTGTCTTGGATAAAATTAGGAGGTTGAGTTGCAGGTACCTATGGGCAGGCAATAATTTCTCTGGGGGTCTTCATCTTGGTAGTTGGTCCTCAATTGTCGCTCCAACAAATATTGTAGGGTGGGGGATTAAAGATTTATGTCCCTTTTCCTATGAGCTAGCTAGGTGGAATGTTTAGCGCTTAACAAAAGGGAACTCTCTCTGGTCAAGAGTAATCTAGTATAAATACTTTACTAATATTTCTATAGCATATTGGTTCCACTCACCTTCAAAATCCTCTAAGGATTCCTTGGTCTAGAAATATTTATTTGAATCATTCCCGTCGGTTTCTAATTCGATTACTTGGAAGATCGTTAATGACAAAAAAAATAGATTAGGGGAGGACGCTTGGTTAGGAGTAGGGAATAACTTCAGGATGTCAGACCCTCTGGTTCATTTTCTAAGGAACCTTACCTCCTTCACCTACATGACATCAAGGTGGGGGATCCTCAACTTAGAGGAATATTAGGATGATGCTCTGTGGTTTCTTTATATCTCCCATTATATCTTCAAGAGGAATGGGATTCCTTTATCTCCCAACGATGTGAAAACTTCATTTCTCTAGACGAATAGGTTGAGGACTCGCTCTCCTGGTCCTTTAACCAAAAAAATGGTTCTTTCATAACAAAAATGAGATACAAAGCTTGGCAAGAAGAAATACTATCAGTGCATCCAAAATGGTGGTGGAAGTCGTTATGGAAATGAAAATCCCCTCTTAGATGAAAAATCACTCTCTGGATTTCCTTGAACAATAAACTTCTTACTTGGGACAATGCGTTGAAAAGAGGGTGGTGTGGTCCTAATCGATGTGCCCTTTATAAATCTGATGTTGAATCAATTATTCACCTCTGTGTGACTTTCCCATATGTAGGTCAAGTTGCCAAGATGTTCAAAGAAAAGTTAAATGCCAGGTGTGAATGGAACAAGGAAAATTTGGAAGAATGTTATCATCTATGGATACAGGATCGGGCCATGAATCTTTATTCTGGTTTTCTAAGCATCATGATTTATAACATCTGGTGGGCTTGTAACTCGGCCATTTTCAAATACAAATGGATTCTCCTAGAGGTGAAATCTTCCATCACTCTCATTCAGAATTTAAAATTCAAAGATGATCCTAAGAACCCCAAAATTCGCATCCCTATTCTCCCAGCACTAGATTATGACATGGAGTGGGGATGTTTTGATGGAGCCATCCAGGGACACCCTCCTTCGCGAGGAGTTGGGGTTTTCCTTTTTATTAAACGAAATCATTACATCTGCATCAGATATGCCCCTGGAGGAGGTTCCAATACCATAGTTGAGTTAATCGCTTTATGGAATTTTTTGGAAACGACAAAACATAAGGACATAAGAAAACTACAGGTAGTGGGGAACTCCAAACTAGCAATTGATTAGGCCCAAGGAAAAATATCTATTCAAAATGTCAACCTATCCAATATTATGAGAGACATTAATTTGTCTTTCTAGTCCTTCGAGTGGCTCGTGTTCCATCATATTTTAGGAGAACTTAATGTAAAGAGAGACGAATTATCAAAGGAAGCACTTCAGTTGCAAAGAAGAGAATTTGGGTACTACGATTACTTCGATGGAGTTGAAACTGAGAAATGGATTTTCATCTATAATGCAATTTGAAGTAAAATGTTAAATATAAACAATAAATGTATGTTAAATTTTGGGTAGAGATGTTAGTAGCACATATGTTGGTTTTGACAGTTCTTTTTTTTTTTATAGTAGAATAAATCTTGAACATGATGTTTTGATTATATGTAACATATATATTTAATGAATATATAAGATTTTTTCCAAGGAAAAAATATTTACACCTTTTAAATAATAAAACAAAACAATATTTTATATAAATGAAATATATTTACACCTTTTAAATAATAAAATAAAACAATATTTTATATAAATGTAAGAACTTTCCATTATGTATAATCATTACTAGTATCCCAAATAGGAATATGGATAGACATTCAAACCTACTTCTTATTGTATTTTGTATTATGATATAAGACATTTTTAGTTTCTATTTAGAGTTTAAGAATAGTTGAATAAAGAAAAATAATAAGGGATTTTTAATGAAGATTATTTTTGGGGGATTTTAATTATATGGAATATTTAAATATAGTTATTAATTTGAAAATTTATATTTTGGGTCAAAAACATTAAAATCAAATTCTAAATTGAAAAGTAGTGTTATCAATAGTATCTTTTGCAACCATTATGTTAATTGCCTCCTAATACTATTAACAAAAACCTTAAAATCAATTCCCAAATCAAAAAGTGGTATTGATAACAACACCATTTTATTTTTTAGGTTAAAATTGCAACTACTTTGAAACCTTAGACTTAACAACTGGTACTATTGCAATAAAAATCTTAAATCACCACATAATTGAATAGTGGTGCTCCCAATAACATCCACTCTTTTTTCTAGGGTTAAAATTACAACTTTTTTAAAATCAAACCCTTAAAAATAGATAGTTTTTCAATCAAAATCTTAAAATCAATCTTTGAATTAAAAAGAGGTGTTATTAATAGCATTATCTTATTTGGGTTTGAAATTATAACATTTTTGAAACAATAACATGAAAAAACATTGAAACCAAGAAAAACAAAATAAAAATAAGAGGAAAAAAAAGTACTTACATGTAAAAAAAAAAACTAAGAAAATTTCAAAAGTTTAAAAAGTAACATTTTAAATAAAAAAGAAAAAAATACCTTTTAAATAATAAAAAAAACATAGTTAAAAAATACCTTTTAAATAAATAATAATAAAAAAAACATAGTTAAAAAATACCTTTTAAATAAAATAAAAATAAAAAAATAGTTAAAGTAAGAAAAAAAAATATATCATTAAAAAAAAAAAAACAAATTAAAGTAAAAGTAAAAAAACTTTAAAAAAAGTATAAAACAAAATTTTATGTGTGTTTGTACACATAACACAAAAAACTAAAAATAAAGTTAAAATGAGTCAAATAAAATGGAGGTACCCTCAAACTTACCTCCCATGCCTCCTTACCTACCACGTACACGTACAGAGGGGCAGAAGGTAAGGGGCTAATCCCCTCCCCTAGTAGCGCTAGCATAACCGCCACTCATTTGAGAGATAGACTATTGGGGGAGGGGGCTATCCCTTGGGTGTTGCATAGAGGAGCGGAGGGCCAAAGGGAATGGGAGATCAATGTTTTGGGGGGCACAATGATGCTTGACATTGTTCACTATTCCTTTTTATAATAAAAAAAATTACATTGGCATATGCTTTAAGGAATTCAAAAGAGTTTTTTCTATAGTTTGATTGAGCATAATAGATTTGCATACATGTCTTACATATGATAGAGTTAACTAAAAAAGGAAATGTTGTTCCTTAACTTAAAAGAACATGGAATACATTTTTTTAATAGCAGGATCTAAAAACTGTCACATTATCATGAAACCATGAGTTGTATTAATAAAAAAATAAGATTGTCCATGACTTTAAGAAAAAATAAAACATCATTCCAAAGATCAAAGTTAATAATCTGTTCATCGTAGAAATCTAATAATCAAGGAGTATGTGAGAAATCATTTGTATGCCCATCCTAAGAGATGGAAATGGCCCAACAACCTTGCTCCAACCCCAATGCATGTTTCGAAAGGCCATCAACTACCTTGTTCCCGTCCATATATATATGAGACAAAAATATGTGACAAGGATGTCATCTATAGTTGGGTATCATAAAAAAGTAGATGTAAAGTGAAATTTATAAGTGATGCTTCCTTTCGTAACAACTGAATAACCAACAGAGAATCACCAAAAAATTGTAACTATGTAACACCATATTCTTCAACCAATTGTAGTGTTAATTTGACATCCATCGATTCATAGTAATTGTTAGTTTCTTTCCCTATCCCAACTTTGAAGGCTACGTTGTGATTTGAGGAGAGATACAAGATCCAACCTAAACCTCCTTTTGGCGGTTTCCATTGAGAGGCACTATCAAAGTATGCCCAAATAACGTTCTTATTGATGTCTTCTTCTTTTGTACCCTATATTTTTTGTTTTTCCTCTACCCATGGATATGCATTTAGTATTTTTAGAGACCGGATTGCACATTTTAGGGGAAGTGTCTCCTGTCCTTCAAATAGCTTCAGGTTTTTGGTAATCCATATTCCCCAAGATATGTTAAGTGGAAGAGCTTTGATATTCTTTGTATCTTTGTTTATAAACCAAGTCATGAAAGATTCTTTATCATTTCCTCCTTCCCATGCATTCCTTAACCATGTCATGCAACTAACTTCTTTCTAGACCTCTTTGGAGAAAGGGCAAGTCACAAGTGACCAATTTTTTCCTTTGCATGTTGGCATATAATACACCAACCTCGGATAATACAATTATTTTTCTGTAGAACCTTCCAACTTGGAGATTTCTTATTTAAGGCTAGCCATGTAAAAAAATTATTTTTGGAGGCGCACCTCAGTTTCCAAATTATTTTCCACCACAAAACTAGTTGTCCCTCTAAGCCTTGTTTAGCGAGGGATCTGTATCCTAGTTTGGGCACATAAGTCCCTATAAATTGAGATACCGTAACAACTGGTCATCTTGTTTCCCTATTTGGACATTTCTATCTTTTAGAGAATCTATTTATGACATCCATGCTTCCACAAGATATTCTCCCCAACCTACTTCCTCTGAGGTGAGCCACTTTTGTTGCCAATTTGTAGACCTCTCTCAGTTAACAATCTATCCTAGTGAAAAAAATCCTTTGTTTCTTAACTCCTATATCACCCAAAGGGGTAATCTGTGGAGACATTTACTACCTATCTAGTGACCAAGAACAATGTAGAATTTCTCCCCTCTACCCACCTTCTAGATCAACTAGTTACCAACTAGATCGAAAATTTTCATATCTTTCCAAATATTGATGCATTGTGCACTTGTTTCATTGGATTCCTAACCCACTCCTCAACTATGGCTAGGTACAAATACTTGTCTCTCATTACCTAGACCCATAAGTTTGTTCCTTGTGCTAACCTCCATACATTTTTTTTATAGCTAAGGCTTGGAGAAGAGGAATACGTTTTTTAGGATCCATCCTCCATTTTCTTTTGGAGCTACCAATTTTTTATAGGATGTTAACAAAAGAGCTTTATTTTTCTTCTCTCCCGATGAGATGAATTTATGGAACAATTTCCCAATTCTCTCCAATACATATTTCAAAACCAAATCCAATGAAATCCAGTATATTGGTATGGATTCTAGTACTTCTTTGATAAGTACCAATCTTCCCCCTCTTGAGAGCCATAAATTGCACCAATGGTTTATCTTCTTTCCTACATTGGAAACCAACCATTTTCAATAACATTTTTTGTACAAATTTGGTTTCAAGTAGAAACCAAAATACTTTAGATCTTGATTCATATCAATCACCTTGTATGGAAATAATTGGGATAAATACCCCTGCTCATGCTCTAGAATGTACCATATGAGATTGTGGATCTATCTAGATTTATTATCATACATGTAGCTTTGCAGAATAAGTCCAATATGTTTTTAAACTTCTCGACTATCCTTCTAGTACCTTCACAGAAAATCAAGATACCATCTACAAACAAAATTTGTGTGATATTTCATGTTGGATGAATGAAAATCCCTTTTGAACCTACCATTTTCTAATGCCTATTTTACTAATCTACTCACCCCTTATTCTATTTGTAGAAATAGAAGAGGGGAGAGGGGGTATCCCTATATGATACCTCTACCTAGTCTGAAGAAAGGGAAATTTTCCCCATTGATCAGGATAGAAAAGGATACAAAGATAATGCAACTCATCACCCATACCACAAAGTTATGACATAAACCTAAGTGAATAAGGATTAATCTTAGGTAAAGACAACGTATTGTGGCATAGTCCTTGGAGAGGTCCACTTGGAGTACCATTGATATTTTGTATTTGGTATTGATCAAGTGTAGGGTTTCCTATGCTATCCCAACCACCGCATGGATTTGTCATCATTCCAGAAACCCAAACTACTCACTCAAAATGTGTTTTGATAAAAACTTTTTGAGTCTTTTGGATATGACCTTTGAAATAATTTTGTAGATACAATTGCATAAGGATATTGGCCGAATTTTTTCAAAAGAAGTCGAATTATACTCTATTAGGATCAAAGAAATGAAGGTAGTATTATATGTTGTTGGTACCCAATTTTTTGGGTAAATATCGTATGCATGAACAAATGAAGTTGTGCACACTCATTCCAAGTTTTGTGTGTGCTCGAGTAGATGCACAAGGATTGACAAGAAGCGTGCATCAACTCAAGTTTTTTTTATTCTCACAAAGTCCAGTTATACCCATGCACGTTGGTCTGAGGTTTGGGATACACACAAAAAATAAAGAAGAAACACGCCAGAATCAAGAAAAGAATCTTCGGGAAATCTCCCTGAATGATTATTGCTAGCAGCACAAGGGAACATGGAGAAGAAAGGAGATGAGATGACATGGTAGTTAAGATTGTTGCTATTCCATAAAGGCTATGTGGGATTTAGGTGTTAAGCCCTTCATTTTTGGGATAAGGACTCATGCAAGTTTTTACTAAGCATGAGTTGTGCAAGCATCACCAGAAGCTGGAAAATGGATCGAGAAAGAGCAACATAAATCAGTTGTGAAAGTTAGTGCAACACAAAGTAAGAAACAAATAGTTACAAAAGAACAAGGAAGCGTGCAAGCCGAGATGGAAGACACAACCTAGCTATATATAGGACTGAACATAATTGTAAAAGGGTTGATGTTTTTGTTGTTAGTCAGTTGAGCTCTTAGTTGTTGATTATTGTAAGTCAAGTCAAGTCAAGTCTTGAGTCTGTAATGTAACCGATCTATCTGTCTGAGAGCCAGGGCTCTATAACATGAGTCCAGAGTCAAGATTTTGTACAGAGCATTACTGGGTATTCGAGAGTTTGTAATTATGGAAAGGTTCTGAAGCTAATATGAAAACGGATTTGAAATTTCAAAATATGATGTGTCTCTGTGTGTTTACTTATGCATTGCAGTACTTCTTTATGGTCTATAATTTCTTCTTGAATGATTCTATGTTTAAATAATGGTTCTCAACATAAATAGGTTTGATTCTTACATACATAAGATTTAGCATTGTTTATGTCTCTTGCACAAGATCAGGATGAGTCCCAAAGGTTCTGCGGATCCTCATAAGTCTTTTCCCTACCCTTCCCTATCTTTTTGTCTCAGCAGTGCTTCGGGTGAGACTTCTTCTCTTCAGAGGAGATGAAAATGCCAACGTTATATACTAATCGGTACCTTTTGTTGGTAACTTGAGAAGGACCTTGGTCCGATCAAACTTGCGTCAACAAAAAGGTTTCGTTGGCGGGATCTGCATAAAAAGGGAACCTGTAGGGAGAATGCTTCTGCGGATCCACATATATGGTATTGATCAATGGTGGGAAAGAAACTGTGTTTCCTTCATATGGAAAGAAGTGGAATTGAGGGGAAAATCAGTGGAAAAAACTCATGAAGCAATATTTTACTCAGAAAGATCTAGCGACCAGTATGATATTTTGTGGGTTAAATTCTTGAAATAATTTTTCCACTGGATAAAGAGGCTCCAAGAAGCTCTAGAGTTCCAAGGACAAGTCAAGAGGATCTGTGCTTGGGACACCGAAAATATAGCAACACTTTAGAGGCTGGATTGTCCAGTCATGCAGGCGATTGATTTATGGGTTAGCACCACATTAGAAGGATATATCATCGAATTTGTAGCTGAGAACCACCAATGTTTTTCACGAGCAGAGGAGATTTTCAAGAAAGATGCAAGGGGAAGACTGTTGAGAGAAATACCCCTGTGGATTAAGGTTTTCTTGATGGAGGAGGGGATGTTGAATATGTCCCCAACTGAAATGGCAGCATAAACACCCTTGCTTGGGGTAGGGCGAGGAGGGGTGAGAGTCATGGCATGAGAGAGGGGAAGGGTCCTTTGAAAAATTGGGGGAAAACAACAAGAAACGGACTTGAGAGACAATCGAGCCTTGAAGAGAGCCACCATAGTTGAGAAGTGGTGACGCGAAAAAGATCAAGAAATCAACAAGACAGTCCAAGAAGTTCAGGAAATAATGTGGATCAAAAGAAGTAGAGGAAAGACAGATAGAAGAGTTGGAAAAGATGAGAAGACATGAACGACTGGCTAGTCAAATATTAAATGAGAGAGAAGAACGTAGAGAACGAAGTCCCTAGGAGGTTGGAAAAGAAGGAGAAGGTGAATACGTAAGAGAGGAAGAAGACAACATGAATCTTGAAGAAGAAAGAGAAGATTCAGCCCTGATAACAGGAGAGATCGGGAATCTGACCAAAGAGATCGTCCTAGTGGAAGAAAATGAGACCCCCCAGATCAAAGAAAACTTCCTCGAAGCCAGTGGCACCAGCCCCAAATCACCCATACCCCAAGTGTCTTCTATATAAGAAGTAAGTTCAATACTACCTTCTCATGTTAGTTATGTTCTAGTACAATTAGTTAGTTAATCACAACCAGGAAGTGCGAGTACAGGGAGGATATTGGGATCCCCTGGTATATCGCAAGCAAGACCGTTAGGATTCATATTGATAAGAACACCAAGATCAACAATGGTTGGCCACGTGGGAGGTTCGATTTCATGATACCCAAAATTTTGGGGTAAGGGCGATGAAGAAGTTGAGAAACACTGGTTCTTGTGCAAAGAAATTTGGAGATCCAGAGGGACTCTAGATGTGAATAAGTTGGTCCAGTTCCAGACTACCTTGAGAGGTCACACTCTCAAGTGGTACATGAAGATCATCGAGCTAGGAGTTCTAGGAAAGCAAGGTCAAGCATTCACACTTGGCTCGGTACAGACAAGGTTCATAACATAGTTCAAACTACCTCAGTCATAACAACAGGCTCTGTTTGAGTTGCGGGAGATCCAACAGTGGGAAGGCAAATCAGCCTGGGAATACACCCAAAAGTTTAAAGATCCTATAGGGAGGTTGGCACATCCAATCCACGAAGAACATCAAAGGGAGTGGTACATTTAGGGATTTTTGCCTCTGACTTGGATTCCTTTAAGACAACAATGGATAGCCACTTTAACAAACACCTTGGAACAATCGATGAAGATTGAATCCATGGTGGGATACCTTGGGAGCCTGAGAGTGACCAGATCCCCAGAAAATGCGAATTTGGTGCAAATACAAGGGAAGATATTGATGCTTATATAAACAATTCAAGAGCTGATGATACCCAGACCAGGATGACCACAGGTTTGGTGCACTGGATGCTATAGGAAAGGTCATATGGTGAACGAATGTCCATGAATAAGGGGAATGGGACCTCCTTAGAATCTGATGGTAACCCACTAGGACCCACGGGAGGAGTTGTGCAGGTATCTACGAACTTACCATTCCATAACCCCACCCCGTATCATGCTTTTCGAGGAGGCCAAGAAGCACCAACAAATGAGTATTGTGAAATCTGTCGAATCCATGGGCATGGGCCAAGACAATGCCCCATTATGAAGAAATATCCAACAGTACCAAATACAATACACTGTGAGTTCTGCGCACCTACCACACATACTACCAATTAATGTAGAGTGTTGGATGCACTTGCAGATAGGTTAGACCAAACAAAATTTAGGGTGAATGAAAACCCCCAAGGACAAGGAAGAGGTCGAGGAGGTGGAGTCAGAGGAGACTTCAGAGGAGGAAGGACTTGGGGAAGAGGTCCAAGAAGATGTTATAATTGTGATGAGAAAGGTCACATGGCTAGAGACTATCCTCATCCAAGGCGACAATGGTGTTCTCATTACAGAACCAACGAGCACACAACTGAATACTACCCAGAGTTAATTGAAAAATGGGAAGATAGAGTATGACAAAGAGGAAGTAACCTCATCAATTCAAAAATCAAGAGGGTTATTAAGGGACAATTTCCCAACCATAATATCATTACTTGAGGAGGAGAAAGGACATGAGTTGATGCTGATACTCTACCTGAAATCCATAAAGAAGCACCTAAAGAAGACAGGTACGACCCTCTGAAACATAAGTTGTTCTTTAAATATGCCATAGAAGTATTTCAGAATATTCCTAGCCCTGAGATGTAAGAGAAACCCCCACAACCTATGGTTTATCCTAATATGGCGCAAGTCTCTGCTTCACCCCCTACACCCATAAACCCTGTAGTCATGCTGAGACAACTTGAGCAACCTAAAAATGTAGTTGACCTTTGGTTTCAATTATTCTTTGACATTATGGGGAATGATCAACTAACAAAAAAGTTGCGCAATGTGCTATACCTAGTTTTAGGGAACAAAGAACCCCTAGAAGAAAGAATAAGGGTTAATCTTCCTGAGAAGAGTACTCAGAGAGTGCAGTGAAGAAAAGTATGATCTAGAAAAGAATTCAGACTAGTAGCCCAGTTAGATGAATTTGAGATTAAGGACATCATGTTGGATCTAGGATCTGATGTGAACATTCTGCCTAAAAAGAGCCAGGAAGCCTTAGGAAAACCTAGGCTGACATATTCCCCAATTCAGTTAAGAATGGAAAACCAATATTGTATATTCCCCATAGGAAGACTAGATAATGTGGAAATAGATGTTGCAGGAGTAAAGATAGTGGTTGAATTTCAATTCATTGAGATCATGGGAGATAAGGACCCTTACGCTGCACTACTTGGCATTGATTGGGCCTATGACAATTATGCAGTAATTGACTTAAAGAAAGACACCATGACCTTTGAGGATGAGGGAATCAAGGTAGTTCAACCTTTGTATCCATCTGTAGGATCCAGGTATACAGATCCAACAAACAATAATATGGAGGGAGAATACTTTGATCAGTCATACACTGTAACAACAAGAACGAGAGACAATTATATAAATCCTACTACTGATGGATTAGTAAGTTGGAGAAGCATACAGTCAGCATATGAATATTCGGAATTGACATTAGACAGTTGGCAACAAATTTCGTACGAAATATTATCAAGAAGATGCGCAACTATCAGAGTGACCAGATGGGTTGGGACCGAAGTTAGAAAACACCCAGTATACGATGGCACCTCAGAACTAGACAGTTTTCTGCTCAACATGGAAGTAAATGTAATAGAAGATCAAAGAATATCAGTACTAGATGTAGCTTTTCAGAACACCCTTTCCAGATGGTGGGATAATCATAAAGACATACTCAGAACTTGGGACGAGGTGAAGCAAGCTATCAAGTACAGGTTCCAGAATAAGGAGCAGTTGGAATCAGAGATCTAGACTCATCTCCAAGTCGCGCAACTATTCAGCGGAGAATCGGATCCTAGAATGCATATTGAACAATGCATGACATAGTGGAAAGATGAAGGGATACCCTCTCACTTCTCGGTCTAGGTATTTCCCCACTCTCTAGGTCCAATCCTGAAATCTTGGTTCATACACAAAGAAACTAGAAGGCAGAACAATGACTGGAAAACACTGGCAGCTCATTTTTGCAAGGACTTATCATTAAAAGTTAGTACCCTAAGCTTGAAGTATTCTTGCAAAAGATTAAAGGATTTATTTTTATAGATAATGGTAATCATAAATCAAACTTAGCGGTATGTGCCAAACATAGCCAAGAATTTCAGAACAACCTTAATCAAGCCTCAACCAAGAAACCTATAGAATGTTATCAGATTAGAAGAAACGTAGAAATCCTAGATGACTTAGAAGAATTGAGAAACCTATCCATCAAAGAGACAGAGGGGAGAAAAGAAATTCAAAATACCATACCCAACCAGACTGATAGCTCCTACAATCGCCCATTAAAATTGTGCAAAATCAACATAGGGACTATAGAGAAACCCAAGATAGCTATGGTGGGAGACTAATGGGATGAGCAAACCAATCAATAAATACAGAGTTTGTTGCGGGAATATGAGGATTTGTTCCCAAAGAATTTTTCAGAGTAAAGGGAATCAAAGGAGTTATGGGAGAAATGAATATTGAATTGAAACCAGGATCCAAGCCTGTTAGACATAGACCATACCATCTTAACCCTAGAGTAAAAGAGAAGTTTAGGAAGGAGATAGATAAGATGTTGGAAGCAAGACTCATTTTTGCAGTAGAAGAAGAAGAGTGGGTTAGCCCGATAGTTATTCAAAGCAAGAAAGGGACAGAGGATATTAGAGTCTGTGTAGACTAAAGAAGCCTCAACTCTGCCTGTGTGCATGACCCTTTCCCAAAACCCTTTATAGACGAGGTGCTAAAACAGGTTGTAGGGAAGGAATCATAATCATTCACAGACGGATTTTTAGGGTACCACCAAGTCAGGATCGTTGAAGAGGACGAAAAGAAGACCACTTTCATAACAGAATGGGGATCTTTCGCATACAATGTGATGCCATTTGGCTTAAAGAACGGCCCTGCAGTTTTCTTCAGGATCATAATAACATCTTTTAGAGAGTTCATTCACAAATTTATAGAAGTCTATATGGATGATTGGACAATATATATCCTGCTCAAGGAACATGTAGCACTGTTGTGGATAATGTTTGATAGATGCAGAGAATTGCATATCTCATTGAATCTTGGAAAGTGAATCTTTTGTGTACCTCATGGGAATGTTTTGGGCCACATAGTCTGTTGAGAAGGAGTATTGGTAGACCCAGCCAAATTTGTGGTCATAAAAAACATGCCACCACCTATGAGTGCTAAACAGTTGCGCTCCACGCTGGGACATACAAGGTACTATCATAGGTTCATCCAAAGATATGCCAACATTACTGCACCTCTGGAAAACCTATTGAAAAAGGATAAAATGTTCCAATGGACTCCATAATATGATAAAGCATCCGAGACACTTAAGGAGAAGCTCAGAACAACATTGATTCTAATATTCCCAAACTGGGAGAATGAATTTCACGTCCATGTAGATGCTTCAAGAATTGCCTTGGGAGCTATCTTAATGCAACCGAGAGATGGAGATGTGGATCATCCTACATATTTTGCGAGTTGGAAGTTTTTGCAAGAAGAACACAACTACACAACGAAAAAAAGGGAGGTCTTAACCATGATCTATGCTTTGCAGAAATTTAGACATTATTTGTTAGGTTTTGATTTCAAATTCTTTACTGATCATTCTGCATTGAAATATCTAGTCAACAAACCCGTGTTGGAAGGGAGAATTTGTAGATGGTTGTTGTTATTTTAGGAATTTTCCTTTGACTTTATCATTAAGTCAGGAATATGCAATGTAGGACCTGATCACCTGTCCAGATTAGAGTTAGGGGAAAGTGGCAGAGCAATAGATGACCATCTCCCAGATGCAGACTTGTTCCGGGTTGAGGCCATAATAGAATACCTGTAGGACATAGCAGTCTTATTAAGTATAGGGGCCTGCCCAAAAACATATTCCGCAACCCAGAAACACCACATGGTTGTTAGAGCAGCATATTATCAACTGATCGTAGGATAGTTGTATGAACTAGGAATAGATAGTATCCTCAGACGATATGTCTTGGATCATGAAAAATAGGATATACTCTGGGAATACCACAATGGAGTTGTAAGAGGTCACCTAGGAGGAAAGGACACTGCACAAAAAGTTCTACAAGATGGACTTTGGTGGGAAAAAATCTTCAAGGATGCAAAAGTATACGCTAGATCGTGTGATGTTTGTCAACGAGTGGGTAAGTCGTCATGTCGAGATGAATTACCACTACATCCAGTTAGAGATCTACAAGCATTCGAGAAATGGGCAGTCGACTTTATTGGACCAATCAACCCTACAACCAAGTATTCAAAGGCTAGGTACATCATCACCGCAACTGACTACTTTACCCATTAGGCGGAAGAAGCAACTGTTAAGGATTGTTCGACTGATACTACTGCCAGGCTCATTTTCATGAATATCATCACTTGGTTTAGATGTCCCAGGATCCTAACCAGTGATCAGGGAGCTCATTTCATTAGCAACACTATAAAAATGCTTACAATAGAGTTCCTGATCGAACACCACAAAAGCAGTCCCTACCACCCGCAAGCCAATGGAATAGTCAAATCCTTCAACAAGATTTTGGAAATAAGGTTGAAAAAGGTCTGTTGCACAAATCAAGAAGATTGGGATGATCCCAACAGTGCTATGGGCATATAGGACAACCACAAAGAAACTCCACAGGTACACACCGTTCTAGTTAGTGTATGGGAAAGAGGTAGTGGTGCCTGTAGAATTTATCACTCCAAGTTTGTATATTGCACAAATCATACGTATGACAGAAGAGGAATCCATTGCACAGAGACTTACAGAGTTACAAGAAATCGAGGAGACTATATTTCTAGAAGACTACCATCAGTTAGTCGAGAAAGCAAGACAAAAATATTGGTACGACAGGCACATTAAGACCAAGGTATTTACACAAGGAGACAAGGTTCTACTCTACGATAGTCGGTACATGAAGCACACTAGCAAGCTGCGCATGCATTGGTTGGGACCATTCATAATTGCGGAGATCCGACCCTCAGGAATAGTCAGACTTGTGCAACTGGATGGTGTGTTGTGGCCAGGATGGGTGAATGGTGCTCACTTGAAGCCCTACTTGTCTCAAAACTGAGAAAGAGAGACTACCTCTCTAGTCCAAAGGAGCTTGTATAATAGTTAGATTTGAGTTTTCTGAAATTTTTGTAAATTCAGTTAATAAATTCGATGTGCACAGTGTTACGCCATGACACCTAGTTCATTTTCTATTTAAAAATTGTTTGATACATAACTAATAATTCAGCATTGCAGGATCCGAATCATAAGAGAAACCATTAATGACAGTCATTGATATGATGGGGACCTCCTTTGTGGTTGGAGGGAGAACAAATCTAAATACGATCTGAGCCCATGTGCCACACGAACCCAGTCTAGTCACAGCCTTTATGATCATTACGGTACCCAACCTGAAGTCAGTTAAGACATAAAGCCGCAATATGCCAAGCTGCCATCGGATTTCGTGCCGGGATACCCACCTGTCAAATAGAAAGGTATGAAATCGGCCATGTCCCTATTCCACTCACGCAAGTAAGTAAATGCCAAAATATCTCAATAGGATTTACCTCGTTAAACCATCCTGTCGGACAACTCAGATCCAATTGCGTCCATACGATCATAATGAATAGTAGTTATTGCTAAAACTTGCCCGTTAAGCCAAGTATAAGTTCATGAGAAATCACCCGAGAATGCATCGTTCTCAAAGAACTTAGCCATTTCTGAATTTAGTAGAGTGAACCAGTCTGTACAAGTGTGAAATCCATAGTCGTGACCTTAGTCTTTAGCTTGCCGCAGAAGCGTGAATGTTGAGAGCCACAACAAGACAAAGTGCTATTTCTAAAGAAGTGGTACCAGATGAGCCCTATAACCTACGAGTCAAGGTCATGGGTGATCTAAAATGGAAGGTGGAGCATGTTAAACTCCTCGATCTTGATCTAACAAATTCGGTTTTGTTCCCTCAAATGAACACATATGTCTTTTGGGATATGGATCCATACGGACTCGGAGGCATGCAATTTGTTCCAAAACCAGACTTTATCAACTTATTCAATTTGACCATCATGAACCTTAGAGACCTACCAGTATTCGGTACCACTGGTGAGGTTGCGTGGCGCACAAAATTTATGATAAGCTGGGTGCACGACATAAGTCTCTAGTTGGATAAGAGATATCCAATCCATGTTGAAGACATACACTAGCTTACGAGACTGTCCTTCAAAGGAGAAGATGTTTCAAAAGGATTCCAGGGTCCTGGTAAGCACGGAAAAAAGAAAGGCGAGCTCAACTTGTATGAGAAATTAAACACANGGGGACACAACAGTAATCGAACCCATACTAATAGAGATAGTCTAGACTGGCCATTACATCATATCCAGTAAGGTTATGATATCATACTACAAGGGAAAATTCACGCTAGATGCATTATCAGTATCAGACTTTTGCGCCAATGACACTGTGTTCAATTGGTGTAGTTACCTATTGGAGGAACTACTAGTGGCATGCAAAGAAGTGTAGGAGAAGGGAGGAATCTTCACTTATGGATATCTAATCATGGAATTCACAATGTTCAAATGGAAGCCACCCATCGGAAGGCTGCCAATGCTACTAGATAAGGGCTGCATGGCAAAGATGTTTGATCCATGGTAGTCAAGGCCAGATTCGAAGAATACAACCTTCAACACCACAACATTTTCTAAATAGTACAACGGTATGATAGAAGCAACACAGAGGTTGTGTATCCTGTAGGATCTCCTCAACTGCAATATGCAAAACATTTCCTTCAGCATGAACCGACACCGCACATTTTTCTGGCCGAGACATGTTAGCAGGGAAGATTTCCATACAAAGATGTTGTCATTCTATCTGGATGAGGAGGCCTTCGACAAGGAAGTCATGTCTTGGCTAGGAATCAAACCCAGCCTGTGCAAGTCGGGAATGAATTATATTCTTCCAGAGGAGCTGTTGAAGAAGATAGACAAAGAAGAAGAAGCTAGACAAAGTTCAGGTCCAGCGTCACAGAAGCCAGAAGCTCCAGTACAATCAGACTCTAAGGAGGAAGAAGAGATGCAACAATTGGAGTGGAAGAAAAGAACAACCCTCCGTCAACTTCCAGCCAATGCCATGTTGTCAGGTGAGGATGTTAACCAGATCCTGAGTGTTGTGTTTGATATCAAACCATTGATGAAGAGGCATAGAACTGGGGTCTCGTTGAACAAACCTTTGAACCCCCATCCCCTTGCATCAGTCGCTCCTCGCACCCACTCAACGATCAAAGCCAACACTATCATCTACATTCATGATGACCCTTATACTAAAAAATTTCCATCCACATTTGTCATTGAGCACCCTCTGTCACCACCACCACCCTAGCGACCAACCAAAGAAATCACCAGTCCACCCTAGAGCACAAACCCAGAGCCGATGCAACTCGATCAGCCAGAGAAAGCGGAGCGAGGACTCCCAAAAATAACCCAAGAGTCACCTAAGTCGAGACCAAAAGTTTTGGGTCCAAACCCCAAAGTACCAGAGAAGAGCATGAAGCTAAATGGTATGAATCCAAAAATCAAGGAACAACAACCTTAGCCTTCGGTGAAAGGAAAAGACACCCAAACTATAGAGGAGCCGAGAGCCCAAAGAAACTAGAAGATCACCTCACCGACCAAGGGTGAGGGTGCCCAAGAAAGCACAATTCATGAAGCAAACAAAACAAAAGAGCAGGGCATACCAGATGCTCAAAAGGAACCAGAATCAACAACCGAGTAGAGCACGACATCTGAGCAAGAACATATGGATCGGGTTCTCTAGAACCCTCAGCAATGTGAAAAACTGATGCAATTATGCATAGCCATAACATAGGTTCTGACTCTTTTTCCCTTAGAGATAAGATTGAGGATTGCACCGGGGCCACCAATAGAGGAGGAGGTAGAGACCCACTTAGAGCATTCAACGGCCAATGGACTTCCACTGCAGACATGAGAACCCAAAGATGCAACTCCTTCATCCGTTGACCTTGTACAATGGCCAATGACACACATTTTTGGAATGATCAGAGAATCAACTGATAAATTAGAGAAAAGAGTCTAGGAGGCCAAGAGGTCTGCCAAGGTCACAAGGAAAGAAGAGATCATTGTGCAAACATGCAGGACACAGTAAGTGCATGAAAAAATCCAGGTTGAGTGCAAACTGGAGAGAGTGCAGAAAAGACTTGTCGAAGCCTGGTCAGAAATTCGGAAGGTTGCGCCCGAACTACCTGAATCCAGTGATGCAGGTGAGCCAAAGCACTAGATTGAACTGCTACAAGGAGCATGGATGCAACTAGCCACTCGTGTTGAGCATCTAGAAGAATATTTGTGACAGACTCAGAAGGAAGCAGAGCAGTAGCCCCAGAATCTGCAAGAGAAGATGCATAAGATAGTACTACAAGGCAACAATTCCCGAGCAACACTACACAAGCACACAACAGAATGCACAAAGATTTTCAGGGAAGTCAACGATTGGATGGGCATCATCGCTTGATGAAACCAAGTCTTGGCGGAGGTGCGCACAAAGATATAGGTGTTGAATGAGGAATTTGTGGTCACATTGGATCCAATGGAGCAACAAAAAAAGTTCAACCAAATCCAACAGGCCGACAATGAACTGAATGCCCTCTTTGAGGCGCAGTCCATAGCAAAGAAAGAGTTGCGCGACTTTCGACCTGTTATTGAGGAAGTGTACATGCAGATGCATCAAGTTTATGCAACAACAAATTCTGAGTGGAACCTGTTGGTCGCGTCCAAGACAAAGGGGTATAGTAAATAAGAGACCCAATAGTTCATTGCAGAGGCATCACTCCTCGCCAGGAAATGGCAGGACAAAGTTGGAAACTTTCAAGGAGTAAAGGAGTGAGCCTTAGAATTGGTCCCAGATTTGGGCCTTTCGTTTGAAGAGGTAAAAGAAGGGAAAGTACAAACATAAGAGATGAAGGAAGAAGTAAAGAAGGACAAGGGAAAAAAAATAGTCTCCTGGGATATGCGAAAGAACGAATCACTTGACTCGAGGGAAAGTCAAGGATTATGGTCAGAGCCTGTTGGGCCCTTCGTTTTTGGGATAAGGAATCTTGCAAGTTTTGACTAAGAACGAGTTGCAAAAGCTTCACCAGAAGCTGGACAACAGAGCAAGAAAGAGAAACAAAAAGTAGTTGTGAAAGTCAACACAACGCCAACTAAGCAACAAATGGTTCCAATAGAACAAGGAAACACGCAAGCCGAGATGGAAGACACAACCTATCTATATATAAGATTGAACATAATTGTAAAAGGGTTGGTGTTGTTTTTATTAGTCAGTTGATCTCTTAGCTGTTGATTATTGTAAGTCGAGTCAAGTAAAGTCTTGAGTCTGTAATGTAACCGATCTATCTATCTGAGAGCCAGGGCTCTGTAACACGAGTCTAGAGTGAAGAGTCTGTACAAAGCATTACTGGGTATTCGAGAGTCTGTAATTATGGAAAGGTTTTGAAGCTAATATGAAGATGGATCTGAAATTTCAAAATATGATGTGTATCTATGCGTTTACTCATGCATTGCAATACTTCTTTAATGCTTCTATGTTTAAATGTTGGTTCTCAACATAAGTAGGTCTGATTCTTGCATACATAAGATTTAACATTGTTTATGTCTCTTGCGCAAGATCAGAATGAGTCCCAAAGGTTCTGTGGATCCTCCTAAGTATTTTACCTACCCTTCCTAATATTTTTGTCTCAACAACGCTTTGGGTGAGACTTCTTCTCTTCGAAGGAGATGAAAATGCCATCGCTCTAAACTACTTAGTACCTTTTTTTGGTAACCTGAGAAGGAACCTGGTCTAATCAAACTTGCGCCAACAATATGCATGTGATAGAAGTGTGCGGAACTGTTAGTCAGTAGATCGAGTGGAGTAAAAATGAATTAGACAAAGGGCTAGAGCCAAGAAGGATATAAAAGGAAGAAAGGATGACAAGGAAAGGGTTGATTCATTGAGTTACCATTAATTGTCCATTGTTCAAGGGCTAGTCCACTGGATCGTTCTGAGTCTCTGTAGTATTGTAATGTCTTTGGCCGAAGGTTTGATTTTTTCATATGTGAAAGTATGAAAGAATGTGCATGGTGCAATGTATTGTAAGTCTTGGGAATTATCTAAGAGAATATAATCCTCTGTTGTTGTCGATATATGATTTTCTTACTATATGCCTATGATTGATGGAATGAGGATGATAATAAAACTGCATTGATTTTGAATCTATGATGTGTCCATTATGTGTTTGAATGAATGTGATGCTTCCATTATGTTTTTTCATTTGTTAAGTAACTTGTAACACAAGACCAAATGGTCTTTGTGATCCTCATAGTGTCTCAAGTGAGACCTTCTTCAACCTTGGATGAGGATTGATATGTTGATGATTTGGGGTTTTATTGGTCAACTATGGATGAACCTTGGGTCTCTACCCCCCAATGTTAAGAAGGAAGCATGCAAGCGTGAAACAAACCAACAAATGGTTCCATTATCGAGACTTGAAAGTCTTGTATTGAATGATGAAGGAAATAGACGAGGTGGTATCCATATTGGGAGGAAATTGAATATTGGTTAACTGGGAAGGAACATGAGTTTTCTCAGCAGGAAACTCAAGGTTTGTGTAACATCCCGCTCTAGCGCACTGAACAAACTTATTCTTTGAGGACACTTGCTCGCAAGTGATCCGAATTTTTATGCCATTAAAACTTTTGATTTTGATTATGAGGCGTTATGGGTTGATGACTTGTTGTTTTACTACATTGACATAGACATGTGCTATTGACTCGGTTTCACTGAGTATGCAGGGTTTTGGACCTTGAGGATGTAGAGGCATTGATGGAACCCCTTGGACTCTGGATCGAGTCAGGGAGTGTAACATTGGGGTTTGATTATTTTTACTATGATATTAGTGCATCTGATTAGATGATATGATATGGATGTATTCTGACATGATTCGTTGATGATCCAGGTTGACGATAGCTTGCTGACCAGACTCACATATGGAGTAAAGGGGTCACACACGACTACCAGAGATGTTAAGGGAGATGTGTGGACAACATCCCTGCCACAACCTACTAGCACTCTCGCCGTGGCTCGAACTGTAGGTTAATGATTACCTAGTTCGAGAGGACCCACGATGCCGTGAGGGAAGACGATAACAGTCACTCATGATGATTCTAAGGGGCATGCAATAAGGCGGGGGCCTTATTCCTTAGAGGCCCTTAGTCTCCCACAAGTTCACCTGACAGAGTGTTGACTCCAGGGGTTATTGATGTCTACTAATCAGTCAAGAGGCGAGTGGCACACTTGGAGCGTGTAATGCGTCCTGAAGGGCACATCATGCAAAGGAATAGATGAGGCGAGTGGCACCCTTGGAGCACCTAGTGCGTCCTGAAGGGCACGTCTCCTTGTTGATGATAGAGGGATGAACCTAGATGGCCCTAAGATAAATAACATGCTAAGTAATTTTTAAAACAATTTCCCTAATTAATTGTCGCCCAGTACAAAATCTAAGGTCTAAGTCTAAATTACGCTAGTGGTAAAATTTAGTCTACCTTTAAAAAAAATATTAATTAATTAAATAAATAACAATAATTAAAATAAAAACAACTTAAATGATAATTATGATCTTCATAAAATCTTGTAACATGAAGGGAGTAAGAAATTAATTTATTAAAAAAATAATAATAAAATCTGTGGTTATAAAATGTAAAGAGGGAATTAATTGTTTTACCTTTTGATAATTTAAAATATATTAATTTAATGATAAAAGGAAAAAGAGGTTAATGTGCACACCTGCCTTTTGAGTTCTAAGTAAAAAGGGGGAAAGAGGGAAAACAAAAAAAAGGGAAACTAGGGAAAAGAGGTAACATAAAAAGGGAAAAGGGAACTTAAGGGAAAAAGCGGAAAGTTAACTTAGTAAAGAATCTACCATTTAAGAGTCTTCTAATTTTAAACTGAATTAGCAACTTCATAATAGGGAAAGCCTTTAAAACCGGTAAGAGAATTTGGGGACACTAGGAGTGATTCTAGGAGTAACTCTAGGTGGGTGAGGGAAATAAGATAACTAATTAATTAAAGAAATTAAATAATGGAGGAATGTAGGGGATGAGTGACACTTGTATGTGTAAATTCTAACCTTGTACAATATCTACTACAAACTGATATTCAGAAAAGAGCAGAAAAGATACAATGGCAAACACAAACATTACACAGAGATTTTTCACCTGGAAACCCAAACCGGGAAAACCGACATATATTATATTGATACACCTTGTGTTACATTGTTTACAATACAATATACATATAGGAGCCAGCGGCATCCAAAACCCTAACCCAATGACCTGGATTAGTCCAAAACCCTAATTCCTTAACCGGAAATAGAAAACCATCGGCAAAAACCATGTGCCGAAAACCACCTAATATCATGTGGTCCCGGAAATATGTCATCCCGAAAATATGTTGGCCCGACGATAATATGTCGGACCAAAAAATATTTTTCGGGGGTGCTGCCCCCGAACCCCCTGCACCCCCCTGCGCGCCCGGTGCAGGCGCTCAGACACTACTACTCGTGCAAAGAATATAACACATACCCAACATTCTCCCACTTCTTGTTTTCTTTGCACACAGGGGGTTATAGGGTTACATAGTCAACAATGCCCATGGATCCTCTACACCAAGAAAACTTCTCAGTGCTCACAGATTTTGTTAATGAATCTGCAACATTCTTCAAAGTGTCCACCTTCATCAGTGATACTT
>ML778356.1:107402-127830 GCA_009831015.1 Picea engelmannii
CATCCAAAACCCTAACCCAATGACCTGGATTAGTCCAAAACCCTAATTCCTTAACCGGAAATAGAAAACCATCAGCAAAAACCATGTGCCGAAAACCACCTAATATCATGTGGTCCCGGAAATATGTCATCCCGGAAATATGTCGGCCCTGCGATAATATGTCGGCCCAAAAAATATTTTTCGGGGGCGCTGCACCCGAACCCCCGCGCGGGGGGCTCCGCCCCCCAGTACCCCCCGAGGGGGGGCCTAGCGGCCCCCCCTCTTACCCCCCTGCGCGCCCGGCGCAGGCGCTCAGACACTACTACTCGTGCAAAGAATATAACACATACCCAACAGTACGGAGATGAAATTTTAGGAATTTATTTTTAAAACTTTAATTAAATGAGATTTTAGGAAAGAAAGGAAGTTCAAAACTCTATAAAATAAAGGAAGGAGAAGGATGAAGGGGCATCTTCTGTTTGTGTAACGTTACGCTACAGGAATATCGACTTGACTGATTTACTTGTGGGAGTTGGGATACCCATCTTGGAGAGGAGTGGTAGCTCAGCTTTGTGAGGCGAGTTGGGAGCTAGACGAAATCTCTGGATAGTGTGTGTGGCCCCTTTGCGGCTCGGGGGGCTAAGGGGGAAGAAGAGTACCCCTAGCATTGGCTGGGAGGTACCGGTGAAGTCTCGACGGTTGGCGAGCGGGAGCTGCACAGAGTGCACGGGACGTCATTCAGAGCAGACGATCAGGCAACGATACACTATTTTCATTTGTATGGTAGAATATATTAGAACTTATGCTTGGTTCTGCTTAATTAATGGAGAAGTAAACTGATGTTTTAAAAGATGAATGAAACTTTTCTTAGCCTAGCTCAATGGTTGTTGTCTCCTATGACCATCATTTTCCCGCTTGTCTTGACCCCTTTCTTGGTGGATTGTGACCTTCATAGTTGTTAGCCTTCATCCCTAGCTCATCAGTCCTTGCCTGAGCAGTCGACCAGGAGCCTGATCTACGGTCGTCGCCTTAGAGTTAAAAGACCTATGGATCTCAACGCCTTGCTTTTCTGTGCGAGGATGATGAGCGAAGGATGATCCCATCATCAGTCTACCTCTGTTGTTGTCCTTGGCTGATTGTTTGTCTTGTGCACTGATGTGTTTATCTAACCTTGCCAAGTTTGATTGATTACGAAGTCTTCTATCAACTTGGCAATTTTATATCTTGTTGTTGCCTGGTGATTGTCCCTCCTTCGGCTGCACTTCATTGACTTGGGGGCGAATTTGCACAGCCAACCCTTTGTATTTAATTTCTGGTCAGTTGTTTCGATTGCCCGGTGGTGCTTGACAAAGCTACCCACCCTTCGTCCTAGATTGCTAGGGTGTTTTGATTAATAAATTTTTTTACTTCTGGGCGTTTGATGAATGGTTAATCACAGTAAATTGATTGTTAAATTCAGCAAATTGATTTTCGAATGTTAATCTCCCTCTGCGTTTAATCCTGGAGTTACCGTGTCTTATTTTACTTACTGCCGCATTTTTTTATTATTGGAAAGATAGTAAATGTTTACCCTTGAACCACCAACGAATCTTCCTTGATAGCTTACGTAGTTACTGAGTTTTGGGTAGTGAATTTATTGTACTGACGGGGGTGGTTTTACTGTGTAACTAAGGGTGTAATAGGTGTTAATGGGTGGACACTTGTGTTGACAGCGTTTGCTGTGCAAAGAATACCATTGCGCCTGTTTATAAGCATACGATTGTTGTGTAAAGAATACAATTTTTTTTCCTGTTTATAAGCATACGATTGCTGTGTAAGGAATACAATTTTTTCTTGTTTATAAGCATACGATTGCTGTGTAAAGAATACAAAATTTTCCTGTTTATAAGCATATGATTTTCTATGTAAAGAATACAATTTGTCCTTTTTAAAAGCATGAGATTTTGCTGTGTAAAGAAGACAATTTCGCTTGTTTATAAGAATACGATTTGCTGTGTAAAGAATACACTTTTTCCTATTTAAAAGCATGCGACTTTGCTGCGTGAAGAAGACAATTCCGCCTGTTTTAAAGCATATGATTTTGCCTGTGTAAAAGAATACAATTTTGCCGGTTTAAGAATATGATTTTGCTGTTAGAAGTTTCTTTTACGCCGGCGAATCCACCTCTCCCAATCTGTATATTTCATAGGCGAATTGGATGGGCGTCGATCAGCAAGCATTGGGATGCCATGCGTTTTTCTTACCTCGCTTGACTAAATCGTTTCTGGACAGCGATTAAACCTTGGGCCCTTACCTTACATCATTTATTAATCAGATTCCACTTTTGCTCTTTAAATCTGGGCGTTTTAATAGGGGTATATTGGTGTGCTGACAGTGCACCATTGACTGGTGTTTACCTTCACGGTTTCTTTTTATTTTGTTAGAATTTAAGTCTACCTCCAGTTGCCCTGAGAAACAATTAAATAATCTGCCAGCGAATTGGGGTATATGTGCACTTCAGAGCTGACAGAAGTTTGGGTGGTGTGACAGCTAATTCTTGGACACCATGCCCTTAATAGCAGCCAAGAATTGGTACTTTGTGACAGCGAATTCATTAGACCCATAACGCTATTTTAATAAACAACAATTGGAACCTTGGGCAGGCTAGGGAAACTTACCACTGCGTTTTCTGGGCAGCGAATGTTAAATTGACCACACCTTTTTATTTTTGAAATTATTAAATACTGGAATATGTATCACCCTTGGCATAATGGGTGTAAGTGATCCGACTTAGATTATTACCAAATATGGTATCACAATTAAGATGGATCACTCACTTTATACTTTTACAATTCTTACTACCTTTTGAAAGTCAGTCTCTAAATGATAAAGGGTGTGGTTATTTGATTTATGTGTAAGTTGTTGAAGATTCTAGAGATGAGATTAGATCAATCAAGTTATTAGCACAACTAAGGATAGACAACGATTAAATAACTAATTACTTATATCTTCTTTGCTACATTTCAAGTCAGGAATATGAACCCTAGGGAAGGCAAGTAGTGGTCTAACCCTCCCTTTATCATTGAGCACGGATCACCCATTGAAGGTTATGCTTTTAAATAATATAAGATATTGTATCAAAATACCTTAAAGGCGTGGGAAGTAAATGACTAGGAATGATACATTGCTCAAAAATAGGAAGATAGCATTAATGGCATTAAAATGGCATTCATTTCACCACAACTTCTTATGTAATTTAGATAACAATTACAATTTAATCGCCAACAAATTTTATTTATGATGACAACATGATGTAAGTAATCTTGCCTAAAGCATTATAACTTGTGATATGAGGAGGTTGATTTCTAGTGTCACATTAATAACGAGATACCTTGATATAGTTAACATCGTTGTATACAATTAATGTGTTAAATTAAATTAATCAATTTGATTGCAATGTTGGACAATAGTATTTTGCTAAATTGATTGCATTTAATGACTATTCGATTATTGGCTAATTTATAACTTAGACAAGCTAGTTAGAATTTAATTGATGTTAATTATATTTTTAACCAAGTCGAAGTTTAGACTTTCTTATTGATGTCTATTTAATGTTGATTTAGATGGCACCTAAATGGCAATTAATTCAGAACTTCTCATGATTGTTTTAAGGTTAAAGTTAGATTGTACAATAACAACGATTGTACCCTAGACTTACTAAGTTGAGTCGTAATTTATGATTAAGTTCGGTTGGTAACTCACTGGCTAATGGAGGTTAGACTGGTAACTCGATCTGTTTTTAACGCCATTTTAAACCTCAGATAACGACCTTTTAATCCTTGATTAATGGTTGATGTTTAATATTAATTAATGAATGTACGTAGTTTGGTAAACGCCTTTAAAGTTTGGTATCGATTGAATGTCGTGTGTTGCTTCCAGTTGCTTGATGCGCCTTTATGTTAAGTCATCATGTTGTTGTTGCGTGAGTTGCTTGAGTGGTGTTCGTCATCGTGTTGCGATGCAAAGTAATGTCTTTATTACCCTCGTACACATGCACACACACAAAAAAAAATTGCACTTGTTATGAGAGGTTTGTTGTCATAACTAAACTGGAGGTTCGTTACAGTTAAGTAACTTGTAATGCATTATATGAATTTTAAGTAACTTGTAATGCATTATATGTTTTTTCATTTGTTAAGTAACTTGTAACACAAGACCAGATGGTCTTTGTGATCCTCATAGTGTCTTAGGTGAGACCTTCTTCAACCTTGGATGAGGATTGATATGTTGATGATTTGGGGTTTTGCTGGTCAACTATGGATGAACCTTGGGTCTCAACCCCCCAATGTTAAGAAGGAAGCATGCAAGCGTGAAACAAACCAACAAATGGTTCCATTGTCGGGACCTAAAAGTCTTGTATTGAATGATGAAGGAAATAGATGAGGTGGTATCCATATTGGGAGGAAATTGAATATTGGTTAACTGGGAAGGAACATGAGTTTTCTCAGCAGGAAACTCAATGTTTGAGAGTAAATGTGGAGTGATGGAAGGATAAGCATATTTACACTAATATGCATGAGAATTTCTTTACTGAATTTTCTTGTTTGTTGTATGAATGACTAAAAATGTAGATTGCCACTAATACTTCTTTGAGGCCACTAGATTCGATAGTTTGCAATCAAGACACAATTGATAGGTTAAAGGCATTGGAAAAAAATTAGGATCGAGCCATTGATTTATGGTTTTCTTGAGTGAAAGAGGGACATATAATTGAATTTTTTGTGGAGTACACTGATTCTTTTAGTGAAGCTGAAAGAAAGTTCACAGAAGGTCATACGAAAAGAATTTTGGAAGAAATCCCACTATCGATAAAGATGTTGTTCATGGAAAAATTGATGATGTGCATGGACCCCAAAAAGATGACTGAGTAGACTCCCCTCGTGCTAGGGGGATGAAAATATAGGGGGAAAATGAGAGAGGAGATGGATCGGTTGAGGAGGATCCAAAAGTTGTTAAGATGAAGAGAGGAATGAGATTGATCTAGATTTATGAGAGGAATGAAAGGAAAACATAGATTTATAATGTTAACACAAATACACAATGAATAATAATAGAGATGCAGTAAAACTTGACTTCTATTAAATAAGAAATATGTTGAAAATGTAAAATGCAGACTGAAAATAAGCTTGCTAAAATGGTGGCAGCTTATCTCTGAGAAGAGATGTCATGGCTATGCTCATTCGCAAGAAGATAAGTACAATCAGGATTTGAAGTCCTTCTTACAATAAACATGAATGCCAAAAATCTATACATCCAAAAACCTAACCCTAGGAGATGAAGCGCCAAAAGTCATGTGCGCCCCGTTGGGGCAAGTTAGTACATCAACTTCCCGAGGTCAGAACTTTTGGATACATTCTATGTTTAGGGTGAACGATAGCTATTTGGAAAGTTATTTAAGAGGAGATTCATTTTGGGGGCACAATAATATCCTATGTATATCATTTAGGTTCTTGAGTGAAAAACAACATTTAGGCCCTCAAAATGGGCCCAAAAGTTTGGGACCCGAAAAACAACTAAAAATAGTAAATTGTCAAAAGACTGTTTTGAGCTATTTGGACTAGATGGGTGACCATCGATATCCTACTAGATCAATCCTCTCCCATTAGCAAGCAATGGTCTCCATTGTGTTGATTTCCCCCATCAGATTAGGAAATTTCTGTTGAATTTGGTCCCGAGTGAGCCACTTGCCTTGGTGTAGGAGTTGGCATGCTTTGACAACCTGATAAACTTGTATCCTTTACTAGCAAGTGCCCTTGACCCGTGTGTCCATGATACGATCAATGGATTCCTATTCCATGTAGTCATGGTTGATCTTTGTTGGTGTCAATTTTTTTCTATCTCTGAGGTGTCCAATAATGGTGGAAAATAGGGTCGAAGGAGGTCCACATTGAACAATGGGTGTAATCCAAAGAAGGGGGGAATGTTGAGCTCAAAATCATTGTCACCCATAGCCTTTGTGATGGTGTAGGGTCCATAACGGAGTGGATGAAGCTTTCGATGAGGTCATGTAAGGAATTATTTCTGCAAGTGCAACCAAGCTTTGTCTCCCACCTGAAATTGGTGTGGCACCAGGTGTTGATCATGGCATTACTTCTACTTAGCATTGGACTTATGTAAAATAAATTGAACCTGTTGGAGGATGTGTTGGATACTCTCAGTGAACTAGCTGGATTTTTCATATTTGGTTGGAGGATTTGACGAGTTTTCCTAGGTTGCTGCAAGGGGTAGTGAAACATCCATGTGACCCAATGGTTGAAATACTAACCCCACCTGAAAGGGTTGTGATCGATTGAGATATGCATGGCTTTTTTGTAGCTGTGTTGAAAATAGGGAAGGCTCTCACTCCATGTGTGAGGGTGCTTGTAATTTTACGTGCGTAGGACGTGCAATACCATTCAGTTGAAGACCTCGATTTGACCATTTGTCTGGGGCTGGAAGATAGTGGATTTGGTGCACTTGGTGTCCAGCAATGACAAAAGGATCGACCAGAATGTGCTGAGGAAATGATTGCCCCAATCCGAGATAATGGTTTGTGGGATCCCAAAGTGTACCCACACTCATTTAAATAATAGCTTGGCAGTGGTCTCCATTGTGATGCTCTTCTTACAGGCGACTAGAATCACCATCTTGGAAAAGTGATCCACAACAAAGAAAACATAGTAATTTCCTCTCTTGGTGGACATAAGGCCCAACATGTATTCCATTGAGATGGATTCCCAGGGCATGCCAGGAGTAGGAAGAGGAGTGTACAAGCCTTATTTCTTAGTGGTTGGTTTGGCAATAGTACAGGAAGTGTAGGACCAGATATACTTGCTAACTTCCTGTCAAAGTTTCGACCAGTAGAAATGTCGTTGCAACACTGCCATTGTCTTTTCCACATCAAAGTGTCCTGCCGCTTAACCATAGTGGGCTTCCCAAATTATCTTTGCTCACTCTCTTGATGGAACACAGATATGGACCAGATGGCACAACAACCTATCCTGAAGATGGAAATTCATGATAGTTGTGTTTGCGCCCAATATCTGATAGTTGTGTTTGATGGAAGTCAGGATCTATCACATATATATGGGGCCATCTAGAGGTCTCGTGGCCACAAGAGTCTAGCACCATGGTGAGTTCCATGACTTGGGGTCGGCTAAGGAAATCAATGACTTGGTTGGTACTCCCTATTTTATACTTGATGTTGAGGTGGAATTACTGCAAATATGTGGCCCACTTCTCATGGAGGTCATTCTAAAATTTTCCTTATGTTTGCATGAAATCCAATGACTTATGATCAATGTGGATGACTATCTCCTTCCCGAGAATGTAATGTCTCCACTGGTGGCAGGCTTGGACAATGTAGTACATTTATTTGTCGTAAGTGGGGTACTTATGGATGAAATCTGATAGTGTCTCACTATGATAGGCCACGAGGTGGCTATGATGAGTGAGGAATGTTCCCACAACATAGTCTAAATCATCTATCTTGATCTTAAATACTTGTTGCAGGTGAGGTGATGTTAATAACCAAAGATTGAATACAAAAGCAACACAATAGATATACAAGAACAATATGAAAAATCTCATTTATTACAATCAAACCAATGAGGTAGGGCAACACCGTACAATGGATCCTATTATGAAAGGGATCCTCTCATGTTCACTTGTCTCTTCGAGGGGGCATCCTTCTATTGAGCTACCACTCCAAATACAATACTTCTCTTCATGTCTCATTACATTGCTTGAACCCATTTATATAGTGCTACCATCACCTAAGAACATTCTAGAGGAAAAATCTTCTAGAAGTAGAACCTTCTAAGAAGTCCTCTTACATTTATTATATCTAATTACCCATTTATTATATCTAACTACCATAGTGGGCCTTATTTAATAATATAGTGGACCTAGTCCACCTTACATTGAATGACCTCCATTATTATCACTATGGCCCCTCTGGGCCCCCCATTACCTCTCTAGCTACCTTACATTCCATCCCCCTTATGAAAGTGTTGTCCTCAACGCTTGATGTACAACCATATACCAGGGTCCCATGGATAATTGTGGACCATAATGCTTAAGAAGACTGAAGAACCAAGGTCCCATGTAGAGAGGAAATCCACCATGCTGAAGTAGTCCAACCACCATTGTAAGCCCGAGTCCCATTTCCAAGTGCTCATGTGAACTCCCCGTGGAAGATTTTGGAACCCAATAACCAACTCCAAATGATGCTCCAAAGACTGACACCTATCATGTGGATCCAAATAAGAAGATCCATCCACATAGTGGAAAAAGGGTCATAGCAGAATATGGAAGGAATAATACCACTATAGAATATGCAGACTGAACGCTGATAACTAGCCCCTGATGTGGGACATTGATGTTCTCTACAGAAGGTGGAGTAGAGTCATCAAATCAATTATGGAAGTGGTTGTCATCCCAAAAATGACAACTATCCATATATCAATCATCACAATCGTCCTCAAAATCATACCAAGCATATATTTCTTGATTATATTCATCCCTGATGTTTTTCATAAGAAATCTCTCATACATTCTATCCAATGAACTACGAAGACTATTATTGAGGCCATCTGCAAGGTCATGAAATTTGTCATGCAATGTGTCACACAATGTGTCATACAATTGAGATTTGAATGCTTCAAGAATTTCTTTGAGGTTTTGAGAAGAAATAGCCATCTGAGCACCCTATGAACCCTTCGGTCCCACAACCGTCACAAAAAAACCCCAAAAAATAGAACAATAAGTTACAACAGAAAATTGCGGTTTTTTTTTTTCTGAAAAAACCCTAAAAAACTGTTGAATTTAAAATGCTCATAACTTCACTTCTTGAACTCCGTTTTGGCTGATTTTTTTTTTTAAATTGGGTGAAATTGTGAGAGGAAATCAGATCTGTAATTTTTTTGAGAAAATTCAGCCTCCAGCTGCTACAAAAATAAAAACAAATCTCGCTATCGTCCGCGGAAAAAACTCTGAAAAATTGCAGATTTTAAAACTTCAATATCTTGACCTTCTGGACTCTGTTTTAGACGATTTTTTTTTTCAAATTCGGTGTTTTTCTGAGAGAAACTCAGATATACAACCTGTTTCTACATATTTTGCACAGAAATATACCGAAAAAGTTCTAGAATGTCGCATCCCTCTTTTTACTTCTCCGAAAAAAAATCTGCAAAAATAAAAAATATTTGCTCACAATGTCTACCAAGGAAAGTGCTCTGATACCACTTTTTAAGAACCCAATACTAAATAAAAAATCACCACAATAGATATAGAAGAACAATATAGAAAAACACAACTTTATTATATCAAACCCTTGAGGTAGGGAAACACCATACAATGTATCCTATTATGGAAGGGATCCTCTCCTGTTCACTTGCCTCTTCGAGGGAGCATCCTCCTATTGAGCTACCGCTCCAAATGCAATAATTCTCTACATGTCTCATTACATTGCTTGAACCCCTTTATATAGTGTTACCATCACCTAAGAACATTCTGGAGGAGGAATCTTTTAGAAGTAGAACCTTCTAAAAAGTCCTCTTACATTTATTATATCTAATTACCCATTTATTATATCTAACTACCATAGTGAGACTTATTTAATAATATAGTGGACCTAGTCCACCTTACATTGAATGACCTCCACTATTATCACTATGGTCCCTCTGCCCCCCCCCCACTACCTCTCTAGCTACCTTACAGGTAATGAAATAACTAGGATTGAGCACAAACGTTGCTTCAAATCATCAAACGCTTTTTGTTGGGATAGGCCCCAAAACAAATTTCCCTTACCACCACCCTGGTTACTTGGTAGAGGGTCCATGTAATATGGGAGAATCCCAACATGAACCCGTGATAGAAATTGGTAAGTCTTAAGGAGCTTCGAAGCTCAGTGAGCATGGTTAGGGTTGGCCAGTCATAGATGACTTGGATCTTGGATGGATCCACATGCACACCATGCACATCAATAATGTAGCCGATGTACTTGACCATTTCCATGCCGAAGGAGCATTTTTCCAAGTTGGCATATAGCTTGTGTTACTGTAGAGTGTGCAAAACCTGTTGAATATGATGCAAGTGTTCTGCCCAAGTATTTTTGTAGATGAGGGTTTCATCCAGATACACCACTACAAAAAGATTAGTGAAAGGACGCAAGATATCGTCCATCATCCTCATGAAAGTTGCTGGGGAAATTTTTAAATGAAAAAGGGCATGACCATCCATTCAAAAAGACCTTTTTTTGACTTGAAGGCAGTGTTTCATACATCTGTCTGCTTTATTGGGACCTAGTAGTAGCCAGACTCTAGATCAATCTTACTGAAGTATTTGGACCGCCTGAACTGATCAAGGAGATCGTCAATTCAGGGAATCAGGTACCATTTCATGTCTGTGATTTTATTCAGGGCCCGATAATCAATGTAGAGTCACCAGGTCCCGTCTTTCTTCCACACCAACATGATTAGAATTCCACAAGGTGATGACATGGGTCGAATGTGCCCCTTGTGGAGAAGTTCTTGGATATGAGCCTTGTTCTTCTCATTCTCTAACAAAGAGTGGAAATAGATTGTCCCATTGGGTAGCACTGTACCAGGGGTCATATCGATGAGATGCTTGACCTAACAATGCAGAGGTACCCAAGTTGATGAGGAGAAGATTTCCTTGTATTCTTCCACAACCTTATCCACTTTCTTTTGATGCATAGAGAGGTCAGACGTGGAGGCCATGGATGTGGATACAACCTTTCACTCACTCTGAGAGAGAATCACGAAGAAGACAAACTTCTCGGTCTGAGAAATGACCTTCCTCCATTGCTTGGCATAGATCAAGGAAATAACACTAGGTGGGACTTCTTTAGGTATCCTATACAATTTCCTATTCAAAGTAATAATAACACTACGAGGCCTAGACTCATATACATCATGACATTTCCATAAATAAGGTTGGACCAAAATAACATCACAAAATTCAAGGGGAGAAACATCACACAATACCTCATCTTTAAATGTCTTGATGTCATATGACATGTGACATTATTGGATGACGCGAATATCATTTTTTTGGCAGAGCCATCAGATGGTGTAGGGTTGTGAGTGTGTTGTTGTCTGCAGGGCTAGAAGCTTGATGAAATATACTGATATGAGGTTCTTTTGGCTACTAATATCAACGATGAAGTGCAGTGGAGTTCCTTTCACCCACATATGTGAATGAAATAGGCGCTCTCCTTCCTCTTTCTCATCAGGTTCACTAGGCTAGATCTTGGTGGTAGAAATGGTGGCACTGGGTTCTGTGTCAATGATTTCTCTCCCCTTTTTTGGTTTTGACTTATATTCAGAATCCACATCTAATTCATAGTATTTCACTTCAACCACCAATGACTTCTTTGAGTGGCAGTCAATAGTGTTATGCTAGGGGCTCTTATGGAATTCGCACCACTTCCCAATATCTTTCTTCGTCTTTCCATTGTCCTTCTTTTCTTACATCTTGGACTAGTTATCCTAAGGTTTCCCATGTTTTATCTATCCTTTTTTCTATGAATTGGGGTTTCCCTTGCCCTTATTTTTCTGTGAGGGGTTCCTAGACCCAAACTGTTGCATCTTTTGTTTAAGTTTATGTTCGATTTTGACAACATATCGATAGGCCATGCCTAAGGATGAAATGTCCAAAAACTCCATTTCTGTCTAGATGTATCTATGAAGACCGCCATGGTACTTGAGCACTAGATGTCACTCAAAATATTTGATACCCATATTGGTGTGCAAGGTATGAAAGAAATTGGTGAACTATGGCATTGTTTAGTCTCTTTCTTACCGCAATGTGGTCCATCTTGTATATAAGTCATCATAACTTCCAACAGAGTAGTATTGTTCCTTAATAACATCCCTGAAGGAACCCCAAGTGGGTGAAACTACAAATAATGTGGATATATATATTTCCTTTTTCTCACTGAAAATATCCCACCAATATTTGACATGGGGGATGACCTTAAGGAGCGCAAATGTAATCGTTTCTCTATCGAAAAAGTTGTGGATAGAAAAATACCCTTTTAGAAGGTTTAACCATTTATCTATGACATATGCATCTATTTGACCTTCAAATATGGGAATATAAAAATTGATCCATACCTTTAAGGGCCTCCACTTGAGTTGGATTTGTCACTTGTCGATAGCCATCGAAGGATTTGTGAAAATTTGTCCATCATCTTGTTCATTTGGGGTAAGTTAGTACATCAGCTTCCCGGCGTCGTAACGTTTGCATAAAATCTTCGTTTAGAGTGCACGATAGTTTGTTGGAAAGGTATTGATGAGGAGCTTCAGTTTGGAGGCTCTATGAGAGCCTTTGGAAAGAATTGAGGTGCCCGATAGTGAAAAAATGATGTTTAGGCCCTCAAAATGGCCCCAAATGTTCAGAACCCGAAAAACTACTAACATAGTAAATTGCCAAAATATTAATTTGAGCTAGTTGGAATAGGTGAGTGGCCATCGATATCCTCCTAGATAAGATATGGACCTAGAGGACAAGAGGAGAGAAAGATCCTAGATATATTAAAGAAGATTTGAGTTAATAAGGAAACTGGAACATAGGAGTGGAAGTAAGATAACAAGGGGCACGTGACGAGGGGTCAGGCCCAGGATGAAGAGAAAGGAGACCACACCAAGAGAAAGTGTAGAAGAATTTTTTGTGACAGATAGAATAATGAGAGAGGATATTCCCGTGAAGAGGACTTTCATTGAGAGAAGGTTGTCTAGTGGGGATACCAATAGTAGTAGTAGTAGTAGTAATGGTTGTAACAGTAGTAGTAGTCATAGGGGCCTAGGAGATGAAATCCAAACCCCTTGGTTGTTGCAGAGTGTTGCAAACTTGGAGGAATATGAGGCATAGAGTAGAGGCATAAGAGAAGGAGAGGAAGATGGAGGATCCCCTAGTGGTGGGGGAGAAGGCTTAGAGATAGTAAATGGTATTGCGTAGTTACAGGTAGGAAACTCTCTAGGTCACCTCACAAGAGATGTTGGAAGAAGATGGAGTTACTCCCCCTTTGAACCACCCCCCTTTCACATTTGTAATCAATAATAAAGAACAACATATAGTGAGGATATTGGAATAGGAGAATGAGTAGAAGGAGATAGAAGAGAAGAGACGAGAAAAGAAGAAGGTGAATTCAATGCTACTTCACCAAAAAGAGTATCAATATTGAGAACCTAGACAACCAACAATAAGATAGGAGGAATTAGTACGAGAATGAGGATGGGGAATCAATATAATACTATGAGGTTACTCACGTTCCATGGAATTGGTAGGGATAATGCAGAACAACATTAGTTCATGTGTGAAGCAATATGGTATGTGAAGAGGATCACACACGAAGCAAAGAAGATTGTGTAGTTGGAAACCATGTTCATGGATGGAGCCTTAACATGGTACATGAAGTACAAGGCCACTATGCCAGCGGGACAAGAGAGGTCCCTAACATAGATCAAGATATATCTACTTAAGGAATTTCAAAATGCCAAGTCATAATATTAGTGTATTATGTAGATAAAGGAAATCAAGCAAAAACAAGGAGAAATTGTGTGGGATTATGACCAATGATTAAATATTTTTTTGGATAGGATGATGTTTGATATCCAGAACACATGACATAGAGAATGGTTTATTGTGGGGTTACTCCCCCATATCCGAGTCCCACTCACCCAACAGAAGGTGATGACTCAAGTAGAGGAAATTGATATTTTGATGCACTTGGAGGCTACACTAGGAGGGGAAGAGACATCAATGAGATTGGAATAGGTGTAGTCACAATTGGCCAATCCAATGACATAGTTGCAATATATGGATAAGAAAAAATTTGTGCGTGAGAATGTATGTTGTACCATGTGTCAGTTTGAGGGGCATAGCAGAGACACGTTCCCTATACTTCGAAACTATGTGGCGATGGGTGTGCCAAGTCCATCTCCAAATGGGTCTAATCTGGAATGGTGTGAGATTTGTAGATAGTGGGGCCATGTACAAACCTACTTCCCAACATTGGATAAATATCAGAAGACACATCATACCTCATTTTGTGAATTTTGTAAGTCCATGGGCCATGATGTTAAAAATTGTTGGTCACTCCAACTGATGCAAGACCACACCCACTATGTATTACGGGTGCAAGAAGAATAGAAGGGTGGTGTTCATGGTGGTGTGGAGAGAGGTGGCTATCAAGGAGGTTTCAGAGGTGGCTATGGGCTCTATTGTTGATGAGAATATCGAGGAGGGGGACGTAGACCCCCCACTTTCTCTAATTGTGGAGAAATTGGCCATGTGTCAAGGTTCTATACCAAACCATGCACTCTTTGTGGGTACTATTATAGCCCCGAGTATGTCACAGAATACTATCCCGACTTGTTGAAAAAATGGGAAGAGAAGAAGACACATTACAATATGGTGCATGTAAAACTGTGCAGGAATAATAAGAATGAGGAGGTTGATATCTGGGCGATAACCCAAGGAGGAGAAAATATAGGAATGGACTTCAATAATGGTGAAGGATCAATTCAAAGGATGAAGGGGACGATCAGAAGGACAACGTATCCCCCTCCTAAATTTGGCGTTGGTTAGCAAAAATAGTTCATGCACAATGCATATAGGGACATCGAAGAAGAAAGAGTGTGTGACACAAAGGTCACTTGAGGAGGCCTGAATTAATGAAGAATTACAATGAGTGACACAAAATATCATTGGAAGAGGCTCATGTCCATGAAAAAATATATCACACGACATAGAGGTCATTGGAAGAAGCGTGTATACAGGAAGAGTTGTGAAACATCGAGAAAAGAGCGATTGAGGAACATTGACTTGAGGATTTGAAGCATGTGGCGTGTGAAGAAGCATTGTGCGACTTGGGTCATGAAATGGAGACTAGAGATCAAGTAAGTACCTTCTTGTGCTGTTATTTGATATTGCTAAATGATACTGATGCTCCAAGAAAGTTGACATATATGTTAGCTACATGCATGCAGGAATAAGGGATGGAGAGGACTATATCATCCCCCATACTAGAAAGAGATTTGTATTAGGTCATTAAGCAGAAGCACACTGGAAGAGAATTCAAAATGACAATTGAAATTGGGAGTTATGAAATGGATGGAGTCATGTTGGATCTAGGTTTTGATTTGAATATTTTATTGAAGAAGTCCTACGAGTTTATGGGTAATTTGAATATAGTCTGGTCACCCATCCAACTACAGTTGGAAAATCAATACATGATCTACCTTATAGGATGGCTGGTGCAATTTGAGGTGAATATAGAATGGGTGAATATGAAGGCTAACTTTGAAGTCATAGATATTATGGATGACTTTGATCCCTACCCTGAATTGCTTGGCATTGGTTGGGCCTCCGACAACAACATGGTGTTGAATTTGAAGAAGAGATATATGCCATTTGAGACGAATACCCTACATGTAAATGCACCCCTATATCCTAATGAAGGGGAAATATATAGTGAGTCAGTGGATGATGATGCATAGAGCTCTGTTATTGAGAACATATACAAGATCACTAGGCAAAGAGAGGATTATATGAATCCCACAACATATGGAGAGCTATGTTGGTGGAGAATGAAGTCATATGACACCAATTCCAAAGATGCCATGGAGAGGTGGTAGCAAAAATTGTATGAAGTTTCAACAAGGATATGCATGCATATCACTGTCAAGGTGCACGAGGAAGAGTTTGGATCCTACCTTCACGATGGGACAGATTTGGTGGATGCAATTATATCTTGGATGTAACACATTACTGAGAATCAACATGATCACACTCTTGATACTGTTCTCATAGGAATATCTATGCGATGGTTGGAAGTGCATTGAGACCCCTCCCATGTTAGGTTGTTATATTATTTGCAGTGAAAGTCTAGTCGAGGTGGATCGAATGACAGTGAAAGTTGAAGGTCAAGGTGGTTCAACTGGTTAAATTTGAATTCAAATAAATTGACAATAAGTCGAAGAGTTCAACTGATAAAATTTCAACAAGTGGGTGCATGGAAACCAGCTAAATACTGAAAGGAGGTCGACTGGTAATCAACTAGTTAACCGACTTAGAGTCAAATGTAACAAAATCCTAAGATTTGTAGTATTTTTATCCAATGATATGAGAGGATCTATAACCATTTTTGGGCGCCTTTATTTATCTTTTTTCCTACTATAAATCCTATAAATCAGGTGTGTTGTAATGTTGAAAAATCTAATCTTTAGATAAATCCTTTTAGAGGTTGTTGGTCATGTAGATGTAAGACAAATTTGCTACATGGTTGTTCTTATGTAGAGAAAGAAGACATGATGTCGATTGTGTCTTAGGTGTATACCAAGGTTAGGCATATAACATTTTATTCTAAAGGAATAAGAAAACAAGAGAGAAAAATTCTCAAGGAATGTTGGTTTTCCCATTTGGGTTTCCAGGGTAAAATACTTGTGTATTGTGTGTTTTCTTTCTCATTTACTTTCTTGATTAAATATTTCTTCCTCTCTTCTGTTAGGTTTAATGTGGAAGTGTTCCTCATTTCCTAACAAGTGGTATCAGAGCTTGGTTTAACAACCTTGGATCTTAGCTAAACTCTAGGTTCAGTAAGATTTGTAAGTTAGAAATCCTTATAAGGTGTGCTTAATGAATGGCAAGTAGCTCGAGAATAGAGATTGAAAAATTCAATGGCTAGAATTTTGAGCTTCAGAAGCTTAAAATTGAATACCTCCTTTTAGATCGAGAACAATAGATAACAGTCTGTCCAGGTACCATTCCAACAGTTATGCTGAGGGAAGAATGGGAGAAACTTGAGATAAGGGAAAGGAGTACAATTCAAATTTGTCTTGTAGATTCAATATTGTTGAATGTCTCAAGTGAATATTCAGCCAAGAAACTATGTGACAAGTTGGGGATCTTGTACCTACCAAAATCCCTAGTAAATAAGTTCTTCCTTAGAAAGAAACTATATCTTCTAAGGATGAGTGAGGGAATTTCGGTGACCAAGAATTTAAATGTGTTTAATACTATAATAATTCAGTTATCTACTGTGTATATTACAATCACTAAGGAGGAGAAATGTGTTAGCATATTATGTTCATTTCCAGGCTCCTAGGATAGACTAGTCGTGGCTATAGAGAGTAATTAAACCAAATTAGCACTAGAAGACATGGTTGCATCTATACTATTATAAGAAACGAGAAGGAAGAACATGGAGGGATCAACCAAATATGCATTAGTGGTAAGAGGTTGACCGGTTAATGGAGAAAAAGGTAAATTCTTCGGTAGAAAGTATAATTCAACGTGTAGATATAAATCCCTAGTTTAGTCGAAAACAAGAAGATGTTGGAAATGTATTAAAGTTGGGAATTACAAAAGGGACTACAATTCGAAGGCAACATAAATGTTGGAAATGCCTACCACACTTAAGAAGGGGGTGGTGAATGAGTGCGGGGATATTTTTCCCAAAACTTCCCTCTTTACATAAAACTCCTTAGTCAACATTCAAAATTTATTCATTACCCATTGCTATCATTTATAACCAGTTAGATTTGAACATATATCAACAATATATCATCAACAAGTCATCACCACAAGGAACAAAAAGAACACAACATGTATGTACAATTTTTCTTTTTATTATGGACAACAATCCAAGGGTTTATCAACAACAACTGAATATAGTACAACTCTACAAGAGCACCATATTTATTATGAAAGACTCAACTTACATACTCAATATCAACTGAGTTGAGGCAAAAATCCTCAACAGATATCAATCTGTCAACATGTACGCAACCTCTCAGTAGTGAAACCCGCGTGTGTATGCACCCTGGCTCACTACAACCTGCGTATGTATGCGTCCAATGTATACAACAACCTGCATATACCTTCTGAGCTATTAGGATTTATACTTCAAGATCAACTCATATCATATGCAAACAATATATCATTCTCTTATGTCTCTAACTGTCCAATTTGCCCACCAGCCAGTCACAACACATCCAAGCTCTCCAATAGCTTGTTCATGCTCCACAACAAATCAATATGAATGCTATCTCAATCATGTATAAACAATTAGTGTACCACAACAATCATGTCACCACTGAATCAAAAGAGAACTACTCACTCGATCAATCAAATCAACCAAACTTAACCACATCATAAAATCCATACCAAGAATTCCCTAAGCATTCACAACACATCAAACATTAGTATCCATCAAGACAATAATGTAACCATATCAGTGTCTCAATGATAGATCTGAGCCCATAGAATGCAGATCCGAAACCTGCCTCATCATCCAAAAGCTTGGCACCAACTCAAACACAAGTTTTCATCACTCCATCCATTGTACGTGCCCTGTCCTCATACAACCCACGTGTGTACATGCCTTGGCCCATTATAGCCCGCGTATACCTTAGAAACTAGGGTTTCTGAAGCTGCAAGAATTTTTCCGTCAAGATATCTAACATTGCCAAAACTTTGATGCATTCATGAGATCCTCCTCATGCTCTCTTTCTCAGAATATATCTCCAATCATGCTCAAGAGATTCATACCAAAAATGCTATCACAAGAAGCTCTTCATCAATACTGCAAAATATATTCTGAGAAGAATCTCTCCATTGATCCACAAAAAGGATTATGTGCAAGATTCCATAGTCATCTTATTTATACTTTCATTCTCTAGGTCACTTAACCCATTTCTAGGTCACTTAACCTATTTTCCTTATTTTAGGGTTAACCATTTTCCATAAATAGAAAGTTCTCCATTACTTTATCATTTAAATATTCCTCCTTGACTTTGTCACCTCACTTTATCATTTAAATAGTCTTCTTTTATTTTGTCACTTCACTTTATTATTTAAATAATCCTTCTTCACTTTGTCACTTTACTTTATCATTTAAATAATGATTTCTTCTTTTTAGGGCACCTTGACTTGTTTTTGACCATTTGGGGCTTCAATTCAACACATGGGGGTCCTTCAACTTCGTAGGGTCATAACTCTCAAACCGTCATGAGTTATGTGACATTCCACATACCACCAAAAATGCTATGACAAGCACTATCCATATAGGATAGTTTCACCAACAACTTCATTGATCCTAATCTCATTATTCCACATACAAGCATGGGTCCTCCCAACCACAACTCAACCACAAAGCATCTTCTCATGAGGGATTTCACCATAAGGGGACCACTTTGGATTTCAACCATTTGTGAACCTTATCAATCATGATAAGAATATAATGATTCATCTATGCATCAATCCACCACTGCATCATATACAACAAGTATGTATCATGTATCAATGACAACTTATTGATCCATCTTCATCATATCAATGACAACTCATTGATCCATCTTCATCGATTGGTTTCCACTTGAAATCTATCATTCTCATCAAGGACAATACATATACATTGTTCATTAATTATCAATCAATCAAGCCTATCAAACAATCCATCACCTGACATCAATCAATCAAACCATTAGCATCAATGACAACATTATCCAACAATTTCCCCCTTTGGCATTGATGGCAATACCAACATTGATGTCAACAACAATTACCAATTATTGATGTCAAATATGTAGACAAGGCATGCTCTACATCAATATTCATCAATCATATTAATATGACTATCTCTCCCTATTAGTAAACATCAATCGTATTAGCAATAGTCAATGTGACTATCTCTCGCAATTAATAATCACATCAATGTGACTATCTCTCCCCCTTTGACATAAATGGAAAAGGGCCATTCTCCTCTTGGGGCTGCTCCCCCTGTCTAAATGCCTTTGATATTCCTCTGAATAATCTCTCCCCTTTTGAACAAGGGATATCTGTAATGATCCCAAGCCATTATGCAAGGATCATCACTGTTTTGGTGTCTTTTTAAAAAAAAATTCCTGGTTGTGGTATTTCGTCAAACACTTTGCTGATCTACCTTTTAGATGTGTTTATATGTGTGTATGCAGCAAATAACAGAAAGAGATAACCATGGAACATACCTCAACCATATGCAATAAGATAGACAAGANTGTCAATATGGAATGCTCAACAGATGGCCAAGAAGATAGAAAATAGATAAGAGCTGCTACAAAATGCTCCTTCTAATACAAAAGATGCCTCCAAAGGATGATTAAGAAATGAAGATCAATACAAGCAGATCTGAATGCCAAACTCTCCAGCTGAAGAATGCCACACTCCAATAGAAGGCTGAAACCCTCAATAACTCGGCCCTACTACCAAAGTGTCCAATCACCCTAATAAATATGCCAATTGATAGATCGGGTGATGGTAAGAACAACCCAGGTGACCGAATCTCCAATATCCCTCTCAATCTCTATAGATCTGAAATCCCCCACTGAATGGTACGCCCCACTAGATGACTGAAACCCTAGAT
>ML778356.1:167703-202634 GCA_009831015.1 Picea engelmannii
TGACGAACACATAACATTGCAATGTGATGAAAATATAGTGTTGAAAAATGGCGAACATAGTAAGGTCATATTGTTATGAACATAGTAACATTGCAACACAACTAAAACTAATAATGCAACACACCTAAAAGTAAGATGCATCTCCGAATAAAAGGATTTTAATGACACCACAATGTCGAACTTTTCCCACTTTCCCACTGTCATCATCATTTCCCAATGTCTCCATCTGATGCTTTTTGGTCAACGTCACATTTAGACGAATATTTCCCAATGTCACAATGTGGCTTTACAATTATTATTTTTAGGTTTTACTTTATTTATACTTTATACTTTATTAATTTATTATTTAATAATGTATAAATCCTTCACTAATACATACTTGTATTAATTTTTACTACATAAATATATTAATTATAATTTCTTTATAATATTAATGTATTAATATATTATTTTTAATATATTTGTAATTTCTTTTAACCATGTGACGATTTTTTCTCAACGTCGCATTATCACAAATATTTCCCATTGTCACATTGTGACGTTCCTTTTCCAACGTCGCCATGCCACTTTAATAACATTTACCAAAGTTGCATTCCAACGTGCATTTTCCAATGTCACTTTGTGCATTTAATAATACTTCCCAATGTCGCATTTTGGTGTGCATTTTCCAACATCACTTTGTGCATTTAATAATATTTCTCAATTTCGCATTTTGTCGTGCTTTTTCCAATGTCACAATGTGACGTGCATTTTGTTATGCATTTTTCAACGTCACATTTCTGCATTTTCCAACATCACAATGTATAATAATGTATTTATCTGTTATGTATTATTATTTGAAGAATGCTTTTATTTTATTAATGTATTCTTTATTATTCTATAAATAGTTTACTATTGGTTTAATACTTTTAGTTGGTTTAACACAACTAAAACTAATATTTAACCATGTGACGAATTTTTTTCAACGTCGCATTATCACAAATATTTCCCATTGTCACCTTGTGACGTGCCTTTTCCAACGAGCCCTGCCACTTCAATAACATTTACCAGAGTCGCATTCCAACGTGCATCTTCCAATGTCACTTTGTGCATTTAATAATACTTCCCAATGTCGCATTTTGGTGTGCCTTTTCCAATGTCACTGTGTGCATTTAATAATATTTCCCAATGTCGCATTTTGTCGTGCTTTTTCCAACGTCACAATGTGACGTGCATTTTGTCGTGCATTTTTCAACGTCGCATTTGTGCATTTTCCAACGTCACAATGTATAATAATGTATTTATGTGTTATATATTATTATTTGAATTATGTTATTATTTTATTAATGTATTACTTTATTATTCTATAAATAGTTTATTATTGGTTTAATACTTAAATTTTAATACTTTCATGTAATATTATACTAATTTTTATTTTTATTTTTTAAGATTTATTATAGTTTAAATATTTTATTTTATGAATTCTTTATTTATGTATTACAATTTTATTAATGTTTTACTTTAATACATTTATTTTTTATTTAATAATTTTAAATAATGTTATTTTTTTACTATTATTAATTATTAATATATTATTATTAATAATTATTAATAATGTATCTTTATTATTATTATTTATTATAAATATTGTATTAATAAAATACTATTAATATTATAATTAAGGTTTTCTTATTAATTTATAATATTAATAATATTTTATTACTAAAGTATTATTAATATTAATATTAATATTATTATTATTAATATTATTATTATTATTTATTACTTTAAAATACTATTAATATTATAATTAAGGTTTTCTTATTAATTTATAATATTAATAATATTTTATTACTAAAGTACTATTAATATTATTATTATTATTTATTACTTTAAATATTTTATTTTATGAATTTTTTAGTTATGTATTACTATTTTATTAATGTTTTACTCTATAACATTATTAATGTTTTACTTTAACATATTTATTTTTTATTAATTTTTTATTTAATAATTTTAAATAATGTTATTGTTTTAATATTATTAATTATTAATATATTATTATTAATAATTATTAATAATGTATGTTTGTTATTATTATTTATTATAAATATTGTATTACGTTATTTGTATTAACATTATTAATTTTTTACTTTAATATATTTATTTTTTATTAATTTTTTATTTAATAATTTTAAATAATGTTATTTTTTAATATTTTTAATTATTAATATATTATTATTAATAATTATTAATAATGTATGTTTATTATTATTATTTATTATAAATATTGTATTACTTTATTTGTATTAATAAAGTACTATTAATATTATAATTAAGGTTTTCTTATTTTTTTTATAATATTAAAAATATTTTATTATTAAAGTACTATTAATATGATTTATTAATGTTATAATATTAATATAATTGTTAATAATTATTTTTATTAATATTAATGTTATTATTATTTAATTATTATAAATAATGTAAGGTTTTCTTATTTATTTATAATATTAAAAATATTTTATTACTAAAGTACTATTAATATGATTTATTAATGTTATAATATTAATATAATTGTTAATAATTATTTTTATTAATATTAATATTAATGTTATTATTATTTAATTATTATAAATAATGTTATTTTTTTAATATGTTTATTATTATTATTTATTATAAGTATTGTATTACTTTATTAATTTATAATATTAATAATATTTTATTACTAAAGTATTATTAATATTTAATATTATTAATTAATGTTATAATATTAATATAATTATTATTAATTATTCTTTATTAATATTAATGTTATTATTATATTTATTAATAATAACTCATTATTATTAATATTTTTAAAGTGGTTGTTGCTATTAATAATGAGTCATTATTAATTAATAATTACATTTTCTACTAATTAATAATATAATGTTTTTTTATTAATATAATTATTAATTATTAATATTAATTCATTATTAAAGTGATTGTTGCTATTAATAATAGGTTATTATTAATTAATAAATTTATTAAGAATGACTTATTATTATTTAATAATTTAATTATGTACTAATATATTAATGGTAGTCCGTAAGGCATGCCGGCCGTCAACTAGAAACAACCACTTTTATAAAGTGGTTGATATACGCCAATCGGCGTCATTAATTTTAAAAAGTGGAAAATGACGTCGATCGACGTATATCAACCACTTTATAAAAGTGGTTGTTGCTAGTATAATGATTCATCTATGCATCAATCCACCACTGCATCATATACAACAACTATGCATCATGTATCAATGACAACTCATTGATCCATCTTCATCATATCAATGACAACTCATTGATCCATATTCATTGATTGGTTTCCACTTGACATATATCATTCTCATCAAGGAAAATACATATACATTGTTCATTAATCATCAATCAATCAATCCTATCAAACAATCCATCACTTGACATCAATCAATCAAACCATTGGAATCAATGACAACATGATCCAACAATGTTTTCATCTATACTACCAGAAGAAATGAGAAGGAAGAACATGGACGGATCGACCAAAGATGCATTAGTGGTTAGAGGTTGACCAGTTAATGGAGAAAAAGGTAAATTCTTCGGTAGAAAGTATAATTCAATGGGTATATATAAATCCCTGGTTTAGTCGACAACAAGAAGATGTTGGAAATGTAGTAAAGTTGGGAATTACAAAAGGGACTATAATTCGAAGGAAAAATAAGTTGATACAAGACCCAGTGAGAAGTAGTCAACTCAGAGAAAGACAACTCCATATAAGGGAGACGATGTGTACCTAGTGTTGACCAGTACACAGTCGGATTAAGAAGTTTGGTTGATTGAATCATGAGCATCCTATCATATGAAACCACATAGAGAATGGTTTTGTGAATATGAACAATAGGAAGGAGGATATGTTTTCTTGGGGGGAAAATTGATAACCAAAATTGTCAGATGAGGAAGAGTTCGACTGAAACTACAGGATGGGAGGAGTAGAACCTTTCGAAGTGTATTACACATTCTGGGTTTCGAAAGAAACATGATATATGTCAGTAATATGAGTGATGCAGGGGTGCACACTCTATTTCAAAATGATACATGCAAAATGGTCAAAGGTGAAATGGTCTAAATGAAAGGATTTCGGATTGGAACCCTATACAAGTTATTAGGGAATGTTGACTTGATTGGATGAAACAACTTCATTGTTCCTAGATTTGAATCGATTTTGACTCAAATCGACTCAACTCTAGCCAATTCAATTCAACCGGAATTGACAAGTCCTTGTCAAAATGATCCGACGATGCTATGGCATGAGAGGATGGGGCATATTGGGGAAAAATGAATTTGATCTATGCATAAAAAAGGTATGGTATAATATTTTCCTAAATGTCATTTAGAAGTCAACTTTTGTGAACATTGTATATATGGAAAACAAATTCAGCTAAGGTTCCCATATGGAGCGACAAGGGTAAAGGGGATTCTAGAATTGGTTGATAGTGATGTGTTTGGCCCTGTTTTAGTGCCTTCACTTGGTGGATCCCTGTATTATGTCTCCTTCATAAATTAGTTTTCCAGGAAGACATGGATATATTTCCTAAGGAAGAAATCAAAGGTCTTTTATAAATTCAAAGAGTTTAAATATCTTGTAGAAAACTAGATAGATAAGAAGATTAAGGCACTGAGAAATAACAACAGTGGTGAATTTTGTGGAAATGAATTTGATCATTTCTGAAAACAGTGTGGCATAGAACACCAAATACCACACCATATACCCCAAATAAAAATGGATTTGCTAAGAGAATGAACAAAACATTGATGGGCAGGCAAGGAGCATGCTAAGTGGTGTTGGGCTTGTACAAGAATTTTGGGAAGAGGAATTCGACACCGCAAAATATTTGGTGAATATGTCTCCTTCGTTGGCACTAGTCGATATGAATCCACATGAGGTATGGTATGGAAAGAAGCCTCCAATTTCACATCTCAAAGTATTTGGATATGATGGATTTTTGCTTGTTCCCAAGGAAAAGAAAATCTCTGGGATCAAGTGTATTTTAATTAGATATGAAGAAGGAATGAAAGGATATAAGATTTGGGATCCTACATCAAGGAAAAAACTGTACAATCGAGATGTTGTCTTTAGATATTTTGGAAGGAAGTTTGATTCTGAAATGATGGTTCAAATAGAGAATAATCTAGAGAAGGCGTGGTTTGAATTGAGGAATGAATAAGGTGATTCAGATGATTTGACTGAATCAGATGAAGAGGTGGAACAATTGACCCTGATTGTAAGGAGGTAAAAACAAGTAAGAAAACATGTCAAAATGTATAGTCCTTCTGAATTTCGTTTCACATTTTTGTTAACTGCCACTAACGAAGAGCCCACGTCTATCAAGGAGGCAACCAACTCAACAGAAGGAAAACTATGGAAGGACACCATGGTCTAAGAGATGGAATCCTTGCATAGGAATTAGACATGGGATTTAGTTGAATTACCAAATGGAACAAATTTCATTGGTAGTAAGTGGGTATTCGATAAAAAAATGAACATCCTAGGTCAAGTCGAGAAATTCAAAGCTCGAATGGTAGCGAAAGTATATTCCCAAGTCAAAGGAGTCGACTTTAATGCTATTTTTTCCCCTATTGAAAAATTAACTTCCATTAGAGTACTAATGTCTCTAGCTATAGGATTTGATATGGAAATAGAAAAAATTGATGTAAATGGAATGTTCCTACATAGGGACTTGGAAGAAGAAATCTACATGAAACAACTTGAAGGATTTGCATTAAGGGGAAATAAATATTTGGTGTGCAAATTGAAAATACCCCTTTATGGTCTAAAGTGATCACCAAGGATGTGGTACCAAAATTTTGACACATACATCCTTAGTTTGGGATTTGTGAGAAGCAAAGATGATCACTGCATATATTCCAAAGAAGAAGGTATAAGTTTCATATATGTATTATTGTATGTCAATGACATGTTGTTTATTGGAAACAACATGAATGCAATAAAGGAGGTGAAGAAGAAGCTATCCTCCAAGTTCAACATGAGGTATATTGGTGTAACGAACTTCATTCTGGGAATGGAGATAAAGAGAGATCGAGCAGCTAGAAAGATCTGGTTGAACCATAAGAAGTATATTGAAACAATCTTGAAACATTTCAACATGAAATATTTCAAACCTGTGAAGGTGCCAATTCCTATGGGAGAATGGATAATTTTTGAAAAATGTCCAAAGACACATGAGGAAATAGAGGACATGGCACATGTTCCTTATGAAATTGTTTTTGGTAGTATAATGTATGCAATGGTCACACTTGACCAAAAATTTCCCATGCAGGGGGAGTGTTTAGTAGATACATGTTGACACATGGAAATGAGAATTGGACAACTGTCAAGAGAGTATTCAGGTATTTTTGTGGCACAAAAGACTATGCTATATGCTATCAAGGAAAACCTGGAGGTGATAGTGAATGAAATGTACATGGATTTGTCAACACGGATTGGGATAGAGATATGGATCGTTGTAGGTCAACCAATGGATATGTCTTCAAGATGTTCGGTGAAGAAATCAATTGGATGAGTAAGTGAGAGGAAGTTGTAGCCTTGTCAACAATAGAAGTTGAATACATGGCAACCACTCATGGAAGAAAATAAGCAGTATGGATGAAAAGGTTGTGTTTAGGAATCGAGTTTGAGAAGAGATATATGAAGATAAGTTGGGACAGTCAAAGCACAATATTTCTGGAAAAGAACCCAACTTATCATTCCAAGACTAAGCACATTGATGTATAATATCATTTTGTGAGAGATATGGTGGAAAGAAACAAGGTACTACTGGAGAAAATAGACACATTGGAAAACATAGTAGACTCTTTGACCAAGTCTATGAGTTCTTTGAAGTTCTCTTGGTGTGGAGAGGAAATGGGAATTGTTTCCCTGGGCCTGTGAACGATAATTCAAAAATATCTCGGTTTCAACATAGAACAAAACAAGTGGGAGAATGTTGGATTTTTATATTGTTTGCAATGAAAGTCTAGTCAAGGTGGATTGAAATACATTGAAATTCGAAGGTCGAGGTGGTTTTAATGATTAAAGTCAAAGTCAAAGAAATCAACAACAATTTGAATAGGTCAACCGATAATAGGTCGACAGGTAGGTGCATGGAAACCAATTGAACACCAAATGGAGTTCGACTGGTAATTGACTAGTAAATCGACTTAGAGTTGACTATAATAGAATCCTGAGATTCGTGAGATTTTTAGCCAATGATATGAGAGGATCTGTAACCATTTTTGGGTGCCTTTCTTTAATGTTTTCTCTACTATAAATCCTATAAATAAGGTGTGTTGTAATGTTAAAAAAGAAAATCTTTAGAGAAATCCTTTTGAAGGATGTTGGTCATGTAGATTCAAGATGAATTGGCTACAAGGTTGATATTGTGTAGAGAAAGAATATATGATTTTGATTGTGTCTTATTTATAGAACAAAGTTAGGAATGTAACCTTTTATTTTGAATGAATACGACAACAAGAGAGAAAAATGCTTAAGGAATGTTATTTTTCCCGTTTGGGTTTCCAGGGTAAAATATATGTGTGCTATGTGTTTTCTTTGTCATTTACTTTCTTGATTAAATATTTCCCCCTCTCTTCTGTTAGGTTTAGTGTGGACGTGTTCCTAATTTCCTGACATCCCATGAATGGAAAGTTGTGGAAGATTCCATGCAGGAATGATTCAAACCAGATGTAGATATTTGTCGATACATGTATTCTTGTGAATGGTGGTGGATAGTTAAGAAGTGGTGTGGGACATGCAACTGATACCTAAAGGCCCTGCATGGGATGAATTATGCTCCCATAGTTACTTAGTTTCCCATGGATAACAGAAAGGAGATGCATGCACGAAGAATGGGTTTTTCTACACCATATGTGGTAGAAGAACAAACATCTACGCATTCAATCCCACTTAACCCCTTTGAGAAAAAATACAAATCCCATAATAAAAAATAAGCAAGGGGTTGTATCTGGATGCTATTGGATATAGAAAGGCCTAGCTCGATCTATGAGTGGACGAACCTGATAGATTGTTGAAGGGGTGTGCAGGAAGCATGCACAGTGCCCCCAGAGAGTAAGACTTGCTCATGCATGGATATGTCACTGACACAATCAAAGTACAGAGATACAAAATTGTAAGGACAATAGTCTTCACATGCATTAAAAAGGTGACATGTTCATTATACGGTACCAAAAGGACATTCTGTTGAGGAAACCATCAACAATAAATGATAAAATCCCACCCAGAGATTATGCATGTTTGGTAGTAAAAGTAAGTGGCCAATGCCCCATGAATTCAAAAGGGATTATATGTCTAAAAAATATAGAACATCGGAAGGGGTGTCTCATGAAACTATCAATCATTTATGATTCGATGAGATGTCCTGGATGGTATACATATGGATTTTATAGAGGGAATCGATAGATACTGTATGACACTATGAGTTCTTAACAACCCCATGTACAAATCCTAGTTGTACCATAGTACCCATCTAAAAAATTTCATTTTTTCGAGTGAGTTAATGCAGGCAGGTGACATACGTGTGCAGGGATGTTAGTCAATAGAGTGAGTGGAACAAAATTGAAAGATACAGAGTGCCAAATACGAGAAGGATATAAAAGGAAGCAAGGATGATACAGAAAGGGTTGATTCATTGAGTTACTACTAATTTTCCATTATTCAAGGGCTATTCCATTTGATCAATCTGAGACTCTTTAGTATTGTAATGTCTCTGGTCAAAATTATGAGTCCGTCATATGTGTGAATCTGAAAGAATGTGTATGGTACAATGTATTGTAAGTTTGGGGAATTATCTGATGGAATATGAACCTCTATTTTTATTGATATATGATTTTCTTATTGTATTCTTGTGACTGATGGAATGAGGATGATAATAAATTTGCATTGATTTTGAACTTATGATGTGTCAATTATGCATTGAATGAATGTGTTTCTTCCATTATGTTTTTTCATCTATTAAGTAACTTGTAATGCATTATATGAATGTCAACCCATATGGATATCTATGTATTTGTTAGGAACCTAACCTTTCTAACCCCTCACATAGATAGAATAATATATTTCCATGTAATCAAGGTCAACATAAGTTAATAAGGCCTAGTTAATAAATTGGATTAAGTCAATGTAAGAATACCTAATAAAAGCTTGTGCTTCTAGAAGGATCTTCCTCTAGAATGATCTTTATATGATAGAATTAGTATAAATAAGAGTAGGAGTCATGAGAAGTTTTGTCTTGAGAATTATTGTAATAGAGCATTTCTCTGTTGGAGGTTTACCCCTTGAAGAGGCAAGTGAACATTGTTTCCTATCAATAAAGGTATTTTTTTGGTGATGTGGTTTCATATATTGTGTTGTTCCATTGTTATTCTCTGTAGTATTTTTATTTTTTGCTATTATAATATATTTGGTACCTTACAAGTGGTATCAGAGCACTTTCCTTGGCAAGAATTGTGGGTTATTTTTTTCATGGTAGAGACATGTTCTGGCGTCTTAAAAATACATATATATTTCATTGAATGCATAAATCTATGGTCGGGAAGAATACATGCAATAACTACAAGTGGTACTTAAGCACACATTGTTGGCCACTCTTGTAACCCCTGTTGGTACCCCTTAGAGTGGTAGTGCATCAAACAACACATATATATATATGGATTGGCCTAGATCTCCTTAATCTCTCCATAGATAAACTAATTGGTCGCATGACTGCTATAGTGCCATAGATAAAAGCACTCAAGAGTATACTCTTTAGTACCCGGGTAATCAGGTAGTATGGATAAGGGTACGGTCTAGCCTCCTTAGTTGGTGCCCTGAGATATTGGGTCGAGTACTACTGTTTGGACCCACATGTATATCAAAGAGATATAACACACTTCAAACCCTTTTCTGTAGGAACCCTGAAAAAAATCTAAACCTAGGGATGAAAAAAAGAAGAAACAAGGAACAAACAAGTTTTTTGTCGCACATCCTTGCCTCCTACATTCTGGTTGCGAAATTAGTACATTTTTTTTCCTGTTAAGAATTTGAGAATTTCGACACTGCAATGTTATTCATATCATAGTAAAACTCCACACGAGTAAAAAAAAAAGAATTATGGATCATGCCCACAAACCATATCTGAGACCTATCCCATTGGAGTCCTCTTTTCATCCTAATCACAGTGATACCTATCATTTTTCAACTTTTTTTTTTTTTTTTATTCCTGTGGTCTTGACCCCTTCCTGACACCTCTACTTGGGAACTATTCTAATAGACTCCTATTTTAATTTGATCACAGTGATACCTATCATTTTTATCCTTGTTTTTCCGTGAAACCACCCACCCTTTTCAACCACCTTTCTTTCCCACCTCTTCCTGTGTTCTCCCCTCACCATGGACACCACTCACAACCAAGAACTTGAAAACCAAATCACTACACACATAGAGTCTAAAATGGACTACACGAAAGAGTAACTAAAGAAGAACATAAATTCCCACCTTTCCATCTATCTTGCATATCGCCTTGAGTCTCATCTTGATGCATTTACTGCCAAGGCTTTGGAAACACTACCCATTTTTGGAATCCATTCTTGATCTGACCAAACTTCTAACCTAGAAGGTACAACTTCCTCCAATTCCAAAAACTTTCATTCCAACCCTTTCCATTGTGATCTGCGTCTTCCACGAGTGGAGGTGAACAAATTTTATTTATTGTATCCCACTAGTTGGGTCACTCAAATGGAACACTAATTCTCCTTGCATGGCATTACTGATGACTTGGAAATTTTTTGTTAAGGTGTCCTCTAATTGGATCTTGAACATTGGCAATGGTGGTAATGGAATCAAAAATCACACCAAGGATATGTGGCCTGGACATAGTTTGTGGCCAAACTTTATGACCACTTTGACACTAATACACACTCCCTGGGCCATTTGACCAAATTGAAATAGTCAAGTACCATGGAAGAGTTTATCGCTGCATTTGAGAAATTATCTTTTCAAATTGAGGGCATGTCTGACAATTTTTTTTCAAGAATTCTTTATCAATGGTCTCAAGGATTAAATCCGAGCCTAGGTCCTCATGACTCACCCCCAAACTTGGTTGGAAGCTACTCAACATTCCAAGGAATCCAAACATGTTATTTTTTCCCAACACTGCAAACCTTCTTTCCCTTTTTTCCCTCACCCTCCCACTTCTACCCCTCATCCCACCCCTCTCAATATTCAAAAATTAACTTGGGTAGAAATGGTTGAGCGCCAACTCAAGGGTCTTTTCCATAATTGTGATGAAAAATATTTTATGGGGCATAAGTGTAAGGAATAGACGTTGTTCATGGCCATCTCTGAGGATTTTGCTGATGAAGAGGTCAAGGCTTCTCATCTGGAAGAGCTACCCAAACCAACTCGTATCACTCCACCCTTTGATCCACCAAAAGTTGAACCGGTCATTTCATTGAATGCACTCACTAGCTTCTCTACTCCCCAAACCCTCAATCTAATTGGATACATTAAAAATTAGAAGGTCATCATCCCAATTGATAGTGGCAGCACTCATAATTTCATTCATATATGAATTTCTCAAGAAACCCATTGCTATATCCATGCAGTCAACACTTTTCAAATTATGATTGCCAATGGAGGGTCCATGAAATGTGGGGGGGCGTTGTGAAAACGTGTGTCTCAAAATTGGCTAATAGAACCTGAAATATCATATGTTCACTATAAACATGGGAGGTTGTGACATTATGTTATGTGTAGAATGGTTATTCACTCATGGTTCCATCCTCATGGATTTTAAGGAATTAACCATGCAAGTTCAACAAGATGACCAGCCGTATAAGTTCCAAGGCATCACTGCAAGCTCCCCTGATATCACTAGTTCCCATTGAATGGAAAATATCCTCACAAAAGATCATTCAGAAATTATTTTCCAACTCAATGCCATTAAAGTAGTTGAGACACCATCTGCGCATCCTGACCTCCAATTTATACTCTCCCAACACCAAACTATTTTTCCAATCCCAATGACCTTCCCCCTTCCCACGGTGTTCATGACCATTCCATTCCTCTAGTTCCGAGCAGTCTTCCTCCCAATGTCCTCCAGTATCACCATCCCTTTTCCTAAAAGAATGAAATTTAAAAAATTGTTCAATAATTTCTCGACACGGGGGTCATCCTCCATAGTACCAACCCCTAATCTTCTCACGTGGTAATGGTCCTCAAGAAATAAGGTGCGTGGCACATGTGTCTTGACTTTCATGCTCTCAAAAAACTCACCATCAAAGACAAGTCTCCCATTCTTGTAATTGATGATCTATTGGATGAATTGAGTGGTGATCAATACTTTACTAAACATGATCTTCATTCTAGTTACCACCAGATACATATGAAAGAGGCTGACATTCCCAAGACAATATTTCAAACTCTTGAGGGCCACTATTAGTTCTTGGTAATTCCCTTTGTATTGTGTAATTCCCCCTCCACTTTCCAAAGTATCATGATTCATGTCTTCCATCCTTTTCTCCCTATTTTGTCTTATTTTCCATTGATGATATTCTCATCTATAGTAAAACATGGACAACCCAACTTTCCCATGTGGATCAAGTTCTCCATCTCCTTTCTCAACACCAAATTTTCCCCAAATAATCTAAATGTGACTTTGGTGCCTAAGAAGTGGAGTATTTGGGTCATATTGTTAGCAAGGATGGTGTAAGGGTGTATCCTAAGAAAATTGAAGCTATGAAAGATTGGCCTCGCCCCAAAACTCTCAATATCTTGTGTGGTTTTCTGGGTTTAACGGGCTATTATTGCAAATTTATTCAGAATTATGGAAAAATTGCAATACCTCTCACTTCTGTCCTTAAAAATAATTCTTTCAATTGGACTCCTATAGAAGATCAATCCTTCCATGATTTGAAATAGGCTATGTGAACAACTCCTATCCTTGAATGTGATGCTTCCATGAAAGGAATTGGTACAGTTCTCATGCAAGAAGGACAGTCGGTGGCCTTCACCAACACACAAATTTTGTAGAGCCATTTGGGTCAATCAATATATGAAAAGGAAATGTCATCTATTCTGCATGCTGTGGATTTCTGACATCCTTGTCTATTGGGAAAACACTTCCAAATTAAAACAGATCATCAAAGCCTCAATCATTTTCTCGAATAACAAATTTCCTCCCCAGAGCAACAAAAATGGGTGACCAAGATATTTGGATATGATTATGAGATAATTTACCAGAAGGGAAAATAAAATGTGGTTGTTGACACTCTCTCCCGGAAGAATGAATACAAAGGGCCCCTTTTTTCTCTCTCCTTCATTGTACTGGATTGGCTCCAAATTGTTCACCAGGAATGGTTGCAACACCCCAAAAATTCTATCCTTATCCAACAATTACAAGAGAATTCTCCAGTTTCTCTAGGGTACTCTTGGCACAATAATGAGATTCACTAAAAAGGTCATCTTTATCTAATAAAATAGTCATAACTTAAATCTATGGTGCTTTCAAAGCTTCATGCTTCCCCCACATCTAGGCATTTCGAGTTCACCAAAACCTATGAAAGGTTCAAGCATTCTTTTTTGTAGGATGGTATGAAACATGACGTCTACACCTTTGTGGCTTAATGTGATGTCTATCAATGGAATACATGAGAAACAGTAAATACCTCAGGCACACTACAATCGTTCTCGATTCCATTGGCTATTTGACAGGATATTTCTATGGACTTCATTGTTGGCTTACCTAAATTGGGCAATAAATCATTTATCATGGTGATAGTTGATCGTATTTCCAAATATGATCATTTTTGTGCTCTACAAAACCCATTCAGATAAACCACAGTGGCTCAAATTTTCATGGATAATATGTTCACGTTTCATGGCATGCCTCATTCTATTGTCTCTAAACGAGATCCCACTTTTACCAACAATTTTTGGCAATAATTGTTCCTTCTCCAGGGCACCCAATTGCATCTTAACACCACATATCATCCCTATACTGATGGCCAAACTAAATTTGTCAACAAGTGTTTGGAAACCTATTTGAGGTGTTTTTTATATGAACGCCAGAATCAATGGGATCAGTGGTTACCCCTCGTTGAATGGTTGTACAACACATATTACCATACAACTACTCGCATGAATCCTTTTGAAGCAGTATATGGAAAAAATCCACCATCAATACTCTCCTATATTCCATGTGTATCAAAGGTTCAATACATTGACAAAAATAGTGTAGTTTGCGATGCCATTCTTTGCACCCTCATAACAAATTTTTGCATGGATCAGAATCACATGAAGAAACAAGAAGATCAAGTTCATTTCAAAAAAAATTTTGTTGAAGCGGACCAAGTGTTTCTTCTTCTATAACCCTATAAGAATAATTCACTCAAAATGGACCACTTTTAGAAACTTTCTACCAAATATTATGGTCCTTATACAATTCTCAAGCAAGTGGGGAAGGTGGCTTACCAGTTAGCTTTGCCAATTCATTATAAGATCCATCATGTTTTTTGTGTCTCATGCTTAAAGAAGGTGATTGGTACTAAGTGCAAAAATCAAACCATTTTCCTTGAGTTGGATGAAGAAGATTCCATTTAGTTGTAACCATAAGAAGTCTTGGACCAACATGAGTGTCGTCTCCATCAATGCACCATCAAGGAAGTGTGAGTGCAGTGGAAAGTTACAACTCCAGAAGATGCCACTTGGGATCCAACCATCATTCTGCAACAATTTATTCATCTCAAGCCTTGAGGACAACGCTCTTTTTCAAGGGGGAGGGCATGTTAGGGAACTAACCTCCCTAACCCCTCATGTAGATATAATAATATATTTCCATGTAATAAAGGTCAAAATTGATTAATAAGGCCTATTTAATAAATTGGAATAAGTCAATGTAAGAATACCTAATAGAAGATTATGCTTCTATAAGGATCTTCCTCTAGAATGATATTTAGAAGATAGAATTATTATAAATAAGAGTAGGAGTCACGAGAAGTTTTGTCTTGAGAATTATTTTAATAAAGCATTTCTCTACTGGAAGTTTCCCCCTTGAAGAGGCAAGTGAACATTGCCTCCTATAAATAAAGGTATTATTTTGGTGTTATGGTTTCATATATTGTGTTGTTCCATTATTATTCTCTGCAATATTTATGCTTTCTGCTATTATAATAGATCCAATACCTTACATTATTTATCCCTTCATCCCTAAAACAATACCATATGGTCTTTGTGATCCTCATAGTGTCTCGGGTGAGACCTTCTTCAACCTTATTTGATGATTGATATGCCAATGCTTTGTGGATTTTGTTAGTCAACTCTATATTAACCCTGGGTCATAACCCCCTAGTTTTAAGAAGGATGCACATAAGCGTGAAACAACCCAACATAAACCCCAATAAATTTTCTTGTGTTTCTAGTGGTCTCCAGAACCCTTCTTAAGAATTTTTCAATGAATTTATAACATCTTAGGAATAATTCCATAGGTGGGCCATCTAACAATAATATTTTACACCTTTGGAATATTTGTAAATTTTGGAGCAATTCATCTTTCCCAACTTCTTTCATCAACTCCAAATTATATTCAATGTTTACAAAATTGGGAAACGGGTTGGAGAGTTTTATTACTTTAGAAATTGTGGCCTATAGTATTCTTTGAAGAGAGTGGAGAAACAAATTCCTTCATTTGCTATATGTTTAAAATTTGTATCCCACATGGTATTTCCTTTGTCAGTATTCTAGACAAAGTTGATAATTTTTATTCCATTTTATAACGACGGAAAAAAATATAGATTTTTAATGACCTACTCATAGATAGATGGCCCTACTCGTGAGCCTCCATTCCTTCTCTTTCTCCAACAAGATATTCCTCTTTTTTTCTTCTAGTTTCTTAGCTTCCAATGTTTGATTCTCAGTCAGGTATCCAAATTCGTCACTGTTATAGAGGGCCTCTAGAATTGCTTCCACTTCTTTTATAATCCTTTCATATTTTTGTTTTTTATCCTTATAACATTGGTTTTAAACCTTCTTTGATGCTTTCATATTTTGTTGAAATTGAATCATGGTTGATTCTCTTAGATGACATCATAAGGATTCCAATCATCCTTAATCCTTTTTACAAATTCTTCCTCTAAACATTCTAGATTCATCTTGAATGTGATGAAAGGTCTTTCCTAGGATGATGCCCTTTTAACACAAAAAGTTTATGGTTTGATTCATGTAATGTACCCATTACCAACAAAAGTGAAAATGTTTCTCTAATACCAATCTATAACATACCCAAATCCCTTACTCGATCATATTACTAACATATAAATCGACTAACATATAAATTCATATGTGGAATATATACATAGTGTCGAGGAAAATATATAAAATTATCTTACTCAAGAATTTTTGGATCTTGCTTTTCTAAGGCAATATATTCGGGAATGTTACCCTATGTTTTTTCCTCAAAATGTTTTTCCCAATCCACAAGTATTAATTACAAGGGCTTAGGATGATTTTTTGAATAAAATATGGTTGCAAAAATAAAACATTTTTAAACATTTTTCTGAATATATCAGATTACAAAATAAAATGTGGAGATCAAAAGAAAAAGTACCAAGTCACATATGAACACAAATGAGACAGAATCAAAATTAGATATCCTCAAAGAAAACCATACAAAAAGACTCTGACGAGAACTGAACTTTAAAATTTGGATCAACTTGCCACAAACTACTTCCCACTTGACTCTGCACAATATCCTTTATCAGTCATGAAATTTAATTCATAAAAAAACAAGTCTACACAAACTATCAAAGATAGATCAACACCTCTGAAAACAAACGTTTGAATGATATGATTCAACTTTGAACCTTGTTGTCTACAATAAGACCCTGCTGTCATAAAAGAGAATTAGACCTTTGATGAATTGAAGAATGAATGAAAATGGAACTATCTCAATAAAATTTAAGATAAAACCTTAGTATTCTTTCTCTTTCTATTCTCCCCTTGTTATTCCTTCTCATTTGGCTTTTATGCATTCCAAATTAGTTGAAGTAGTTAAAATACCTCATTTAGATAAGTTAACTAAAACTCAACTAACTTTAGTTTAGGGGAAGAATGATTATTAATAATAATAAAGAGTATTTTTATTAAATAATAACTAGTAGGTGGGTCCCCTTTTAACTCCCTTTAATTTATTTAACAAAAATAAACATAATTAGACAATCAATAAAAAACATCCCTCCTTGTGGCTCCCACAATTGATTTCACAATTTGAAATTTAAATATCAATGATATTTCAAATTATATTCAAACATATAATATCCAAAATATCCAAAAACAGTTGATGTCCAAAACCTTCAATAGTCCACTGTCCTCAATAAAACAATAATAAAACATAATAAAAAACCATATTTCCCACTTTGAGAGACAATTTTTCCTTTGTTTCTTATATCCCCTTTTGAATTCCCTAAATTAGCCTTAGGTTGTGTAGAACCTTGAGGCTTGATCTCACTGATGACATGGGAACATTCATCTCTCAAGTGCATACATGATGATACGTATTTGGATAAATCACTTGAAGGAGAGGAGGGGGCAGCAACAACTTTTCTTTTATCATGCATATGGTGGGCTTTGGTTTTGAGTCTTTTGCTTGCATGAGAGGACTGTACAAGTGAGTGTGGATGGGAAATATGAACATTTGGGTTAACAGGTGGAGGAGGAGGAGGTAAAGACAAATTTGGCCAACCACGATGGTGGGAGACTACTGGGTGAACAATCTCCTGCCATCTGTCATTCTCAGGAAATTCATGTTGCAAAGAAACATGTGGGGGCACATGGATACCAGGGACATGTTAGGGTTGGAAGAGAGGCCTCTCTAGCATATGTTGGACTATACCTTGTCCAATCCAATTGAAAAAACCATCTTGAAATATCTGGTTTAACTCTTGAGGATATGCATCGAAATGTATTGATAATCTGGGCCTTCTAGGCCCTCTGTTCCAATTCCCTCTGCCCATATCATTTCAGCCGTGACTTACTCTACTAAATAAGATCATCCTCTATGCAACAATTATTAGCAAATAACTTATTAAACATACCATACATGACATTTTCTTAATATGAAACAAATTTTGGTTCAACAATCACATCAGACCCATGCAATCCAATCCATAAAATTCATTTAATAATTGTCAATGAGTAGGGGGTGAAGTAGGTTTCAAGGGTATCTGAGGGGATTGTATTGAGTGAAAAAGTGATATCATGACCGAGAGTAAGAACATGATTACTTCTCAACAATTAATTAAACAATCGACTGTGTAACAATAACTAAAACATATCAGCTGTCATCTAACTCTGTGTATTTTTTAATCACTGTCATACATAGTTTTAATTTAATTTTAGTGATCAGGGAGTGCAAAATGAATTTGGGATCATGAGGGGATTTGTAATGAGCGGAAAATTGAAAAAATGAGAGGGAATTAGATGGATATCGATCATAAAATAAATTAACTCAATCAATTATCATAACTCTGTTCAAATTTAATTCAAAAATCATCCACTTCAAGACCAAAACATTCCTTGTTTCTCAATTGCATCAAACTTCTTGTTGTCTCAATAACAATTTAATTCCTCAAAAATCCTCAATTTATAATAGTCTGTGTATTATAACATATGCAACATTCCCAATTCAATAGTATTGTATATACTAATGATGATCCCTTTTCTTTTTAAAACAAACTAAATATGCACAACAATCATGGATCGACAACAATAGTCAACTCCAAAACATAACCCCGAGCTTGATCTCTATGTGCATCAATATATATATATATATATATATATATATATATATATATATATATATATATATATATATATATATATATATATATATATATATATAGAGAGAGAGAGAGAGAGAGAGAGAGAGAGAGAGAGAATTATTTTAAAACATTTGATAGTCTGCATGATGATTTCGATACAACGTATGAAGAGAACAAAACTAAATGACACACAAGAATCTCTGTTATCTATGCTAGAACATTCATCTTTCATAATGAAACAATAATACACCCAATATAACAATCAATAGTTACTGTTATCTAATTATCAACAATCGGGCCCGATTTAAATATGCACAATTGCCTTTAAAAATCATGGAAAGACTTAAAAACATGCCCAATCATACACATGTCTTCAATCATATCATCAACACAATATTAAATCAACAACAATAGTCAATCTCCATGAGCTTGTTCTCTGTGTGAAATAGTTTATACAGATTTCCTTTTAAAGGGAGCGAGCCACATAATTATACCATGTATGAAGAGAACATGGTGGTATTGACACACATGCACCTATTTTAAACTTGACATAACCATGATCAGCCTTGGTGCAACTCATACAAGTGTCTTCCTGTTTTTAAACACAATAAATATCATGCCAGATTAAACACAGTAATTGAGACCATAAATGAAAAGAAGGACAGCTCTCGGATGAATGTAATCACATATTTTCTTTCTTTTTTGTTCGAACAAATTCATCATAGAAAGACCAGACAGAGACTCGACCAAGAGGATGGGTTTATAAACGAGAGAGAATGTATCTTTAAACTTACATAATCATTAAACTAATAACCCAAATCTTGACAAACCCCATAAGGTGCCCAATGAGGTAGAGACATGTCAGAGTCCAAGTCGGGCTATTTAAAATCTAAATGCAGAGACGCAACGAAAGACTGTTTTTCTTCTTTTTGAAAAACACAGAGAGATAGTGTTCTTCATATCCTCATATCCATTTACCATTGATTAACAACCACATTCCACAATGTAGGATTGAAAACATAGAGCCAAGCTCTTTTAAAAAAAAAACCTACAATCCTTCATCTTATAACTCCAAGTCTTTGACATAATCACAAGTGAATGCCTGAGTGAAAATAAGGAAATTCGAGTTAAAAAAATAGTTGCACATATGTGCCTCTAACACTTTGTAGAGAGGAATGCAGGTTAACTTAAATAGTGGAGGGTATTCAAAACACAACAAGATAATGTCTCTTTCCAATCACCTGGGAGGTTGATAACTTTTGACAACAACAATGGGCTTCAAAACACATAGTCATCATAATAGCAGAGACGAGAGGAGTGGGTGAGGAAAATCTGTGGAAAAATGCCAGGAAGCCACTCATATCAATTTGATACATACATAGTCCTGTGTTAACATTTAGGACCAACCAAGACTAAACCTTTGGAAATCTTTGAGCGAAAATAAAGTAAGGAATGGGCCATCAACAATTGTTTGGGGATTAGACAAAAGAAACATGCCAACTGTCGACTGTTTCTCTGCAACTGGATCAAGATTAAAACAAGGACCGAGAGGGAAAATGAGTTGATAGCTACTGATACATATAACGGTTGTTAAAACCCTCAACCATAAAACTCAGAGCTTCATTGCACAAATGTCACCATTATTCCATAGAGAACCATCATAAAAACCATACTGACCAAGAAAATAATCAATTCACAAACTTATAATCAATAATACCCATTACTTTGCTTGCGATTACCAACTTTTTGCAGTCATCACAGAGAGCCATAACACCATACTTACACACACTTGAAAAGCTCGAGAAAAAATAGAATCCATGCATTATTGAGCCACCATTTCGTTCATAAAATAGAGATTCCATCATGGATGGAAATTTCAGAGCCATACTTGTGAGAAAATCATTTCAATGGTGAACCAATTGAGTTTACCCTTGCCAATCCTGAAAACGTGGAGCTTCATAACCAACAGAGCAATAATGCAACAATGAAAAAATGATAGGGTGACAAGAGATAGGGAAGGCTTGGAGTGACGTGCAGTAAATGCACATCACTTCCTCACCTAGACCCATTAAATTCCATGTTCGAGCCAACCCATTAACATAACCTTCACCATTAAAATCAAACCATATAACCAATGCATAATTCAATGCCATATCCATAGTAAGATCCGATACCATATATATTGCATAGTGTGACACCTGAGATATCTCATATCTCTATGTTAAACATTTTCCATAAGTCCACATGATAATCACATATCAACATTGTTATATGTGCCTCCTTTCAACTTTTAATAAAAATTTCATATTCCTTTAACCAAAGAACATAACATAATATCTAGGCCCATGATTTGTATCCATCTACACATTCTTTTTTAGTTCATATGTAGTCCTTTACCGAGGCCTTAGGATTAACACATAGTTCTTTTTCCTTTTGTTTTGAGTTAGCTCTCATTTAATAATCCTTTGCATAATCATATATGGACAAGTAATCAATCTATGAAATTAGTAATCAAGTTTATAACATAACATAGCATAGAATCTGTGAACAATATGATTCTCATACCCATGGAGTTGTTCTATATCGTAAGCCAATACAAATAGCATGTAGCAATAATGCCTCAATCACCCATTTATAAAATCAATGGATCCAAGATTGCATCAAAATAATGTAGGACTATGTATGCAACATTATAACAACAACAACATATAAAATTAATATGTCTATCCTTGCGCCTATAGTCTACAAGGGGGTCCCACCTACTAGTATTATATTATTATCATAATTAAATAATAGTTCTTTTAGCAATCCTCTGTGGGAAAAATTCATCGTTGCAATTTTAATCATCAACAAACTGACGACTCCACAGGGAAATATTCTTCCAATAGATTAAGAACTCATAATGTCTATCTTTGTAGACCAATAACATTAGATCAAGAAGGTATACATCAAAATGATTATGCAACAAGGGGAAGTGAGCGGATTTAAGGGAAAAATGACTGGGAATTTGGGAATAACTCATGGAAATTTTTAAGTATGAGGGGGTTTATCCTTGTAAGCATAATCATTTAATTAATCATAGTAAAGTGTTCTTGAATTCAAGGAGAAAAATTATCTGATGTGATCTTTTGAATATTGAAATGGATGGAAGAAAAGGAAAGAAAGAGAGGGATACAACCAACTATCTTATAAAACAACAGTTGAAGCATATAACAATTTCAATGATGCTTCCAAGGGGAACATCATGACAACTGTGTAACTTGATTTCTATTGATTAACAATACTTTGTAGAATAGCGACGCTATGGAAAAACTGATCCAACATTTTATTTTGACAAGAAATGAAGTCGAATAAAAACAAATACGAAAAAAAATGACATAGCAGAAATGAAACAATAGAAATGAAATAAGCAAAAATGTAATAACAGAGATATAAAATCGAAGAAAATAAAACAACTATAATACAAAAACCATTCCATACAACCTTAAAATTTTTAAGGTGGTTCCACATAGTGTTTTAAGTGGGAACCGTTAGTGCTATAGGAAAACAATTGATCTTGTAAGTCCTTTAGGATGTAAGAATTTGCTCCCAAGACAAAAGTGATCTTAAAATGACCCAACCATAATTTTTGGAACTTTGAATTCCTTCCTCTACGAACATGAGTTGAATCCCAAAACAATACCTTCTCATTGACTTTAAATTTGACATCCTTGACATGTTTGTTGAAATATGGTTTAACAGTCTGTTGTCTTCTCTTTATATTATCCGAGGAAAATGTCCTTTTCTATTCTAAAGAAAAAAAGTTCATTCATTCTTTGAGAAACATCAAAATAATTTAATTCTTCGACCTGTAGCATTACCATTAGAGAGGAAAGTTCCATCTCGGTAGGAAGAATGGCTTCTTGACCATAAACAAGATGGAAAGGAGTGAAACCAATGCTCACCTTGGTGGTAGTGCGATCTGACCAAAGGGCGTAAATGAGGAGAGTGTACCATTGACGAGGATTATATTCAATGAGCCTCTTGATAATTCTTACCAAATTCTTGTTGGTAGACTCGACCTTCCCATTACCTTAGGGATAATACACTGATGAGATAAAAAATTTAACCCCCAACTTAGCTAAGAATTGGGTCAGATTATCATAAATAAAGGCAAGACTATTATCTGTAATAATTTCCAAAGGAAGTCCAAATATGGAAAAAATATTAGTTTCAAGAAAATAAATTACCTACTCATCTTGTGAATGCTTAAGTGGGACAACTTCAGTCCATTTTGTAAAATAGTCTGTAGCTGTCAAGATAAAAACTTGCCCTACTGAACATGGAGGATTAATAGGACCAATAAAGTTCAAACCCCATTTTGGAAAAGGAAATTCAGGGAGGACAGGTTGTAAAGACATAGGATAAAGACGTTCTTTCCCAGCAAATATATGGCACTTGTCACAAGATCTAGAAAAATTATAAGAATCCCAAAATATTGAAGGGCAATAATACCCTTTCCTGATAATCTTAAAAGAAATGGTTTTAGCAGAAAAGTGACCTCTTATATGGATAACATAATTCGAAGAACCATGAGTCTCTTGCAACAATTTTTGTGCTTCCTCATTGTTCGCACAATGAAGTAACATACCATCAACGAATATTTTAAACAAGAAGTCTCCTACAATGACGTATCTAGCTGATTCGAGGCGAAGCCTTCGTCTTTGATCAATGTCTAAGTTATTTGGATATCTTTGATTTTGCAAGTAATATACCAGATATTTATACCAAGGATGTTTAGACACATGAAGGATTTGATTATCAATGTAAAACAATGTTGACATAGAACTATCTTGTTCATCAATTTATTCACTAAGTCTATGAGAGTAAAAAATTGACAGAAAGTAAAGGGACTTTTACCAACGTATTCTTACCTAATATGAAGTGGAAAAAAATTTCAACAACTTTAACAAGAACGAAAGCATGATTTTCAATAAAAGAATATTTAAACTCATCATCTAAAAAGCTTTCACTCATGTGAGCCACTGGTTTTTCATTACCTTGGTCATCACATTGAAGGAGGATAGCAGAAACTGCTTCCTCTATGGCATTAGTATATATCATAAATTCTTTCTCAAAATCCAGCTTCGCCAAAACTGGTGCGGAATTGATTTCTTTCTTGATTCCTTCAAAATAATTTTCAACATCATCTGTCCAAGAAAAGGAATGATCTTGCTTAAGGATATTGTGAATTGGCTTGACCATTACATAAAAATCAGGAACAAACCTACGAATGAAGTTAATAACACCCATACAATCTTGAACCTCCTTCTTGGAAGTAGGAGCAGGAAGATTTAGGATAACAACAATCCTTTCGAGATCAATGCATATTCCTGAATATGAGACAATGTGTCCAAGGAGCTTTCCCTTGGTAACGTCGAAAATAGACTTAGAAGGATTTAAAGAAATGCCAAATTTTCTGCGTCACATGAGAATCTTTCTAAGATGACCGAAATGATCTGATCAGTTTTTAGAATACACAATTAGGTCATCAAGATAAATCTGATGAATTTTGTAACGACCCTAATTGAATAAATGATTAAAGATTACAAAGCAAAATTAAGTAAAGAAAATAAGTGTGACTAATTAAGTAATAATCAAACTGAAGATTACATTTAATGAATTGGGACATAAATTTAAGAGATAAATAAAGAAATGGGATAATAGGGATTGCGTATGCTGCAGAGGGTGGCGTATGCAGGGCGAGCAGCCCAGAAATCCCGAGAGGATAAAAATGTTAATAAATAAACGAAGGACGAAGGACGGGGGTGGTTGAGGAGTGAATGCATGAGTTGGCAGGGAGGAATAAGGGAGGGAAGAGGGGGATGTGCGCACCATTCGGAAGGGGAGGAGGGAATGGATGCGGGGAGACTATTTTTTTTCCATCTGCAGAGAGCCAAGAGCTTTACTGTGATGTGTGTGCTCAGATTGAGACACGAGACTTACTGGTTATAACATATTGATCAGGGAGGCACCGAGTTGTTAGAGGTTTTGGGCATGGGGGGCAGGATATCCGTAGATATCCTGGAGCTAGGTCGTTTTCCTAGTTGGTAGGGTGGACATTAGTTTTGGGGCAGTTATTTTCTGTGTCTGTGGCAGGACTGGACTGTGTGGCAGAGAGCAAGGCAGCAGGCAAAATAAATTAGCATCAGAACCAGGTACTTTGTCAAGTTATGTATTTATTTCTTTCTGCCATGAAATCAGTATTTATTGATAAATCTAAGCTACTGAAGTTTCTGTTATGAAAATCAATACTATGCTTGAAATTTATTGTTTCAGTTATTTCATAAAATGTTTATGAGACTTACTGATGTTTAGAAATATATATTAGGTTGTTACATATGGTATCAGAGCGTCTTAGTTCGAAATCTGGAGCCTAAGGGCCGAAACCCGGAGTGTTAACTCCAACCACGCTTAACCTGTAAGAGATACATGTTCAGTTTGATTAAATGGGACTGATACATGATACAGTGTAGTATCCAAGCTGTTAAGCACGAAAAAGAGAAGTCATAGCTTAATTTTCCTTGAGCAATGTTGCTAATGAAGTTTCGGGTAGAATAAACACCTAAAACCAATGAAAATGTCGTGGGAAGCTTCTGTCGAAGGCTTGAAACTGGTAAGATCCAATAACAACACAAATTATACTAAATAAAATGCAAAAGACATTGCGAGACCTTGAAAAGGCCTACTTTACCTTGAACTTACCTGAATGGGGAACTGTCGATGCACAGGCTAAAAAAGGAAACTTAGCAGACTTATATTATGCAGGAACAGTAAAACTAGTTGCCTGTATTAGCCTCGATGATTGTAATAATGTAAAAATTTCAAGAACCATAGACCCATATAAAATTTCAACCGTGCCAAAGAGATAAATTTTTACATTACGTAATGTTTCATGTAAATTAATCATTATCTCAAAGAAGAGTTGCCTATTACACGGGAGGACGGATCTGCGCCGTCAGATCTCAGATGAAATCCCGTTAGCCGTTATATCTAGATAAGTTGCGCGGGGTTTAATCCCTAGCGTGCATAGGAGGAGTCATCGGGAAATCTGAGTCATCGTGGATTTGTTAAGTCTGAGAATCGAGGCCTTGTGGTTCTCGAAATACCGAGAACGGATCCTAGCCGTTGATCTTGGCGGGACACGCGTCTACATTCTGGGGAGGCGTCGAGATTTTACTCATCGGGAATTTCAGGAGTGTAGATTCGTTGTATTAGGAAATCACGATCCGCGATTTCCCGACGGAATCAGAGCCATCCAAACATAAAGAACACGTGTCAGTAGATCCCGCGGATTTGAAAATTGGCATATCGGGGTTTCCAGAGTCATAAAACTCTTGTGCAAAGGAATCGCGATCCGCGATTTCCCGACACGATCGGAGCCGTTCGATTTGAGGGACGCGTGTCGCAGATCCAGAGAAAGTCGGGCATCAGGAATTGGGAATCCCGTGGACTTAGGCACATTGGTATCAAAAATCCCAAAAACAACGAGAAGCGATCTGGACCATCCATCTGGAAGGACACGTGGCAGAGGATCCTGAAGAGTTGTGGATCGGGAAATCGGGGTTTTCAAAGACAAAGAAACCTCGTAGTTGGGAATCATGATCCGCGATATCCCAACGATGACGTAAGCGTTATGGGACAACTAGAGTCGAAAGGATGATAGGTGTCCATCATCTGGGAAGAGTCGGGAAATCCATGGAAAATCCCGATACAATCAGAGCCGTCCATCTGTGGGACAGGTGGCAACCATCAAGAACCCATCAAAAAATCAGGAATCGGTGTATTGGGGATTTCGTGGACACGAAACCTTTTCATTTCGAAACCGTGAAGTCCGAAACCCCGAAACAACGAGGGGCGATCAGGACCGTCCATCAACGAGGACGCGTGGTGAGAGATCTCGGATAGTTCAGAGTTCGGGATATCGGGAGTTCTGGGGTAGTGAAACACTCGTGCAACGAAATCGTGATTTGCGATTTCCCGACACCACCATAACCGTTGATCTGAGGGATGCGTGTCCAAGGATCTGAAAGAGCTCGGGGTTCGGTATTTCGGGTTTCCTGCATACAAAGGAATCACGATCGGAGAAGTCGCGAAATCCTGAAATGCGACGGGTCCCACAACCATAGCGTTTAAGTGAGGACAGGGGTCAGAAGGTCAAACCTTTCCAAGAGTAACGACAGGTGGCATCGGAGATCGGGGATCGGAAATCCTAAGGACGTGCGCTCATTGACATTGCAAACGCTGAAACCCTGAATCCCGATAGGGTGATAAGTGGCCACGGTCACGGAGGCAGGTCATATGGGCCAAGCGCATAAGCGAAGGGGCTAACAAATAAAAGAACCCATCGGGAAAGTCAAGCACAAAATCCCGATAGGAAAATAAGTGGCCACGGTCTTGTGAACACGGTCATATAGACCAAGGTATAGTCAGTAAGGGGATAGCTTTTAGAAACTGATCCCATCGCGAATCGGGAATTGGAGAGGTAAGGGGATCGTGACGGCGAAAAGTCCGAAACCCCAAACTCCGATATAGAGTCGGGGATAAGCCATGATAGGTGCAGAGACCGCGACGAGGGAAGATAAGGCCTGTGGATTGAGGCATTCAACAGTGAATTCCGGAGGAAATTCCAAAGAGCTGCTTAGGCTCAGTTGATGAAATTGAACGATCCTGTATACCTATAAAACTATATATATATATTTACACGTATAACTACATGCATATGCACAGACAAACAAATTTATAAAGATAAATGAAATAAATTGAAGGCAGAACACCGAAATCTGTACAGAGTTGGAATTACAAGAAAATTATTTTGTTTCAAAAGAGGAAATCACCATTCATTACCATAAAGTAAGGAAGTTCTATGAAAATTCTTGATACGAATAACCTCGCGTTCTTCATGAAGGTATTGAAACTATGCACCACATGAGGAATGAATCGTACCTCTTACTGTAGCCGAGGGCGAGCTCCGCAAAATGTACAGACAAGGGACTGGTTCCCAGAGATTCAAGGAGACTGGACTCCAGGTCCTAAATCTTATCAGGGGCCATATCAAAATACTTTGTTTTTGCAAGACGAACTGGTAAAGTGCTCTGAACTAAGTTGTGAAGATGAACCATGGCGGGAGAATTCTGAAAACCTCAGAGCAGAGCAGAGGCAGAGCTGTGGTGAACAAAGACTGATGCGAGAAAATACCCAACAAGGGAGAAAGTGGGATAGAAGAAAAATGCGTGGAGCATTGAAAGGTTGACATGCGTAGAAATTGGGATACGAGGGAGCTTATGAAATCCAGACGAGCACGTGGAACCCATGCATGCCCGAACCCTTGTGAGGACGTTAATCATTTTTATATATATAGTCAAAATGTTAAAATAATTTAAATTAAATTAAATAAATTAGTATAAATAATATGTATATATATATAAGGTCGAGATAATTTTCATTATTAATTTAAGCTAAATTAAATTAGTATAGTAATATTCTTTTTAAAATTAGTTAATTAATTAAGTGTAAGGTTAGGCTACCTTAAAGATATTTAATGATGATTAAGACTTAGACTGGTGGCGCGGGCACTAGGAAGTGATGAATAAAGCACAAGGTTAATGTAGTCACAGGGCGAGGGAACCAATAATTCTTTTTTTTGCAAGAACGAACAAACCAAGCTTAGATGCTTAAACCTGACCCAATCTGAGCCAATTCCCCTGATGGAGTAACGTCTGTTTACAGACAAGTAAAGAAAACTTATGCCCAACCCCGTTTCTAAGTTTAAGTAGCAACCATTTGAAACGTCCTTGAACTCACCCAGACAACTTTGGGGGTGATGCAGGTTAAGTCATACAGGATGGCCAGGACTCGAAGGGGTCGAGGCAGGGGAGCGTTGTCACGGGCACCACCGACGTCACCCACACCATCACCACCACCGACACCACCATCGCCGCCACCACCACCGCCCGAACTAGCCCTCATACTATGCTCGTTGGAAGCCATTAACGAGAACTTCAAGGGGCGCCAGCTAGCGGGGGCTGAAGTGGAACCCTCACCATATAGAATTGGTAATCTAGAAGCCTCAAGGAACTCAAGGGGAGAACTTCCACCCGGAGACATCACACGAGAGTTACAGAAGATCAAACTTCCAGAGTTTTCCGGAGGTCGCACCAATGAACGTGTGGAAGCATGGTTGGAAGGCATGACAAGGTGCTTTGCCTTAAGGGATTATACGTCCAATTCAAAGGCCAAGATTGCAATTTTCCAGTTAAGGGACAGTGCCTTGAACTGGTGGGGAAACTTAGAAAGACAGCTACACCTTACCCCAGACACAGTGTCTTGGGAACTTTTCGAGGAGAGTTTCCGAAGGAAATATCTACCAACATACTATGAGGAACAACAGGTAGGAGCATTTCATGCCTTAATACAAGGGAATAGAACTGTAGAAGAATATGAGATCAGATTTATGGAACTAGTCAAATATGTGTCGTATATGGATACCGACCAACGACAGGTCGATCGCTTCGTTTATGGCTTGAACCCTAAGATAATAGCTATGGTAAGGATGTGGAAGTCGTTTTTAGTAGAAAAGGCAGTAGAAAGTGCGCGTTACGCAGAGGAACACATGAACTTAACAGGGGGTGCAAGATCTACATTTCCGCATCGCCTAGGATTCGTAGGAAAGACCCGAAGGAAATTTTCAAGGGAGGGGGCTCAAGGCCACCACCTTATGGTAACAGAGGCGTACCAAGGACAATATCTATAGGGATTTCAATGGCAGCTAGTGCTGCATCTCATTCCTCACCAACGGTGCAGACAGACCCATGACAATCGCAGGGGACAGCTAGTAGGGGCAGGGGTTCCAAGGGGAGGAACTCATTTCAGGAACTCTCACATAACAGTGCACCGGTTCCATTTCATATTACATGTTGGAGGTGCAAAGGACCCCATTACTAGCGGGACTTCCTGGAGTTACAACAAGGGTTTATGCATAAATAAGGAAAGGCACCAATGGGAAGATCAAGTAGCAACCACAAGATTTACACAGCGGTTAACAACTGCCAGGCTGAACATTAATCCACAGTAGTGGAGTCATCAGGTACGCTAAATTATATAAATGTTAAGATTTTGTTTGATTCTGGTGTGATAGATAGTTTCATCTCACCATCTGCATTAGAGAAGAGTGGGCTGGCAGCCTATGAGCATGATGACTTTAAGCAAGTCGAGATGGCTTCGGGGGAAAAACAAGTTGTAGGACCTAGTGTCGATAGTTGTATAGTAGACCTAGGAGTGTGCACTACCAGGTTGAAGGTATACGTCACTGCTCTTGGAACATATGACTGAATCATTGGAATGGATTGGTTAGTCGCTCATCGAGCTTTGATAGATTGCTTCGCAAATAAGGTGCTTTGTGTCAATGATGAGGGAAAACCGATAGAGATTCAGGGTGTACAGAGAAAAGTGTCATTACACTTTATATCAACTATGAAGGTCAAGCGATGCTTGAGACAACGGTGTCAACTTTATGTAGTGGAGGAAGTGAAAGAAAGGAAGGGACCCTCATTAGGTCAGTATCCGGTATTGTCAAAATTTCCAGATGTTTTCCTGAACGAATTACCTGGATTACCTCTGGAGAGGGAGATTGATTTTACTATTGAGCTAAAACCCGATGCAGAACCAATATCCAAGACTCTGTATCGAATGACAGGGCCGAAACTTTGTGAATTGAAAATGCAGTTGAAGGAGTTACTAGACTTAGGGATAGTAAGGCCCAGTGTCTCACCTTGGGGCACACTGGTAATTTTTGTAAAGAAGAAGGATGGATCCTTACGACTGTGTATAGATTACAGGGACTTGAACCATGCTATAGTGAAAAATAGGTACCAAATGCTGCGAATAGATGACCTCTTCGATCATATGAAAGGAGCAGCGGTATTCTCAAAGATCGATTTGCGGTCTGGGTATCATCAGTTAAGGATTAAGGAAGGTGATATCCCAAAAACTGCCTTTCGAACTCAGTTTGGACATTACGAGTTTGTTGTAGTACCTTTCGGATCAACTAACGTGCCAGCAGTGTTCATGAGCCTCATGAACGACGTATTCTGGAAGTATTTAGATCGATTTGTACAAGTTTTTTTGGATGACATTCTCATCTATTCTAGGAATGAAAGAGAACACGAGGAGCACTTGCGAATAGTGTTGTCTTGACTTAGAAAGAAAAAATTATATGGAAAGCTGTCGAAGTGTTCTTTCTTCCAGAAAGAGATCCACTATCTAGGCCATATCATTTCAGGCGAAGTAATCTCGGTGGACCCAGAGAAGGTAAGGGCCATTATGGAATGGACAGTGCCGAAAAATGCACATGAGGTGAGAAGCTTCATGGGGCTAGCGGGTTATTACCGAAGATTTGTGGAGGGATTCTCAAAAATAGCGAAACCCATCACCAATTTGAAACACAAGGGGGTCAGGTATGAATGGATAGAAGAATGTGATAGTGCATTCAAGGAGCTTAAGCGATTACTAACTAGTGCACCAATTCTACGAGTGCCAGATATGGAAAAGGACTTCATGGTCTGCACGGATGCCTTGAAACAAGGTTTGGGGGCTGTAACACCCTATTTCCCCCAAATTTGTAATTAATCCTAATAGAGGAATCCCCATGCTAAAGCATGATGAAACTGTGAATGAATGATGTGAGTGGACCTTATGAAGAAGGTCGATGAATGTAAATAAAATTATGAAATTATATTGCAGGACTGCTGAGAGGGGATGTGCGGAAAAGAGACCACGATGGTGGTGGAGGGCACCTTGAAAAAGGGGCGTTGACTTCCACCAAGAATTTAATACCGTATTTGGACTCCACTAGCCTGGAGAACCAAAAGTAGCTCGCTAGCCCTGAAATAAATTCCTTGCAGGCTGGTAGGTTGATGGCTTGATGAGGGATGGGGAGGTGAACCGCCTATCCGTAGAGCCATCATGACTGACCAGCGCGAGGGTAATCGTGCCACACGCAACCTCGTGAGAGGATAAGGTATATGGCAGAAGTGATTGAAGGGGGCGGACGCAAGGGGAACTCTGGTAGTTTTTTACACAGAGTGAGTGACCGCAGAGAGGAGGGGATTGCAACCTTCGCTCCTGGGCACTGGCAGACCGAGAGACGCAGGTCTCAGAACATCGTGGTCTCAGCTCGGGGGTGGCTAGTGGTAAATCCATTTGGATTCACTACACCTACGGTTGGGTGGAAACGAGCACCCCTCTCAGTAGTTGCTCCCATTGCTGAAGTTATTTCTGATAAGTATTTTGCTTATATTGCATCTTGAAATTTATATACTATCGCATATGTTCATAGACTTGTGGAATTGTAAATATTTCCTATTTAAGAATGTCTGTGTAGAAATTGATAATGAGGAGTAGATATTGGCTCATAGAATTGTGAAATTGTAAATGACTTCAGCATAAGAATGTCCACGTAGAGCTTGATATGAATGAATTGATATATGCTTGACACCGAGGAAACTGTGCTTGACTTACATTGATAAATGAATCTAATCATGCCCAGCTGCTCTTGGAAAGTTGTCTCCCTTTATCTGCTTCCGGGAATTCCCCAGTAGGAATCTCTTCTCAGAGGTTCCCTCCTTGGAAAGGTTCACCAAGAACCCAGAACAAGGAACCAAACGCACAGGCCTTATTAACACTGCACGAGGAGGAACGATTTTATTAAGGTTCCAAGGTGGTAGTGTTGTGAGAAGTGACAAATCGACGGATGAGATCTCGTCGGAGGAACCATAGTCATTCACGACCATTAGATTGATTAAAGTAACATAGGCGTTACTTACCTTGCCCCTTCTTCCTCTATCATCGTGAGTAATGAAAAATTGGGATCGTAAATCCCAAGACCCAAAAGAACGAATCTAGACTGTTAGATCTCGTTCCAATTACCTGTCAGTCGTTGGATATGGAGAATCTGCGCAGGGGTTAAGCGCAGTGGTAGGCATGCGAGGAAATGATCTGAACCATTGGATCTTAGATCATAGTCCCGACAACTGTCAGATCTCGAGAAGATGCGCTGGAGTTAAACTCTAGTGTACGGAGGAAAAGTCCTAGCCGTTTATCTCAGAAGGACACGATTCAACATCCTGGTGAAGTCATCGGGACAACAGGGTCATCGGGGTTTTGTTGAGTCTGAGAATCAAGGCCTTATGGTTCACGAAATCCCGAGAACAGATCCTAACCGTTGATCTCAGTAGGACACGTGTCAGCGTTCTGGGGAGTTGTCAGGATTTCACCCATCGCAGAATTTAGGAGTGTAGAATCGTTGCAATAGGAAGTCGCGATTCGTGAATTCTCGATAGGATCTGAGCCATCCAAACAATAGGGACACGTGGTAGAGGATCCCGGAGAGTCGGAGTTCGGCATATTGGGGGTTTCGAATACATAGAACTCTTTCCACCCGCAATCGCGATCCGCGATTTACCGATAAGATATGAACCATTCGTTCACACGGGACAGGTGTCAGAGATCGGACGAAAGTCGCAGATTAGGAAATCAAAGTTTCCAAGGACATGGAACGCTTGCAACAGGAAATCGTGATCCGCGATTTCCCAACGAGATCAACACCGTCCATCAGCGAGGATGCGTGGCGAGAGATCCCAGAGAGTCTGAGTTCGACATATCGGGAATCGGCGTATCGGGGATTTCAAGGACATGAAACCCTTACATTACAAAACCGCGATATACGAATTCCCGACACCATCATGAGTCATCAATTCAAGGGACGCGTGTCAAGAATCCGGAGAGAATCAGGAATCGAGATATTGCGAGTCCCGGGTACATGTGTTCTGTGTTATCACAAATGCCGAAACACCGATGGAAGGTTATATGGTGACAGTCATATGGTAAGTGGTCACATGGACCATGGTATAGCCAAAGGGGTCAACCCTCGCCGGAGTCAACGCCAAGTGATTGGGGAAACCCAAGTGAAAACCCCGACGAGATCCGAGCCGTCCATTCACACGGGACAGTTGCCAAGGATCGAGCGTCGTCGACACTTTGTTCATCGAGAAATCGGGAAACCCATAGACAAGTGATATGTGTGCTTTGATATCGCGATCCGTGAAAACCCGATCAGTGGGGAACAACTGTCAACTAAATGGAGAATCGGGACTTCGACGATCGGGAACCCTGGGGGTGTATGCACATTGTCGTTTGAAACCCCGTAGCCCCGAAGGGATAAGGTTGTGGCCCTAGGAGTTGGTCATATGAGTGGGAGTTGAACTGGGAAGGATAGCGCATGACGGAGTGCATCGGGGATCGGAGAATCGCGAGTTCCATGGACATAAACATGGTGACATCGCAAACCCCGAAACTCCGACGAGAGCATATGACTGCGGTCATATAGGAACTAGTCACGTGGACTAGAGAGCCTATCTAGAGGGAGCTAAGACCAGAGAAGGAGCTCATCGGGAATCGGGGAATCGAGAGGACAGGGACTCTCGACGGCAGAAAGTCCGAAACCCCGAATCCCAATATTGAATCGGGGATGGGTAGCTCGCTAATGCAACCTCCTTTAAGGGGAATTTCCCATTTGAGGGAGATTAACCCAAATTCAAAAAAAAATTAAATTACGATAGTGGGTGTGTTACAAAGTGGTATCAGAGAATGGTTACAACACTTGGCCTGCTTGGGCTCAGGCACGAGCCGCGTTAGAAGATATTGTTATCTGCGTTTCTCTTTAAGGAGAAGGACTGCAGAATGAAACTATAATTTGGAAAATTCTATAACCCCTCTGTTAAAATGGTAACTACTCTTATAGGAGTAGGGATGCACTGATCATTATCACTAATAAGATTTGAGTGCGAATGACAGAGGTAGAATAAATTGTTCTATGAAGCTACATGAGCCGGACAAGGGACATGAACTGAGTTGTTCTGCTTTAATGTAACGATGGCTACCTACTAAAGTAGGCAGAGTCTCTTGCGATTAAGGTGGCTGGTTAGGTAAGGATTAGTACCCAAAGGAAGAACCCCTCCATGGTTTGGG
>ML778356.1:212089-222768 GCA_009831015.1 Picea engelmannii
TTTGATTTGGATGCACTGCTATGATATATGGACTATTGCATGATTTTGGTACTAACACTGCCCAAAACCGAATAAACGATGACAAAACCTCTAACAACACGGTGCCCCTGTGTGTTCCATTGTAGGGTGTTGACCCTGGTTCTACTAGGAGGGGTGGAGGTGTTTCCCACCGTGTATCCTCCGAAACCTGAAGTCATGGGAGAACGGTGCTAGTTCACGCTCCCCAGGTCGTGTGATGATGAATGTCAGTTGCCTGCTAGGGAAGCTTGGTTGAGTGAGCGACACTTCCACTTACGAGTTCTATTTGGAGTTAGGTCAATATAGCTGACGCTCCAAGATAGTCTAGCAGAGGACGGATAGGAATGGATTTGGAAGTAGGTTAGCAAGGAAGGATGAGTACATAGTTGAGACTTTATGGGGATCTGTCATGTGGTGGGAGTTGATGAAGAAAAAAAAATGTATATATATGAATATTCATTATGATGTAACTAAACCACAGTTGTTTAAAATAAATTATTGAATCGGATAACTGTGAATAAAGAATTTCTTAAACAATTACCGATTGTTGTCTTTTATGAAAGACTAGCCTCGCTGACCGGATTGAATGCATACGTAAATTATTAAAGAATGACAGTTTGATTATTAGTACATGCACGAGGTTTGCATGTACTAGCTACACATGCACTCCTTGTACATATACATTAGTAGGTATGGACTTCTTGATTTACTTATTGATATTGTCAGATACTTGCTGGGAATGTATGAACCATGCCTTTCATTTGTAACATCAAATACCTTAACTTCAGGACGAAGTTTCTTGAAGGGTGGGTGTATGTAACGACCCTAATTGAATAAATGATTAAAGATTACAAAGAAAAATTAAGTAAAGAAAACAAGTGTGACTAATTAAGTAATAATCAAACTGAAGATTACATTTAATGAATTGGGACATAAATTTAAGAGATAAATAAAAAAATGGGATAACAAGGATTGCGTATGCTGCAGAGGGTGGCGTATGCAGGCGAGAAGCCCAGAAATCCTGAGAGGATAAAAATATTAATAAAGAAACGAAGGACGGAGGACGGGGGTGGTTGAGGAGTGAATGCGTGAGTTGGTGGGGAGGAATAAGGGAGGGAAGAGGGGGATGTGCGCACCATTCGGAACGGGAGGAGGGAATGGATGCAGGGAGACTGTTGTTTTACCATCTGCAGAGAGCTGAGAGCTTTACTGTGATGTGTGTGCTCAGATTGAGACACGAGACTTACTGGTTATAACATATTGATCAGGGAGGCACCGAGTTGTTAGAGGTTTTTGGGCACGGGGGCCAGGATATCCATAGATATCCTGGAGCTAGGTCGTTTTCCTAGTTGGCAGGGTGGACATTAGTTTTGGGGCAGTTATTTTCTGTGTCTGTGGCAGGACTGGACTGTGTGGCAGAGAGAAAGACAAAAGGCAACATAAATTAGCATCAGAACCAGGTACTTTGTCAAGTTATGTATTTATTTCTTTCTGCCATGAAATTAGTATTTATTGATAAATCTAAGCTACTGAAGTTTCTGTTATGAAAATCAATATTATGCTTGAAAGTTATTGTTTCAGTTATTTCATAAAATGTTTATGAGACTTAGTGATGTTTAGAAATATATATTAGGCTGTTACAAATTTTACCGATCAAATTGTCAAAATCTATTTGCATAGCTCTTTGAAAAGTAGCACCTGCATTAGATAAGACAAAAGGCATACATTTATAAGTCAAAGTGTCCCAACGAGTAATAAAAGTGGTTTTAAATTTATCTTCCCTTTTCACCTTGATTAGATTATAACCATAAAAATAGTCAAGTAAGGACATCATCTGTGACCCTGCAACTTGCTGCAAAATCATTTCCATATTAGGGAGAGTAAAATGGTGTTTAAAACTGGCCCTATTCAATGCACGAAAATCAACGCATAATATGATCTAAAATGTTGCTTTCCGAATAGGAACCAAATTAGAAACCCACTTAGAAAACTTAACATTTAGTCAATCCTAGCAATAAGGCTTCAAATTCAGTGACATCATTTGTGCAAGAAAACTCTAAACTATAGGAAAGGTTATGAATTTTACCCACAGGAGAGTACAAGATAATACCAACTTTGTTTCCTTCATTGGAGCATGAACCATCAAAGTGCATATGCCACATCCCATCCTCTATGTCGATTTGTTTCAAGGGGGTGTTTTCCTCATCAACAAATATGGAGTACACTCTTAGGTACTCCTCGATATAATTCACATTAGGTTGTGGGATGCTTTCTTTGTAAGGTGAGATTCTCCCCTCCCTTAAGACTATGATGTTTTTACCATTCTAAGGAACAAATAAGTGTGTCTCGTCGAGTGATAGGTATCCACCCGTCAAATCTTGCCAATATCTTCCTAAGATGATTGAGTAATTACTCACTAGCATATCAATTACCTGAATATTAAGGGTTGTCCTTATTTCAGGATGCACACACAAAACCAAGGTCACATCCTTGATTTCACCTATGGTCATTTGTTGTAAACTATTATAACAGAGCATGCTTCTAGCATTTTCATTTGTACAAGACAAGCCTAGATCTTCCATAATAATCTTCTACATTACACTTGGTCTCGAACCACCGTCAATAATACAACAATGGGCAATCTTGTCCATAATCTTTACAGAAATATGAAACTGGTTTTTTTTTACATGGTGCCTAAAGTTATGTACACCTACTTTATTAACAGTTGAATCTTCTTCATTTACCTCTTCAGAGAGGTTGGATGCAATGGAAGATTGTCCTTCCATCAAATTTTATAGATGCTTTTGTTGCTCAGGGACGACAACCATGTCCAGGAGGGTAACATCTTCTTTTATATTAGCCAATTTATTGAGAATGTTGTATTTGGAAGAGAGAAGAAGGGAGGTAGTTCTTTGATTGTCAAGAGATTTAGAAACCTGAACAGTAGCAACTGATGAAAATGAGCTTGGGATTGAAGAAGTGTGAGGAGGATCATATTTACCTTTTGGAGCATAGGCTTTATTCCTAGTATTTATGATCATAACATCCTCTAGCTCTGCAAAGTCTAAGACAACAATAGTAGTTTCATGTCTTTTACCAAATATTTTATCTCTGACACTCTTCTTTACTTCACATATACTTTCCTCATGGTGTCCCTTGCAAAAGTTACACCAACTATGAGGCATGATAGATTTAGGTTCAAAGTTATTTTCATTAATATTCTTTAACGGTGGTGAAGAAGAATATGAGGCCCTAGGGGTAAGAGAGGGGACATTTGTTTCCTCTCATATGATATCATTTGATTATTCATTTCTTGTACAAGTTGTAATAGGGAAGACATATCTGCCTGTTTAACTGAGTCTCCCTTAGGAAGACCTGTTCTTTCAAGCTATTCCTCATACTCTAAACAAGTATGCAGAGAAGAACCAATCTTATCAATGGCATTTTCCTCAAGCCTATGAATGTAGGGGGGAGGTAAAGAATTATAATAATGCATGAAAGTGGCTTGGTTATGAGGGAGAATGAATTCATGGATTTGGTTGTATAATTTGGTGAAACGCAAGTTGAAAGACTTGATAGTTTCACCATCCTTATAAGCGATGTTATTGTACTCCCGTAACTACTCGGCTGGGATTTTGGATTGCCCATAGGTAGATTGAACCAATATACTAACTCCTCCCAAGTATAAATAATCTTAGGAGGAAGGTCAAAGAAATAAAAAACAACCTTCCCTTCAAGGGAATTCACAAATAAGCACATACAAGTGTCATTTTCATTGGCTCCTATGTTGTGACAAGCATTAGAAAATTCCACCAAGTGTTCATTCGTAGTGACCATGTTATTCCCTGAAAATATAGGGAGATTGTCTTTGAATTTATGAAGTAGATGAGAAGCACGGTCTAGGTTGAGAGGGGAGTAAACATGCCAGAGAGTAGTTGTAGAATCTTCTTCAAACTGAAAAATCCCATACATTTTTATGACTTTAGTGGGGTTTATGGTAGATTGGAAAGGGACTTGATGACTATACAAGATACCAATCATTGACGAGGATGAAGTTTTGGATGAAGAGGCACCACTAGTGCCACCAGATCCACCACTATATGCCATTTAGTTCACGATAGGTAAGGGAGAGAAAGATGAATTAGTTGAATCAAACAAAGTTCTCCTTAGAGTACTTTGTTGGAATGAAAAAACAATGTTCTTCTTCCTATTTAAGCAATAAGATTAATCTTAGGTGATAAAATTCTTCTTAATCTAGAGATACGAGGTTTTAAGGACATGAAAAGAAGATCAAAATTGTAGGAAAAAGAGAGCTAAATTTGATTCCTAGGCTGTCTTTTCCTAGCTTCCCAACATTCTTGGACACTTATGTCTTGTTCAACTGCTACCCATGAGCGTTCAAGATCAACCCAGGTATTAGAAGTCTCTAAGATGTTATTAAACAAATTTAAAGCAATGTTGGTCTGATCTTTAAGACTGGGCTCAATATTGGGCTGCCTTGCAACATCCAATTCATGAAGAAAAGAAACAGTCAAAGAATCAATATTAGAAATATAAAAATATTCAATGAAAATCAAGCTTATAGTCAACCAGAGAGATATTGAAGATCACCCCAGTATGGTCACCAAATAAATGTTGAGGAAAATATATGAAATTATCTTACTCAAGCATTTTCATATCTTTCTTGGCTAAGGCAAGATCGTGGGGAATGTTAACCTATTTTTGTAGCCTCAAAACATGTTTCCCAATCCATAAGTATTAATTACAAGGGCTTAGGATGATTTTTTGAATAAAATATGGTTGCAAAAATATAACATTTTTATACAATTTTATGAATATATCATATTACAGAAGAAATTGTGGAGATCAAAAGAAAAAATACCAAGTCACATACGAACACAGATGAGACAAAATAAAAATCACTTTATTTCATTCCAAGAAATCAAAATAATGGTTCTATTTACAAAATCCTTGTGGGGGGCATGGACCAAGGTCAAACTTAGATATCCATGATGGAAACCATACAAAAGGACTCTAACAAGAAGTAAAAATTGAACTTTAAAATCTGGATCAACTTGCCACAGACTGCTGCCCACTTGACTCTTCACAATATCCTTTATCAGTGATGAAATTTAATTCATAAACAGAAAAGTCTACAGAGACTATCAAATATATATCAACACCTATGAAAACAAGCATCTAAATTATATTATTCAACTTTGAAACTTGTTGTCTACAATAGGAGCATGCTGTCATAAAAGAGAATTAGGCCTTTTATTAATTCAAGAATGAATGGAAACTAAACTCAGTAAAACTTAAGATCAAACCTTAGTATGCTTTCTCATTTTATTCTCCCCTTTTTCTTCATTCTCATTTGGATTTTATGCATTCCAAATTAGTTGAATTAGTTCAACTACCTCATTTAGTTAAGTTAAATAAATCTCAACTAACTTTAGTTTAGGGGAAGAATTAATAATAATAATAATAAAGGGTCTTTTTATTAAATAATAACTAGTAGGTGGGACCCCTTGTAACTCCCTTTAATTTCTTATAATATTAATCATTCCTCCAAGAGAGAGGAGCAACTGCAAGCTATGGTTTGACAGTTGGGGCCATAACAGAGGACAACATGAGCACCAAAGGTGGGGGTAAGGGTACCCCCTCATACAAACAGGTAGTGGTAGACAGAGGGAAAGGGCCAAGAGGCGTAGTTTTCAAGGCACCAGTGACAGGCACCTCAGGATCAGACCTGAAAAAAGGTCAGAAAAGGAACCAAGGCAGAATTGAGTGCATGGGAGAAGAAGTCAGAGAACATGACAGGGAGGCACAAGACACATCGACGTCCAATAGGGAAGAAGGGTGCAACCTGTTGAAACCCAAAACAACAATGATACCCAAGGTGATATTGGAGGATCCGCAAACGCAACTCTACAGGGACCAGATGAAGATGCATGCACTAATATGAAAGTTCATGAGTTTTTGTCCCACAGAAAGAACGTTGCATAATTGGATTAAATACCATTGGAAGCCAAACGGAGAAGTGGAGCTCCACCTAGGATTGAAAGGCTTCTTCACAGTAGTATTCATGAACCTGGAGGATAGGGATAAAGTCTTTGATGGAGGCCCATACTTCCATGCCTTAGCAAGACTGTACATGCGACCATGGAAGGAAAATTTCTCCCCACAAAAAGAGACTTTTGAAAAGGTGTCGGTCTGGCTGAGATTTTATTCCTTACATTTAGACTACTGGTTACCCTCTACTTTCGAAGCAATAGGAAACAAACTGGGGAAATATGTGAATACCTCAGAAGCCACCCTAAAAGGGATATATACATCTTATGTAAGAATCTGCATACAAATGGATGTGTCAGGAGCACTCCCAGAATCCATAAGTTTGGAATTCAGGGATGAGGAATGGATCCAAAACATAGATTACGAATAGATCCCCTTCAAATGTAGAAGATGCCATGAACATGGGCACCTGATCAGATAATTCCCTCTGAATAAAAAATAGGAAATGGAAAACCCAAAACCACAACAGGATGAGGATGGGTTTATAAAACTAAACCCGATAAGCAGAGAAAACAAAAAGTAGAGGAGAACCCCAGCAGGAAATAACCCAGGGACCCGGAATAAAACAGAAGGAAGGGACAAAAACAACAAAGGGGTAGAAAATGAAAAGGATTCAGAAAAAGCTCAAGAAACTAGAGAACAAGAAACAAACGAGCCCTCCGATTGACCAAGTAACAAGAAGGAATAGGGGAGTTGCACAACCCCAATGGATGGAGAAATCAGATATGACAACACCCCCATGCAATAAATAGAGGGAGATGTGGAAATGACCCCAAGCAAAGTAGGAACAGATGATCCTGATCTCAGAGACCTTGTGGAAAGGGAAGGGATATATATCCTAAACATACTGGAGCAATGGAAAAGGTAGGGAGTAGACAATGTTCCAACAGAGCAACTTGACCGCATTCAATACCTGTTTCTCCTAAGGGAGGAAGCCCAATCCAAAGGACTAAAGCGCACACATGGGGAGATTGGACACTTAGGAATCAAAGAAAGCAAGGGACAACCACAACTCTCACCCAAGCAGACGTGGAGGAGAAAAGGCAGGAAATCAAATAGTGTATCCCTACAGGAGCTTGGAGCACTACTGATAAACTCAGGTAAGATCAAGAAACTCTTCCCCAACTCCCCCCCACATGTTTAAAATGAAGGTTATAACTTGGAATATAAGAGGCCTAAACAACCCGAGAAATAAAAGAATCCTTAGGAATATACTAAATCAAGAACAACTGAATCTCTATTTTATACAAGAAACAAAATGAAATATAGAGAGAATGGAGGAAATTAGTAAACAACAATGGTGTAAGTACAAGATGGTGGTTGTTTAAGGCCACCAAATGACAGGAGTAATTCTCACCTTGTGCAACCCACAAGTACTGAGCCTTGTAGCAGCCGAAGCGACCAGGCACACCCTCACAGTTCGCATGCAAATCATTGGAAATAGATAGGTAATTCTATGCACTAATGTGTATGGGCCCCAGGTGTTAGAGGAAAATATAGGAATGATACGGGACTTAGAAGACCTTAAAACTAAATCCAACAACCTCCAATGGATCCTAGTAGGGGACTTCAACATCATCACGTCACTTGCGAAGAAAAGAGGAGGGACAAGAAGAATCGATAGGGATGCATAATAATTCTCAAAGTTCATAGACACAATGGAGATGATAAACCTCAAAACTAATAATGTCCAGTTCACCTGAAACAATAAACGGATGAACCAATATCAGGTAGCAACAAGACTTGACATATTCCTAGTATTGGAGTCAATCATTATGCAGGGGCTAACCTTAGATTGCAACATCCTCCCCTAGGGGGATCAGATCATTGGCTCGTGCAATTGGAAGAAGGCTTCCAAAATACACCAAAGAATAGACCCTTCAAATTTGAGAAATTCTTGATTGAACACCCGACCTTCAAGGAAAGAATCAAACAATGGCGGCAGTAGGAGAAACCAGAGCTAGGGACAAGGATGTTCAAACTCTATAAGAAACTAAATTATATCAAATATAGGCTCAAGGAGTGGAACAAGGATACTTTTGGGAACATAAACCAAGAGAAAAACAAGATAAAAGAAAAAATGAAAAAACTCCGGGAAAACTACATTTCGGAGGGATATACAAAGGAATAGAAAAAGGAAGAGATCCAAATGACCCAGGAATGGGAAGCTTTATGCCAATAGGAAGAAACACTATGGAAAAAAAAGTCTCGTATCATATGGCTAAAGGAAGGATAACAGAACACTAAGTTTTTTCATAGAAAAACCATGGACTGAAGAGCCCATAGAAAAATCCTAAAGATTAAGGACTAGGACAAAATAGAGAGAGAGTCACATAAGGAGATCTAAACTACTCTGGTAAACCACTTCCACAGGATAGCCTAGGAACCCAACCAGGACAGAATGAAGGCCATACAAAGGATAATCCACCATATCCCCCACCTGGTCACTGAGGAACAAAATAAAAACCCGAACAAACCCATTGCGGAGGAGGAAATTGACCAAGTACTCCAGGAGATGCCCAAAAAGAAAGCCCTAGGTCCAGATGGCTTCACAATGGAGTTTTTCAAATCCTGCTGGGAAATTGTCAGACAAGACGTTTATAGGGTAGTGGAAGACTCTAGAAGGTCAACCTCCATTCTAAAAGAGCTAAATGATACAATGATTACACTAATCCCCAAAGAAAATAAAGCCAAAACCCCTGATCATTACAGACCTATAGCACCATGAAACGTGGTTTATAAGATAATATCCAAAGTTATAGCAAATAGATTGAAACCCCTCCTACCCTCATTGATCTCAGAACAGGCAGGCTTCATGGAAGGAAGACAAATAATGGAAAATATTATCCATGCCAACGAGCTTATCCACACCCTGAAGATTTAGAAGAGAGGGGGAATGATAATACAACTGGACCTAGCAAAATCTTATGACAAAATTAGCTGGCACTATATCGTCAAGACCTTGGAAGAATTTGGTTTCACCCTACACTAGATCAGCTAGATAGTTAGCCTAGTGTCCACAACAAGCTACTCACTGGTAATAAATGGAGCCCCAACCAAACCTTTCTGCCCATGAGAGGCATTAGACAAGGAGACCCATTGTCCCCCTTCCTTTTCATTCTGATGATGGAAGGTCTCAGTCGAAGCATTAAAAGCGCAACTGCAACGGGTGAAATAATAGGTATCAAACCTTTCAAAAATTGCCCTACTTCCACACATCAACAGTTCATGGATGACACCTTAATTCATGGCATACCCATGGTTAAGGAAGAAAAATCCTACAAAATAATCCTATAAGAGTTCTAGGAAGCCTCGGGTGCAGATATCAACCATTCCAAGTCTATGATCTTCTTCTTCAATACCAACCCCACAATCCAAAGGAATTTGGGAAAAATTCTTGGATTTGAACGTAAAGCACTCCTAAATAAGTACTTGGGCATACCCCTGATAGACAAAGCCTACAAAATGTCCACTTGGGAAGGAATAATCAACAAATTACAGGAACGGGTGAAAAAATAGATGTACAGATCCTTCAACCTAGCTGAAAGACTTATTCTGACCAAGTCTTTTTTGCAAGAAATTCCAACCTTTGTGATGTCTATTTTCCCAACCCCCAAGGGAATTCTACAAAAAATAAGAACCATCCAAAGAAACTTCTTGTGGAGAGGAGCGGAAACAAGGAAAAAATGGGCCTTGGTGGCTTGGGAGAAGTTCTGTAAACCAAAAAGAAAAGGAGGTATGGGGCTACAAGACCTCAAGTGACCAATGACGCCTACGGGGTGAAAATTTCATGGCACTGGGTCAAAGAAACTACTACACCATGGGTAAACCTATGGAAGGCAAAGTATTCCCTGGACATAAGTGACCAGGACAAAATACACTTCATAGGCATCAGGGCTGGTTCAACCATCTGGGGCCTAGCTTGGTGCAACAAAGCATGGATTCAGACATATAGCTTTTGGGAAGTTAGGAATGGTAGAACAACCAGATTCTACAAGGACGCCTGGCAACAGGAACCCAGAATGGAGAAACATGATAGGGAGGCACTCCAATAGGAGCTGATCGCACAAGGCAAAAATAGAGTCTACTTGTTGGATCATGTTGTCATTGATGCCAATGGTTTGATTATTTGGGAGATTGTTGGATCATTGATGTAAATGATTTGGTTTGATTGATGTCATTGATTGATGTCAAGTAATTGATTGATATGATGCCCTTGATGAGAATGATATATGTCCAAGTGGAAACCAATCGATGCAAAGATGAATCATTAGTGTCTTATCATGGTTGATAAGGTTCACAAATGGATGAACTCCAAAGTGGTCCCCTTATGGTGAAATCCCTCACGGGAAGACGCTTTATGGAATGAGTTATCCTAGAAGAATGGTTGGAGGACCCATGCTTGTATGTGGAATAATGAGACGAACATCGATGAAGTTGTTGGTAAAACTATCCTAGATGGATAGTTCTTGTCATGCCATTTCCGGTGGTATGTGGAATGTCACATAACTCCTCACGGTTTGAGAGTTATGGTCTTATGAAGTTGGAGGACCCCCATATGATGGCTTGAAGCCCCAAAAGGTCAAAGA
>ML778356.1:227759-274953 GCA_009831015.1 Picea engelmannii
AAAATCAAGATGGATTATTTAAATGATAAAGTAAAGTGACAAAATCAAGAAGGAATATTTAAATGATAAAGTATTGGAGAACTTTCTATTCATTGAAAGTGGTTAACCCTAAAATAAGGAAAATAGGTTAAGTGACCTAGAAAAGGGTTAAGTAACCTAAAAATGGGTTAAGTGACCTAGAAGATGAAAGTATAAATAAGAAGCTAGGATCTCTTGTAAAATGTACATTTGGTAAGAATCCTTTTTGTGGATCAATGGAGAGCTTCTTGGTAATATATTTTGGAGTATTGATGGAGAGCTTCTTGTGAGAGAATATTATTGGTGTGGATCTCTTGAGCATGATTGAAGATCTATTCTAAGGAAGAGAGTGAGAGGAGGATCTCATGGACGCATCAAAGTTTTGGCAATATCGGAGATCTTGACGGTGAAATTCTTAGAGTCACAGAAAACCCTATTTTTTGATGCCCACGTGGGATGTCTGTGTATAGGGTGCATGTACACTCGGGATGGTTGTGTATAGGGTGAGTGTACATTTGGGATAACTGTGTACAGGGAGCGTGGACTGAATAAAATCATTGAGATTTTTTTTTGAGCTGGTGCCAAGCTCTTGGATGATGAGGTAGGTGCCAGATCTACATTCTATGGCCTTAGATCTATCACTAAGACACTGGTATGGTTACATTATTGTCTTGATAGATGTTATTGTTTGATATGTTGTGAATGCTTAGGGCATTCTTGGTATGGCTTCTATGACGTGGCTAAATTTGGTTGATGGAGTGAGAAACAGTCTTGTGATTCAGTAGCGACATGATTGCTATGGTATACTAGTTATTTATACATGATTGAGATAACATTCATATTGATTTGTTGTGGAGCACGAAGAAGCTATTGGAGAGCTTGGATGTATTGTGACTGGCTGTGGGTCAGTTTGGACAGTGGAAGACAAAAGATAAAGTGATTGCGGGTTGCAGAGGATCTGAGCATGTGAAGCAAATAAAAAACCTAAGTGCTCAAGAGCATACACTTGTTACATTATACATTGGTCGCATTCACACGTGGGCTATAGTGAGCCAGAGCGCGTGCACACGCGGGATGCACTACTAACAGGTCACGTACCTATTGACAGATTGATATCTATTGAGGATTTTTGCCTCATCTCAGTTGGTGCTGAGAATGTAAGATGAGTCTTGCATATAGAGCTGGTGCTCTTGTAGAGTTTTACTCTATTCAGTTGTTGTTGATAAACCCAAGGATTGTAATCCATAATAAAAAGAAAATTGTACATACATATTGTGTTCTTTGTGTCCATTGTGATGATGAATTGTTGATGATATATTGTTGATATATGTTGTTGATATGTTCCTACATCTAACTAGTTATAAATGACAACAATGGGTAATGAATAAATGTCGAATGCTAATTGATGAGTTTTTGTGCAAGAGGGAAGTTTTGGGAAAAAGAGCCCCACACTCATTCACTCCCCCTCTAAGTGTGGTAGGTGTGTCCAACACTGCCATTAATGGAAACAAGAAACATATTGTAACAAATGGAGAATCTGGAACACTCTCCCCCCACAAATTAGTGCTCAAATTGCAATATTAGTAAAAGAGGTGGAGGAGGAATTGGGGAGACAAAAAATTGCAGTCATGGAAGGAAATGACCAACTAAGTTGGGGACAAAATATGGTGGGGAATTCAATCTAAAAGAATTCCAACTTTATATCATAGACCAGGACCAAGAAGACTCGACACAACAATGGGATAATCTCTGGAACGACCCCCATTGTCCAAAAATTAAAATTTTCCAATGGTTAATACTCCACAACCAAATTCTAACTTGGGAAAACCTAAGGAAAAGAGGATTCATAGGTCCTTCCAGATGTTACCTCTATCAAGACAATGAAGAAACAATGAACCATATCCTTGATGAATGCACCTACATAGCAAAAATTTGGGGCCGAGCGACAGGTATCTTCCGACAGTCAAATAGGATCCAAGGTGACATCTCCGCAACTATCAATACTTGGAAAGAGAACTACATTGAAAGTGAAGAGGTGAACCTCTATTGGACCCTCATCTCAGGAATGATCATATTTGAAATATGGAAGGAAAGGAACCGATGCATCTTCAGGAACCAAAGATGGCCAGAAGGGAAGATCAAGGAAACAATAATCTCCATGACAAAGGAAATGGTACAGAGCTACAACTTCCAGATTGAAGGAGCACAACTCACAAACCAAGAATCCCACATTCTATAATCCTTCCACCTAAAAGACAGACACAACCCCAATCAGGTAAGACGACCATCGCAACTCCAAGTAGGTGAGCACAATTGGAAACCGCCACCAGTAGGCTCCCTCAAGATGAATTTCTATGGGGCGTTGAAAGGTAACCCAAGATGGACAATAATGGGAGAAGTAATCAGGGACAGTAAAGGAAATATCATCCGACTGTAAGTTGGGAGTCTGGGAAACTAAACCAACAACTCTAAAGAATTTGAAGCCCTGGAGACTGGCCTCGAGATTCTAATCCAGGAAGGGATAAAAAATGTCATAGTGGAAGGAGACTCCACACTGGTTATCAACACAATAAGGATACTCCAAAATGGTACCAGAGTGGAAAAATTCATAGGCACTGCTGCTTGGCACAGTCCCTGCAAAACATTCAGGAGCACTTGCAGACGAGGATCACAGTGGAGTTGCACTGGGTATGGAGGTCAACAAATGGACTGGTGGATAGACACTATCTAGAGTAGCATTCTGAATGGTTAGTTCCGAACTGACTGCGACCAACTAGCGAGAAAATATTGTTACGACAACCAAAGTACAGATGATGACATCAAGGATGGAGGCATAGAAATAACTAACGTGCATGTAGGATCCAGGCATAATTCGATATCCCACCACCCAAACACGAATTACAATGAAGTTCTAGGTCACAAAATAAGCGAAGGTACAACATCACGGTCCTATCAATAGGGAGAAGTACAGGGGTTTCCCATGGGAAAGAAGAAAAGTTAATCAGCAGGCGACAAAGGACAAAGGAAAAAAGGGTTCCCAATGGATGAGTATGGGTACACTTCACCCAAGTACAGATACGGAGAGGGGTAATGATTTTCGTACAACATACAGGGAAAAGGATTGGCACAGAGATGATGATAGGGCTCCCAAGAGCACACACTCTGAAATGGTGAAAAAGGACTAGAAGGTACACCTTTATGAACATTCCATGATTTTTGGGACAATCCCGCATCTGGGGAAAGCCCATAAAACAAGAAACACCAGGAATAGCCACAAACCATAGAGAAGCAACTACAAAGCCCATATTACATACCAGGAAGGGGCGAATAGGCATAGGAGAAGAACCCAAGACAAAAACCACCACATTCAAGTCGGGATGGTAAGAATTAAGAAAAACCATAGTAAGAGAGGCCCCTAGGGTAAATAACCTTCGATAAGCACCCGAAGGATCACAAGGATGGAGAAAGAGACTAGAGAAGCTAAGGGTACCTTTCTCACGTAGGTCGATCCAAAGGGAAAAGTGATTATCAATAGGTGGAAGAGAGAAATCAACACCACACACAAGGGAAAATCCTGAACATAAATAATTCAAGAAGCATATGGGCTGAGGGACCCAGGGGCTAAGCATCCCGAAACAACCCTCTACCACAAAAAAGTGGAGGAGGCCTGGTGAACAAAAATGTTGATAGGCAAGATGAACGCTGACCGGAAAGAGACCTGTAGGGAGGCTATCAGGTACCACAAGAAGGTGCTCACATAAATTCTTAGTCTCCTTAGAAACCTGGAGGCTAGTGCAAAAAGACTAGCTTAGGAACAGAGGAGCCAAAAGGATAAAATGTAATGAATGGCAGGCCAATTCCACCTTTACTTACGCTATGTCCACCACATGGAAATCACTCCAGCAAACCAGAGAAGAACACCATCTTGTATCAGGAAGATGTGCATGGTGGAGTAGAGGAAGGAGAACATGGAAGGAAAGGATGGTGATGCAAGACATCCCATCATCCTCAACTAGCGCAGGTTTAGCCCCAGGTCAAGGTATTTTCAGTATAGGAGCTACCCCTATTTTTTGGTTATGTTTTTGTATATGTTATGGTTTCATCTTCAAACTGGTTTATGGAGGATTGGGTCGGTTTCCCATTGCGGTGTCCTAGACCTCCCCTTGTTATCTTGGACAACGCAACTCCGAGATCCCTAATCTAGTTTCCTTTTTGGCAGTTCAAGGGATTCCCCTTGTCTTTTTTGTATCATAACTTCTTTCAATAATACAGGATTTCACACTCACTTACAAAAAAAAAAAATCCCTTTAATTTCTTTAACAAAAATAAACATAATTAGATAATCAATCAAAAATGTCCATCCTTGTGGCTTCCATAATCAATTCCACAATTTGAAATTTAAATATCAACGATATTTCAAATTATATCCAAAAATAGTTGATGTCCAAAACCTTCAGCAGTCCACTGTCCTCAATAAAGCAATAATAAAACATAATCAAAAACCATATTTGCCACTTTGAGAGACAATTTTTCCTTTATTGCTGCTATCCCCTTTTGACTTCCCTGAATTAGCCTTAGGCTATGTAGAACCTTAAGGATTGATCTCACTAATGACATGGGAACAATCATCTCTCAAGTGTTGTTGGCATAGGGGCAGAACTAGGGTTCAACGCTTCAACAACGCACCAACAAAACCCTAACTATCAACCCTTTTGGAAACACCTACAAAGCAGGCGAAGTCTCACATGAGGTAGAAGCAGGGGGGGTTACATGAGTCAGGTGTCTATAACCAGGTTGGGACACATATTCGTGATTACAACACTTCGCAGGGTACTTAGGAACAATATATATTAATTCATTCACATCTCATATCAAACCCTACGTACAGTTCAGTGTAGTAATAATGAAAAAATACACATTGCACTTAGCATCATAAGTCAAATCTAACACATTCAACATATACAAAGAATTAAACATCCATGGATCTATCTATAATTCATAACATTCAATGCACTAAGAAAATTCACAGCATAAACATTACAGCACGAAGAAAACCATCAACACAAGTTTTACGTGGTTCACCCCAGTGTGGGGCTACTTCCACCAATGACTTCTTCTTCTTTATTAGTCTTAAATCTCTTACATCCATCTGCTCCTGTGTACTAAGCCATAGAGCTAAGCTTCACACTAGATGGGTAATTTGTGCACTAAGCACTAGATCCACCTTCCCAAAATCAGGTCAAGGCATAGAACCAACTTCTCTCTCAAGCATGAATCCTTACATACATGTTCTGTTGCACAAAGAAACTCAGAACTACATGCCTCTTGCACTTAGAAACTTATGCACTTAGCTACATACTACATTGCTTGCACTAAGCACACCCCTTCTACATTACATTACTTCCTATATATAATTTTACATCCCTTACAACAAGGCCTAATCATGGGTAAATCCATGGGCCAACATCCCAAAACCCTAATACAAAATCCCTAATGAATCCCTTGCTGGGTCCACAGAATAAGTTAGATTTCATGATCTCAGCTCCTCCAGGGTGTTCCATCTTTGACCAACCTGTTGAAGTAAAAAAGTGGTCAAACCTGACCAATGTTCCCTCAAAACTTGGTTGAGGGACAACAGACCCCCAACACTCCCATGTGACTCGTCCCAAGTCACTCATATCTGGGCAACACTGCTTCCAAGGCCTCAATCTTAGCTCGAGCTACCTCAACCTGTTACCTCGCCTGAGCCTCCTACTTAGAAAACTCCTGGATCATTTTCTTTGTAATAGGCCCTTCCAGGTGTTGTTTTACCGTCGCAACCACTTGGTCTAGTTGTTAACCTTTTTCCTCTATCTCTTCAAACACTATGTAGGCTTCATCCTGCACCAGTTCTAGCCTCTGTGTGACCTCCATTACTCTGCCCTAGATGACAACAATTTGTTATTGGACCGTGCATTGTTCTTGTTATCTCTTCATTATCTTGAATGTAGTGAGTGACTTCATCTATGCTTGAACTGTCGGTGCCTTCTTATACACCTCCTGTAGCTACGCTTCCAACTTCCTAATCTCTGAATCTTTCGTGAGGCATTCGTAATTCAGCGCACTTTTGTTTCTTATCTTCTTGCATTCTAAGGTGAGGAGTCTGATTCTTTCCACTGTGCTCTTAGCAGCTTCTTCCCTCTAATTGTACACTTCCTATAGAGTGATTGGTACTTCTTGAAGCTCCAAATATGTTACTCTTTCTTGAAGTTGTTGGATGGCATCAACAAGCTTCATTACTTGAACTTCGACTGCTTCATTTTCCTCCTATGCCAAGCCTGGCATAGAGCGAAGTGTTCTACTTGCCACTTCTTTGACTGTAGTCTACTGTGCAAGTAGATGGTTTTTTCCCCTCTGTATCTTCTCCTTTTCTTCCTTGAGAATCACCCAAAAATCATATTTCTCATTTTCATAAGCGGTCACACAGTACTGTGCAACTCATAGTTGCTCCAAGATTTTTTCTCTCTTTTTTCAGGGCTTTTGTAGCATGTTCCTTTTCTTCTTGAAAATTTTGAAGTCGATCCTCTGTTGCATCTGCCAGTCATCGAAGTTTGTGATCTAGGTGGATATCAGTGGCCACCCACCTTTCTCTAATTGGATCAAAACAGTTTTCTCACAGTTTTGGCAATTTACTATTTTTAGCAGTTTTAACTTCTTGGGCCATTTTGAGGGCCTAAATGAAGGTTTTTCAGGATCAAGCTTCTCAATGATAACCTAAGGAATTATTGAGCCCCCAAAATGAATCTCCTCAAAAATACCTTTCCAATGGGCTATCCCACGCCTAAAATGGAGATCATATGCAAAAGTTACGACCTCGGGAAGTTGATGTACTAACTTACCCAAACAGGTCCCACATGACTTTTGGTGCTTCATCTCCTGCGGTTAGGTTTTTGGATGTCTAGGTTTTTTGGCATTCTTGTTTATTTTAAAAATTCCCTCAGAGCCTCATTGTAATCATCTTCTTGTGCATGTGAGTATTCATCACATCTCTTCTCAGAGATAAGTTTCCACCATGGTGCAGACCCCCTGCCCTCGGGCTTGAGATCCGTATAGGATCTTCACTAGACCACAAAAAGGGTTAATTAAACCCATTTTCCAAGACCCCAATGATTTTGGGTCTCACAATTTGGAAAATCTGAGTGCAATGCCACAACTCTCAACAATCACTGAAACATGAAATGTGAATGGGCTAAGGTGTAATCCCCCTCTCTTCAGTCCCTAGTCTGATACGACCACACCCATGCCTAAATGTAAGTTCCTTTCTAAACTCGCAACTTTGTGAGTCGGAGTGTTGAGCTCTCATTCTCTTCCCTTGCAAATTCCTGAAACATGATAAGTCAACAGAGTGTTGAATCCTCCCAAGAAATGTGTTCACGTCGACCGTCACCCACTTTCACCTTTTCTGCACACTACGTCAGCACCACCAGTCATGCATGACTTCGGCATTCGACATTTCGTAACCTCTGTGATCACACAAAGGTTTATACACCTTGAAACCCCGATCCATGATATCACGAGGGGGTTGATCCAAAGGTTCTCCTGCTGTTGAGATCCAACAACCTGGATTTCCCACCTTATACCTAACGAGTCAGGACTTGGAACAACCCATGAATTTGTCTGCCTTCCAAACCCATGAACACTGAAACCCTGAGGAAATCTGATGGCTCGAATAAAACGTGATCAACGGCTCCTATTGATCCTCAGCTCCCAGGTGATGGGTTCCTCCTAAGCTTATGGGTGTTGAAAGACACTCAGTATTAATCCCTCTATTGGTCTATCAGATCCAATGGACCACGAAACTTCGGCACTTCTCCTTGAAGTGATTCCACCATCTATTTTCAACTCCACGAGGACTTCTTTCCAAATGACGTGGTGTCCTCCCTCCTGAATTGAACTCTCGCAAGACAATTTCGAGCTCCGTATCCCTTTGAACACTTCAAAGGTTCTATCACTTCTGAGCTTTCTCTTGTGAATTCAAGGCTTCCAAAAGGGTCTCTGCGCACACTCCTTGCAAAAAATTTCAAATAACCTTTGGTTATTTTGGACCTTTGACTCTGCGTCGTCTACAACAACAGTATTTCAATCTTCCTCTTGGGTTTGTGAAATCCAAGACCTCGCCTAGCCTGCAAACACCTTGCACAACTTTGTGCCTTGCTAGAACTTATGCCTATAAATACTCAATTGTATACTTCCTGATAATTATGATATGAAACCCAGAACCTAGTTGATGCACTCCTTGCAGACCCTCCATTGTACTCTTTGCAGGATTTCTCAGAAAGAGAAACAACTGAAACTCATTCTCCCCTTATCCGGAATTCAAACATTCAACATAGAATTCTATAGCCTGCACACAAACATAACATTGAAATAAAATGCATATAGAGAATGAAAACAAGCCTGTAACATACCATTTAACAGGTGATTCCAGCAACCCTAACACACACATAGATTTGGAATCAAATATTTCTTCTATTAATTCCAGTTCTCTTGTACATGGTAAATAACAACAACTAAAAATGCATAAAATTCTTTGTTCTCTTCTATTATCCTCTGCAGCTCTACAACTTATGAATTCTAAATTATGTTGTTACAAAAATACAAGGGTTGAGGGTGTCTATCATCCGTTTTCCCTCCTAAGCTCCTAAAACTGTCTAATCTATCATTTAAATCTACCTACTTGCATTAAACACACATAAATGCCTATTACATCCGGTGGATAGGAACTTACACTCTAAAATCAGTTTGGATCTTCGAGGCATAAATGCAACTGCACTTTCCTCCCATCCATTACATTAATGCTTTAGATTTTGAAATTCACAACGTTTTCACAAAAACGTATTTAATTGCATTTGTGCATCCAACTGTCCCCTTGGTTTTAGGCACACACTTGGGCTTTATATGATTCTCATGTATCATACTCCCTCGCTTGAAAATTTTCATGAACTCCTGTTCATGAGCTCTTGCACGGTTTGTCCATGCCTTTGAATTTCTGCTTCATTCTCCCAGCTGACATCTTCAATTGGATGTCCTTTCCACTTGATCAAGTATTCAAAATACTCTTTTCTCCTGGTCTTTATGCTAATCCTCTTGTCAATTATGATTTCCATATGTGGATTTTCAACTATAGGCATTTGTTTTGTCCATTGAATCTTTTCTTGTTCATCTTTTGTTTCTGTTTCTTCATCTCTGTAAGGGTACAAATCCGTGACATTGAATATCGGTGAGATTCTGACCCCATCGGGTAATTCAATCTCATATGTGTTTGCCCAAACTTTCCTTATGACCTTGCACGATCCAATATTTTTCATCTTAAGCTTGTTATATGTTCCCATTGGGAATAATTCCTTTCTCAAATGTGCAAGAATCAAATCACCAACTTAAAATTGAAGTTCTCACCTGTGTTGATATTCTCTATGCTTGTACTCTTGACTTGAACTCTGCAATTGCTCCCTAATTCTACTGTGAAGCTCTTTCATTCCTTCTGCAAAGTCCTCTACACTGGCACTCTTGAATTCAACTTTTTCTGAATCTTTCAACTCAGAAAATCCCCTTTGTTGTATTCCATATACAATATGGAATGGGCTCTTCCATGTTCTTCTATTGAGTGAATCATTGTAAGAGAATTCCACCTGTGGAAGAATGTGATCCCATTGACTATGGTGTTCAGTCACTATGCTTCTTAACAAATCTCCCAAGCTCTTGTTCACGACCTCTGTCTATCCATCCATTTGAGGATGATATGTTGATCTAAAAGACAATTTTTTCCCCAGATTCTTCCATAAGGTCCTCCAGAAATGTCCCACGAACTTGGTATCTCGATCAGAAACAATACTCTTTGGAAAGCCGTGAAGTCTGACGACTTCCTTGAAAAACAGGTTCGCAATGTGAGTTGCATCGCTGGTTTTCTGGCATGGTATGAAATGTGCCATCTTTGAAAATCTGTCCACCACTACAAAGATTGAATCATATCCCCTTTGTGTCCTTGGCAGTCCTAATATGAAATCCATGCTCATTGCATCCCACGTCTTTTCGGGTATGGGTAAGGGCTGGTATAACCCTGCGTTCTGTCTCTTTCCCTTCATGTGCTAGCAAATTCTACATCTATCCACAAATTTCTTCACATCCGTTCTCATCCCCGGCCAGTAATACGATCCATTCATATTTGAGAATGTTTTTTCATGACCGAAGTGTCCGACCAATCCTCCATTGTGCTTCTCCTTCAACAGATTCTCCCTCGTGGAGCATTTTGGAATACATAGTTGATTACCTTTGAACAATAATCCATCCTGGATCATGTATTCGGTCCATTGGCTTCTGCCCCTGAGAATTGGATTCTCATACATCTCATATGCCTCTTTGAAATATGGATCATCCCGGTACAATTCTTTGAGGTTATCAAAACCCAAATTCTTGACTCTGAATTCTTGCATAAGCAAACATTTCCTGCTCAAAGCATCAACAAATTTGTTAGCAGTTCCAGAAATATGCTTAGTCGCAAAAGTAAATTCTGCATGAACTCAACCCATTTAGCATGTTTTTGGTTCAACTTCTCCTGTCGAGTCACAAATTGCAAAGAGTGATTATTGATGTACAAAATGAACTCTTTGGGAACCAAATAGTACCTCCATTTCTTCAACGCTTGTATGAATGTGTAGAATTCTTTGTCATACATGGAGTACTTGATATTTGCTTCATTCAATTTTTCACTGAAATACACAATCAACCTGTTGTCTTGAATCAAGACCGCTCCAATGGAAAATCCACTTGCATCACACCTAACATGGAATGTCTTGTTGAAATCTTGCAAAACCATAATCGGTTGCTCAATGATCTTCCTTTTCAACAGGTTGAAGCTCTTCTCCGCTTTGTCTATCTAGTGAAAAGGTTTATGCCTCTTCTTCACCATATCCATCATCGGTGCGCTAATTTCACTGAAGTTTCGGATGAATTTTTTGTAGAAGCTAACCAACCCATGGAAGATTTGAACTTCGAATACGCTCTTCGGTGATGGCCAATCCTTAATCACCTTTATCTTCTTCGGATCTATTTTCAATTCATTTGAAGAGATAAAAAAACCCAAATAAATGAGTTATGTCCTCATAAATGATGATTTCTTCATATTGATCAACAATTTCTCTTGCTGCAATCTCCTCATCATGGCTGCTAAATGCTTCAAATTTTCTGCTTCAGTTTTTCTAAAGATTAATATATCATCAAGATATACAATCACATATTTTCCAATGAAGTCCTTCAGAACCTCATTCATTAACGTCATGAAGGTTCTCAGCGCATTCATCAAGCCAAATGGCATGACAAGCCATTCGTATAACCCCTCATTGGTTTTGAATGTTGTCTTACATTCATCATCTTCCCTCATTCTAATTTGATGGTATCCTCTTTTCAAATCAATCTTTGAAAAATATTTTTCTCCACTCAAGAAATCCATCAAGTCGTCCATCCTTGGCAAAGGAAACCTGTATCTAATGGTAATCTTATTGATTTCCCTTGAGTCAGTACACATTCTCCAGCCACCATCTTTATTTGGGCTGAGCATTGTTTGAACAATGCATGGACTCAAGCTTTCCCAAATCAATCCTTTGTCCATCAAATCCTGGATCTGTCCCTTAACTTCTTCATTTTCTTGCGGCGTCAACCGATACACTACTTTGTTCGGAAAAATGATTCCAGGTATAATATCAATGTGATCGCTTATACTCTTGATAGGTGGCAATGAGCAAGGTAGTTCGTCCACTATTATATCAGCAAATTCTTCCAGCAACTCCTGGATTTCTTCCGGCAAGTCATATTTTTTCCTACTGGTCAAGACAATTTTGGGTTTCCTAACCACAATAAATTTTGTGTCTTCCTTCTTATTAACCTCCTTAAGAAGTTCATTCCCACTCATCATAAGTACACCATTGTTCACCTCTGGTACCACTTCTTTATCCTTAATAGGCAACAACATGTGCATTCTACCATTTTTTTCCAGAGTGTATGTGTTATTTTTCCCATCATGCACCACATTTCTTTCATATTTCCATGGTCTACCCAACAATTGATGAAAAACATCCATGGGAATGACATCACACATAATTTCATCTTTATGTCCCCCTATTTTAAATTCAACTAAACATTGTTTAGTGACATTTACCTGATGTCCTTTTTGCATCCACGAGACTTTATATGGGCTTAGATGCGCAACAGTCTCCAACTCCAGCTTTTCTACAATTTCTGTAGATACAAGATTGTCTATACTATCGTTGTCCACTATGACCTTGCATACCCTATCTTTGGTCTTGCAAGTAGTCCGAAATAGACTATTTCTTTGGGTTGGGTTCTCTGGCTGCTTCTCTAGCTTCAAGAGAACTTTCCTCATCATCAAAGATCTTCCACCCTTAGTGTCTTCTACCACAATATCCTATCCTTGAGCTTCAACAATGTGAGTTTCACCACCTTTCTTCCCATCTGGACACTCATAGGATTTATGTCTGATTTTTCCACAGACAAATCATTTCACTTCGCCTCCTCATCCTCTTCCTCTGGCTCGAGGAAAAGTATTTCTATTAGCATAGTGCCTCCCCTGTGAGATTCCTACTCTCTCAGACTGAGTTTGTGGTTTCTTCCCCTCTTCTTTAGGCTTCTAAGTTCTGTCTTGGGTAATTGTCTTTCCTCTGCTTTGACTTTTGCCTCAACCTCTTTGACCTTGCTTTCGGCTCATCTTCTCTCCAGCTTTCAGAGCCAACTGATAAGCATCTTATATGGTCTAGATGGTCATCATGCTCATCTCATCCTGAATATCATATCATAGACCATTTATATACCTGGAAACTTTATCATCATCACTTTCCCGATGACCTGCTCTGATGTTTATCCTATAGAACTCTTCGGTGTACTCTTTCACCATCATCAACTTCTACCTCAAATTATGCATCCTCTTAAACAAATTGATTTGATAATCCCTGGGTATGAATTTGGCTTTCATTTTTGCAATCATTCTATCCCAGCTCTTGATTTTCTGCTTTCCCTTGCAACACCTATCATCCTGCAGTTCATCAAACCACAGTGTTGCATGCCCTTTAAGTCTAGTAACAACATGTTTAACTTTTTGTCTTCTTCGACATCCTCGTAGTCGAAGTATTTGTCTAGATCCCTAATCCAATCTAGAATCTCTTCAACGTCTAAGTTTCCTTCATACATTAGAATGTCCATTTTTGCCCTGGCACCTATTCTTGCAACAACTTTGAATAAGTGTTCTTCTACAGCATCTTCGACGACAATTTCTTCTCCTTCATTTCCAGCTTGATTTTCACTTTCAGCTTCACTGATATCTCCAGTGTCAACTGTTCACCTCTGTGCTATCTCCATAGCATCAAGCCTGGCACGTAATGCGCACATCTCTCTTTCCACTGCTAGATCAGGTATTTGCCTCTCTCTTCTTCTCGGTGACATGGCTGTAAAATTCCTCTTTTCTCTCTGGTATAGAAATAAAATAATTTTTTCTGGGATTTGATACCACAACTGGTGTAGACCCCTTGCCCTCGAGCCTGAGATCTGCAGAGGATCTTCACTAGACCACAACAAGGTTTAATTAAACCCCTTGTCCAAGACCCCAATGATTTTGGGTCTCGTGAGTTGGACAATCTGAGTGCAATGCCACAACTCTCAGCAGTCACCGAAACATGAAATGTGAATGGGATAAGGTATAATCCCCCTCTCTTCAGTCCCTAGTCCGATAGGACCACACCCATGCCTAAATGTAAGTGCTTTTTGGAACTCCCAACTTCATGAGTCGGAGTGTTGAGCTCCCATGCTATTCCCTTGCAGATTCCTGAAATGCGATAAGTCAACAGAGTGTTGACTCCTCCCAAGAAACGTGTTCATGCCAATTGTCACATGTTTTCACCTTTTCTGCACACTACGTTAGCACCACCTATCACGTGTGACTTCGATGTTCGGTGTTTTGTAACCTCTGTGATCACAAAAAAGGTTTATACACCTCAAAACCTTGATACATGATATGACGGGGGGGGGGATTGATCCAACGGTTCTCCTGCTACTGAGATCCAACAACCTAGATTTCCCGCCTTATACCTCGTGACTCAGGACTTGGAACGACCCAGGAATTGGTCTCCCTTCTAAAACCATGAAACCCAATACCCCGAGGAAATCTGATGGCTCGAATAAAATGCGATCAACGGCTCCCGTTGATACTCGACTCCCAGGCTATGGGTTCCTCCTGAGCTTATGGGTGTTGAAAGACACTCAGTCTTAATCCCTATGCTAGTCTATCAGATCCAAGAACCCACGGAAATTTGACACTTCTCCTTGAAGTGATTCCATCGTCTGTTTTCAACTCCACGAGGACTTCTTTCCAAATGACATGGCATCCTCCCTCTTGAACTGAACTCCCACAAGATGATTTCGAACCCTATCTCCCTTTGAACACTTCAAAGGTTCTATCACTTCTGAGCTTTCGCTTGGGAATTCAAGGCTTCTCTATGCACACTCCTTGTGACAAATTTCAAATAACTTTTGGTTATTTTGGACCTTCGACTCTTCTCTCTCTCCAACAACAGTCTTTCAATCTTCCTCTTGGGTTTGTAAAATCCAATACCTCACCCAACCTGGGCACACATTGCACGATTCTATGCCTTGCTAGCACTTCTGCCTGTAAAGACTCAATTGTATACTTCCTGGGAATTCTAAGATGAAACCTAGAACCTGGTCGACACACTCCTTGCAGAACCTCCACTGCACTCTTTGTGAGAGTTCTTAGAAAGAAAAACAACTAAAACTCATTCTCCCCTTATCCATAATTCAAACATTCAACATAGAATTCTAGAGCCTGGACACACACATAACATTGAAAGAAAATGCATACAAAGAATGCAAATAATCCTGTAACATACCATTTAATAGGTGATTCCAACAACCCTAACACACACATAGATTTGGAATCAAATCTTTCTTCTATTAATTCCAGTGCTCCTGTACATGGTAAATAACAAAAACTAAAAATGCATAAAATTCTTTGTTCTCTTCTATTCTCCTCTATAGCTCTACAACTTACAAATTCTGAGTTATGTTGTTACAATGATACAAGGGTTGAGGGTGTCTATCATCCGTTTTTCCTCCTAAGATCCTAAAATTGTCTAATATATCATTTAAATCTACCTACTTGCATTAAACACACATAAATGCCTATTACATCCAGCGGATAGGAACATATGCTCCAAAATCAGTTTGGATCTTCGAGGTATAAATGCAACTGCACTTTCCTCCCATCCATTACATTAACGTTTCGGATTTTGAAATTCACAACATTTTTCACAAAAGTGTATTTAATTGCATCTGCGCATCCATCTGTCCCCTTAGTTTTAGGCACGCACTTGGGATTTATACGATGCTCCTACATCACACCATTCTACCGAGTCTTTCACTCTGTATTTTTACAGTCTCTGTACATTTCTTTCATTAATTGAGATTGTGTATTATTGTATATCTGTGTTTATGGTTGCATATCTGATACATTTATGTTATATTATTGAATAATTGTGATATATCTATGCATTTATTTATTATATCTCCACTCTCATTTCATGCCGAAAATAACTCGGATCAGTGGTATCAGAGCAAGTTGCTCTTGATTGTTTTTTTCAATGCATGTCTCTAACGAGGTCCGACTATATCAAGTTGGGTATTGATATTTTCTCTCTTGAAGACAATCACTCTTGCACACCAAAGAAACCCTCCATGGTGGAAGAAAAGAAAAACAATGGAGCAAACAATCCTATAAATCTGTTTCTTGAGCAAGCTCTCACGTGACAGAGCGACAAAATGATGGAGAATTTTTCCCACATCCTTCAACGCCTGCCGATAGAAGCAAGCACATCTTCATCAAACAACCACTTTGGAATCACCTCTCCTTTCAAGGTACACGTTAATTTTGATATTCCCATATTTGAAGGTCAGATAGATGTAGATTCCCTAGACAAATGGTTAAATCTGCTAAACGGTTATTTCTCTATTCACCATTTTTTCGATAGGGAAAAGATCACCTTCGCACTCCTTAAATCTATCCCCCATGTCAAACATTGGTGGGAAACTTATTAGGAGAAAATTTCCACAGAGAAGTCTGGAATATATGGGGTCGAGCCCACTTGGTTTTTTTTGTGTGGATGCGGTAAAGGAACATTATTACCCTGTTGGAAACTATGAGGACCAGTACATGAAATGGACCACACTGCGGCAAGAGAGGGGCCAAACAGTTCCGAAGTTCACCAATACCTTACATACATTACGCACCAAGCTAGGTATAAAATACTCTAAATGACATTTGGTTCTGAAATACCATGGGGCTCTACACAAATACATCCAAGCTAAAATGGATTTTCTAGACATCGCATCACTCAGTGATGCTTATCGATATGCTATTAAAATCGAGAAGAAATTTAAGCACCAGAATAAATGGGAGTTCGGGTCTACAAATTCATAACAACCAAAGTATGACAAAGACGGCCCTAACAAATAGTCTCCCAAAAACCAGTCCAAGCCACAAAAAAAGAGAGGTCATGGGAAGACAAAGAAGGACACAAAAAAATGGTCCGATTTCCACAAAATCCCCTAGCACAACACCGATGAATGTCGCTCAAAACAATCATTGGTGGCCAATATCAAAGACAAGAAGACGAACCTTGATTTAGAATCTGATTCTGAAAATACTAGTAAAAGATAGATCATCGACGTAGACCCCACTGCTATTGTCGCAACCGCAACAATTCAACCAGAAGAACCAACAGATCCTGAAGAGGGGGAGCACCTTTTTCATTCACATATGTGGGTGAAGGGGACCCCACTGCATTTTATTGTTGATAGCGGAAGCCAGAAGAACCTCATCTCAGAAGAGGTCGTCAATCAGTTGGGATTGTCGACAACACCACACCCGCATCCATACAACATCGGGTGGCTTCGCTAAGGACGAGATCTTTGTGTCAGCCAGTAGTGTCGATTGTCATACAACATCCAACCCTTCAAGGATGAGGTATTATGTGATGTTTCCCCACTGTATGTCTGTGATTTTCTCTTGGGCCAACAATATATATGGAAGTGCCATGTTGTTTATGAGTCTCGACCTCGCAGTGTCATTATTTCTCTGGTGGGTCATCTCTACAGAATACCAGAGGTAGTTCTGACTACTGTCCCACCTAAAAAGTTTCACAAGGTAGTATATCATATTACAAAATTTAGATTCTTCACAATCTGTTCAAAAGGTGAACAAAAGGATACTGCAACCACTACAGCCTAGGCCCAAGCACCTTCTATCCAATAGAAGCAGGTCGACAAGATTGTAGCAAAGTGTAAAAATTCCTTCTACAAAAAATAATATCATGTATCTAGATTGGTTAGAAAGGTCCAATCCTTCTATCCATATGCTTGTGATAGCCTTCCAAAAATTGAGCAGCGCGACGTCTCCAGCAAGGCAAGCAACTCACCAAGATTTAGATTCAACAAATGTTTTTTCCTCTCCCCTGGAAACTCAATGAAATGGATAGCATTGCTTCCTAAGGATGGAGGATTGATCTAGGTGTATATCAGTGGCCACCCATCTTTTTCCAACTAGCTCAAAATAGTTTTCTGGCAATTTTGGCAATTTACTATTTTTAGTTGTTTTAACTTCCAAGGCCATTTTGAGGGATTAAATGAAGGTTTTTAGGGATATATATTCTCAATTATATCTAAGGGAATTATTGATCCCCCAAAATGAATCTCCTCGATGATACCTTTCCAACGGGCTATCATACGCCTAAAATAGAGATCATATGCAAAAGTTAAGACCCTGGGAAGTTGATGTACTAACTTACCCAAATGGAGCCCACATGACTTTTGGCACTTCATCTCCTAGGGTTAGGTTTTTGGATGTCTAGGGTTTTTGGCATTCCTTTTTATTATATAAAGGCCTTCAGAGCCTCATTGTAATCATCTTCTTGCGAATGTGATTAGCCGTCACATCTCTTCTTAGAGATAAGCTGGCACCATTCTAGTGAGTCTTTCACACTGTATTTTTACAGTCTCTGTATATTTCTTTCATTAATAGAAATCGTGTATTACTGTACATGTTTGTTTATGGTTTCATCTATGATGCATTTATTCTATATTATTGAATATCTGTGATATCTCTGTGCATTTATTTATTATATCTCCGCTCTCATTTCGTGTCGAAAATAACCCGAATCAGTTGGACTGGCTCATCCCCCAACTCTATAGTCTCTGATGAGGAAGGAATAGTAGGTAATGCACGACTCAATTGAATGGCTCATTGAATTTATTTCACTTCCTTCTCAACTCTTACATACAACTATTATTTCTTTACTCCATATCTCTGTAAGAGGTCCTCGGACGCATCTTCCCTTGCTCCGCGGACTAGACGGATGTCATCCTCTATGAGTGTGGCATCCATCTAGGGATTTATTGCATAGGTTTTCTTTTTTGCTAAGGGTTTTTGTGGAGAAACCTTCCTCTTCTTTGATGCTTTTGACTTAGTAGGGGGATCCTTCGGCGGTGTAGATTCGCCTTCTCCTTTCTTTTATTCATCTTCCCCTCCTCCTTCTTGATTTACTTTGTCTCCTCCTCCTCCTGCGGGCGAGCCATATCCACTTTCTTCTAAGGAACTGTCTTCCTCATCAGTCTATACATCTTGGAATTCCTCCTTTTTCTTCTTATTCTTTCCACTTGTATGCCAAACTTTCTCAACCCAAATGACCAAGAGGCTTCCTATGATATCAGGGTCAGAGAGTTCTGCATCATCAACCAGTACGAGGAAATATGTCGGCTACTCCTTCATGATATATTCCATGTCTTCGTTGGTAAGATTGTAATAGGACTACAATTCCTCCTTTATCTCATCCTTGCATGCAGTGATATATATAAAATGTCGATCAGCGTAGAACTTAGCTAATGGTCTGTACTAGTGCAATGTTCGTGGTGTCATGCGAGGGACCGATTCTATGGAAACCTTCAGTTGTTGGTAGTAGGCGTGGAACACTACGTTCGACTGCCACTGCTTGGAAATATCATTTGTATACCATATAGTGGAGAACTTCGTGGCCAATGTCTCCAAAGTTTCAATCGATGGGAAGGCAATTCCTTATGGCATTTGCCAAGAGACAAATGTGATCAACACAAGCAACCAACTGAAATGGAACTTGTATCCTTGATCCTGCGCTTTCCGGGAGTCTTTCTCAAGGTCGTTGATGAGGTAGATTGCCAAGTTCATTTGCATCCCCTCCACACACTTCCCTGTGAGGTCCACCATGAACCTGGTGGGTTGCGTGGGGCAGTTCTTTCTGATGAGATTTCCAACTATGAGTTGGAAAGATAGGCACACTGCACCATCCTAGATGGAGGCTACCTTGTAGCCTTTCTTTCCCTTCTCAACTTCGTCATATGCCTCCTTTATTTGCTGTGCCAGGGAGAGGTCCAAAGTCTTCCCTGGGTAGAGATGTTGAGGGTCAAGTCCCTTCATGCTTAGGTTTGTGATCAAGTGGATCAACACCTGATCCATAGTAATGCACCTGTCGAGCCACAAGTATCCTCCATGATAGAATGATAAGAGGATTTTAATGCAAGCATTAACTTCCTGATGTTAGCCAAAGTGAGGAATATTCACTACTTTCAATATAATGGATTGCATGAGCTCCTTAATCCATGGATGAGAGACTATGTGAGGCTTCTTCCCAGTCGTCTTCATCACGTATATATGTGGTGTGAGCATCGCATAGTTCTTTCTATCTCCAAGGTTGAAATCAATGTTCTTCAAGGATGGGATCTATCCCAACTGTCTTCCTTCTACACGTATCCCCTTCAGGATGTATGCGGTGATCAATTTATACTCAAAGTCCCATGGAATTTTTTCATGGTTAACCATGCCAGCCAAAGGTGGGATGTAATCAGGTAAGATCGACGGGATATGATTTTCATTAGTGAGATCATCATGATGCTTACTTTGCTTCTCAGATACAAGGTTGGTACATTTCAAGCGATGTCTAGTAAAGGGGGAAGCCTATAGTTCTCTATTAAATGATACCTGTATTCCTTCAGACATGGATTTATCAACCATAAAATTCTTCATAACTTCTTCAACGGATTTCTCTAGCTCGGTGCACTCGGCCAACATTCTCACTGTTAACAAGGAAGTCGGGGTAGGTAAACAGATAGCGGGATAAAATACAGATGGAAAGGTTTGATAGCACAATTTGACACACACAATCACTTCGTTTCCTGTCTCAGATAATCATGGGTAGAAAAAATTGGTCCCGGCACAACGTTCGGCAAGTTAAGTAAGCAAGTGTCATAACAGATTCCTCCAACGGACAAGAATTTCTCAATCAATGCAAATCTATTCGTTATGGCATTGCCTCAATGTCTAACGATGATGTATTTTCCCATAAATGCATTTCCTATCCATGCATTTCCTATCCATTCCAGAGTGTCATTCTAATGGTCAGGGTGCCTCCAACAGTCATATAGCTTCGCTAGGGTGAAGTCACATTATGCGTGGTTCTGTTGTTCCGGTGAGGTTCAGGGCCTGCCTCCTGCAAAGTTCTAATCTATGAAATTTTCCATATGTTCTTTGTAACTTCTTGTAGATTTTCCAACTTAGCCTTATTCTTATAGATCTTCCTTGCCTTGTTTCTTGTGATCCGAGTCTCTCTAATTGTGACTTCACGTTGCTGATGTACTCTCAAATGGTTTGAAGTTAATGTCCCACCCTTACCACTTCCTAGGTGGATATACTTTATGCTTGCATGGATAGGTCCTTCAAACCTTCTTGCATTCTTTCAACCTTGACAACTAATTATCTAGTATTATGTTTCTTCGACTTATCCTCTCATTCTTCTATCAGTTGATATACTTTTCTCACTATGAGATACCTCAAATCTTCTTTTTATTTTCTGTATCTTCTTCCTTTTCTTTCCTTCTGATCTGATCTTTCTCAATCGAAGTCTTTCCTAACAAAAGAGGGAATTTGGTTTTGTTCTCAACAAACTTAATAACTTTAAATTCCTCTTTTTTTGATGTTCCGCGGATGATAACAAGTATATTAGAAACTCCTCCACACAGGGTTATCACTTTTCCTTTAAACAAGCCTATTCTTCCCAATGAAGTTATCACAGTAGGCTTCCTCAAGATTTCCCAAGTGCTTTATGTCATAATATTCACTTGTGTCTCCTCATCCAGGACACAGTCTATGTCGAAATCTCCTATTCTTGTATCTACGTGCTATTTTTTTTTCATGATCTCTGGTAAATTGACATATCTGTGATCATTCATCATTCCTTTCAATTGTTCTAATGTAATATAAAATTTCTCTGATTCTTTCTGATCTTCTAACATTCTCTTATTCTCTTGAATCATGTTCATTCTTTCAACTTTAACAATCATTCTTGGGCAATCCTCAACTTCATGACCAACAATTTTGCAACAAAGACAAATAGGACCTATACCAGGGCATTCTTTAGAAAGATGTCCCAGTCTTTTGTAGTTATAACATAATGTCAATCCTCTCTTTCTCTTGTAAGTTCCCCAACTTCTCCTGTACTGTGCACTAGGATCATAATGTAGGACCTGTAATCTGCAAAAATTATTTCTAGGTTCTTGCATCCATTCATTAGTCCAAAAATTATTTCTATGCATGGGAATAACATATCTTTATTTATTTATATCAAATTTATTTAGATAAAGTCTTTATTCTAACTGTACCCTAGCTTTCAGACTAGGAAAAATTCTATCAAACATACCTAGATCCATTCTTTCAAAACAAAAATTTACACTTATCTTTCTCTATCCAAGCACAAAGCTTTGCCTCTTTCAAGATATTACCTCTTTTCTTCAGATCATGTTTCTTTCTTAGCAAACAGATTCACAATTCAAGTAGAATATTGTGCACTACAACAATAGATCTACGCACAAAGCTTCTCTTTTTTTTTACTTCAGTTCCCAGCAATCACAGTTTCAGGTCCCGACAATGGAACCATTTGTTGGCACAGGGGCAGACCCAGGGTTCAATGATTCAACAATGCACCAAAAAAAACCTAACTACCGACCCTTTCTTCAACACCTGCAAAGCAGGCGAAGTCTCACCCAAGGTAGAGGCAGGGGGGTTACAGGACTCAGGTGTTTGTAACCATTCTGGGACATAGATTTGTGATTACAACACTTTGCAGGGTACTTAGGAACAATATATATTAATTCATTCACATAGCAGATCAAACCCTAAGTACAGTTCAACGTAGTAATAATGACAAAATAAACATCTCACTTAACATCATATGTAATATATAACACATTCAACATATACAAAGCATTAAACATCCATGGATATATCTATCATTCATAGAATTCAATGCACTATGAAAATTCATAGCATAAACATTACATCAAAAACAAAAACATCAGTACAAGATTTACGTGGTTCACCCTAGTGTGGGGCTACGTTCACCAATGAATTCTTATTCTCTATTAGTCTTCAATCTCTTACATCCATCCTCTCCTGTGTACTAAAACATAGAGCCAAGCTTCGCACTAGACATGTGATCTACACACTAAGTGCCAGATCCACCTTCCCAAAATCAGGTCAAGGCACAGATCCAACTTCTCTCTCAAGCACAGAGCCTTACATACATGTCCCGTTGCAAAAATAAACTTAGAAATACTTGCCTCTTGCACTTAGCCACTTATGTAGTTAACTACATACTACATTTCTTACACCAAGCACACCCCTTCTACATTACATTCCTTCCTATATATACTTTTACATCCCTTACAACAAGGCCTAATCATGGGTAAACCCATGGGACAACATCCCAAAACCCAAATGAAAAAACCCTAATGAACCCCTTGCTGGGTCCACAGAATAAGTGAGATTCTGTGATCTCATCTCCTCCTAGGTGCTCCATCTTCGACCAGCCTGTCGAAGTACAAAAATGGTCAAACCCGACCATTGTTCCCTCAAAACTTGGTCGAGGTCCAACAAGTGCATACAGGATGATACATATTTGGTTGAATCACTTAAAGGAGAGGAGGGGGAAACACTGGATTTTCCTTTATCATGGATATGGTGGGCTTCGATTTGGAGTCTTTTTCTTGCATGGGAGGACTGTACAAGTGAGTGTGGAGGGGAAATATGAACAATTGTGTTAATAGGTGGAGGAGGATGAGGTAAAGAAAAATTTGGCCAGCCACGATGGTGGGAGACTGTTGGGTGAACAATCTCCTTCCATTCGTCATTCTTGGGAACTTCAGGTTGCAAAGAAACATGTGGGGGCACAGGGATACCAAGGACATGCTAGGTTTGGAAGGGAGGCCTCTCTAGCCTAGGATGGACTACCCCTTATCCAATCCAATTGAAAAATTCAGCTTGAAAGATCTAGTTTAACTCTTGAGGATCCGCATCGAAATGTATTTAGAATCTCGTCTTCCTGGCCCTCTGTTCCAATTCCCTCTGCCCCTATTATTTCGGCCATGAATTCCTATGCTGAAGAAGCTCATCCTGTATGCAACAATTATTATAAAATAACTTCTTAAACAAAATATGCATGGAATTCTCTTAATATGAAACAAATTTTGGCTCAATAATCACATCAGACCCATGAAATCCAATCCATAAAATTCATTTGATAATTGTCAATGAGCAGGGGGTGAAGTAGGGTTCAGGGGTATCTCAGGTTATTGTATTGAGTGAAAAAGTGATATCATGACCGGGAGTAAGAACATGATTACTGCTCAACAATTCATTAAACAATTGACTGTGTAACAATAACCAAAACATATCAGTTGTCATCTATCTCTGTGTATTTTTTAATCATTGTCATATAGAATTTTAATTTAATTTTAGTGAACAGGGAGTGAAAAATGAAATTGGAATCATGAGGGGATTTGTAATGAGTGGAAAATTGAAAAACTTAGAGGGAATTAGATGGATAATGTTCATAAAATAAATTAAATCAATCAATTATCATAGCTTTGTTCAAATTTAATTCAAAAAACATCCACTTCAAGACCAAAACATTCAATGTTTCTCAATTGCATCAAACTACTTGATATCTCAATGACAATTTAACTCCTCAAAAATCCTCAATTTATAACAGTCTATGTATTATAACATATGCAACATTCCCAATTCAATAATATTGTATATACTAATGTTGATCCCTTTCCCTTTTAAAACAAACAAAATATGCACATCAATCATGGATCGACAACAACAGTCAACTCCAAAACATAACCCCGAGCTTGATCTCTGTGTGCATCAATATATATATATATATATATATATATATATATATATACATATATATATATATATATATATAATTCTTTTAAAACAATTGATAGTCTGCACGATGATTCCCATACGATGTATGAAGAGAACAAAACTAAATGATACACATGAATCTCTGTTATCTATTATAGAACATTCATCTTTCATAATGAAACAATAATACACCCAAGATAACATTCAATAGTTACTATCATCTAATCAACAATCGGGCCCGATTTAAATATACACAGTTTCCTTTAAAAATCATGGACAAAATTAAAAGCATTCCCAATCATACACAGGTCTTCAATCATATCATTGACACAATTTGGAATCGACAACAACAATCGATCTCCCAAAAAAATGGAATCTCGAGCTTGTTCTCTATGTGAAATAGTATATACATATTTCCTTTTAAAGGGAACGAGCCACATAACTATATCATGTATGAAGAGAACATATTGGTATTGAAACACACACACCTCTTTTAAAATTGACAGAACCATGACCGGGCTTGGTGCAACTCATACATGTGTCTTTATATTTTTAAACACAATCAAGATCATGCCGGATTAAACACAGTAATCGAGACCATAAATGAAAAGAAGGACATCTCTCGGATGTATGTAATCACATATTTTATTTCTTCTTTGTTCGAACAAATTCATCACAGAAAGACCACATAGAGACTCGAACAAGAGGATGGGTTTATAAACGAGAGAGCGTGTGTCTTTAAACTTCCACAATCATTAAACTAATAACCCAAAGCTTGAAAAACCCTAGAAGGTGCTCGAGGAGGTAGAGACAAGTCAGAGTCCAAGTTGGGTCGTTTAAAAATTAAATGCAGAGAGGCAACATAATCATGTTTGTCTTCTTTTTAAAAAACATAGAGAGATAGTGGTCTTCATATCCTCATATCCATATACCATTGATTAGAAACCACATGCCATAATGTAATCTTGAAAATGGAGAGCCATGCTCTTTTAAAAAAAAAACCTACAATCCTTCGTCTTATAACTCCAAGTCTTTGACAGAATCACAAGTGAATGCCCGAGTGAAAATAAGGCAATTCAAGTTAAACAACCAGTTGCACACAGGTGCCTCTAACACTTTGCAGAGATGAAGGAGGGTTAACTTAAATAGTGGAGCGTATTCAAAACAAAGTGAGATAATGTCTCTTTCCAATCACCCAATAGGTTGATAACTTTTGACAGCAATAACAATGGGCTTCAAAACACACAACCATCATAATAACAGAGATGAGAGGAGTAGGTGAGGAAACTTTTTGTGGAAAAATGCCAGGAAGCCACTCATATCCATTTGATACATACACAGGTCTGTATTAACATTTGGGACCAACCAAGACTAGAACTTTGGAAATATTTCAACGAAAAGACAGTAAGGAACATGCCATCAACAACAGTTCAAGGCTTAGACAAAAGAAACACACCAACTGTCGACTGTTGCTCTGCAAATGGATCAAGATTACAACAATGACCGAGAGGGAAAATGAGTTGAAAACCATTGATACACAGAATGGTGGTTAAAACCCTCAACCATCAAACTCAGAGATTCATTGCACAACTGTCACCATTATTCCATAGAGAACCATCATAAAAACCATACTGATCGAGAAAAAAACCAATGCACAAACTTATAATCAACAATACCCATTACTCTGCTTATAATTATCAACATTTCGCAGTCATCACAAAGAGCCATACGTCCATACTTACACACACTTGAAAAACTCAAGAAAACATAGAATCCATGCATTACTAAGCCACCATTTGGTTCATAAAATAGAGAGTCCATCATGGATGGAAAGTTCAAAGCCATACCTATGAGAAAATTGTTTCAATGGTGAACCGGTCGAGTTTACCCTTACCAATCTTGAAAACGCGGAGCTTCACAACCAACAGGGAAACAATGCAACAATGCTAGGGTGACAGGTGATAGGGAAGGTTTGGAGTGACGTGAATTAAATGCATGTCGCTTCCTCACCTAGCCCCATTCAATTTCATGTATGATCCAACCCACTAACATAACCTTCACCATTAAAATCAAACCATATAACCAATGCATAATTCATTTCCATATCCATCGTAAGATCTGATACCATATATATTGCATAGTGCGCCACCTGATATATCTCATATCTCTACATTAACCATTTTCCATAACTCCACATGATAATCACATATCAACATTGCTATATGTGCCTCCTTTCAATTTTTAATCAAAATTGCATATTCCTTTAACTAAAGCGCATAGCATAATATCTAGGCCCATGATTTGTATCCATCTACACATTTGTTTGTAGTTCATATGTAGTCCTTTACCAATGCCTTAGGATTAACACATAGTTCATTTTCCTTTTGTTCCGAGTTAGCTCTCATTTAATAATCCTTTTCATAATCATATATGGACAAGTAATCAATATGTGAATTAGTAATCAAGGTTATAACATAACATATCATAGAACCTATGAACAATATGATTCTCATACCCATGGAAATGTTCTGTATCATAAGTCAATACCAATAGCATGTAGCAATAATGCCTCAATCACCCATTTGTAACATCAATGGATCCAAGACTGCATCAAAATAATGTACGACTGTGTATGCAACATTGTAACAACAACAACATATAAAAGTAATATGTCTATCCTTTCACCTCTAGTCTACAAGGGGGTCCCACCTACTAGTATTATACTATTATCATAATTAAATAATACCACTTTTAGCAATCCTTTGTGGGTGGAATTCATCGTTGCAATTTTAATCGTCAACACATAGCATGACATACAAGATCATGCAACTATCATTAATAATTAAAAATGTTATTGTAAATGATTACACATGCACAAAAACATTCATACATATAAAATATAGAGTAAATGAAACATTATCCACAATATTAAATAGTAAATAACACAGTGACCAAATTTTTTATCTTTTAAAACATTTTACACAAGCAACTATAAACGAAGGAATTTCCTCCCAAACGTAGGCTCTATTGCACAAAAACTCTCTGTAACAAGCCACTCTCGGGTTGGGGCTATGATTCAAGAAGGATGTAAAGGATCCTATAGGTGTGTATAGTCCATTGTAACAACTCAAATACCGACTAAAACTTAGCGACACGACTCCCACAACAATTACAAATACCTAACTCTCTTCCCCATCAGTATGCACAACCTAAGGGATGAGATTTCCTTCTATATATCAAAGTCCCTCATAAAAATCTATCCCCTCCATTGCTCCAACACAACCAACCAAGAATCTCTTTATTGGGGGCTCCAAGAAATACAACTGCAATAGGAGTTCTCACACAAGATTTAAAAATTCTCTTTGGGTAATTTTCTCACTAAAAAGCACTCATAGGCATAGTAAAATTATTATCATCACATTTACTAGCTTCAACAAGATTCCTTCCATACACAATATGGTTGACCACTCTTTCTCAACACTCAGCTCTATTTTTCCTCGCTTCTTGCTAACTACCAAAAAAACCCCTCCACTTCTTACTCAAATTTCCTCTTCTCCAATGTTTTCTTGACTCTTTCTCTTCCCCCAAGGATGATTACATTCAACCCATTCTATCATAACTAAGTGGGACTAATTCCTCACCCAACCTATTACATGAATTCAATAATTGAGTAATGAATAAGTTAAAGGGATAAATGACTAAATTAAAAACTGATAAATGAAGATGGATTAAGACTCAAGGCATATGGAAACCCCTCAAAACCCCCATTCACTGCCCTCTCTTGTGGAATCATAGCCCCCAATTACTCTAGTCCTTACCCATCTAAAATTGGTGGTGTATTACATTTTATTATTATTTTTCAATGTAAAATGTTTACATTTAGGATCAAAACTAGGGTGTTACAATCCCCTCCTCCTACAATTTGCATTGTACTCATTGCACATCACCATACATTTTCACAAGTATGCATATGAATTTCACATTACAATACTTGATACTTTCAAAATTTAATGACTCCTACAACAATTCCAACCAACAATCTCTCATTCCCATAAGTCTACACAACCTAAGGAAGTGTACTCCATTCTCTACATCATGGTCCCTCTATATGTCCCACTTCTCTTCCAGGACTCCAAAATAGGTCGGACATGAATTATTATATTTTTGGCTCCAATAACTCCAACTACATGAAAATGGAGTCTTTATACACACACAAGTATGAACGTACATTCATATTTCCTAAAAACATGCAATAGGATGTGGGTACTCTTCATGCATGGCCTCCTCATGCTCCCATGTGCTCTCTTCATGACTGTAGTAGGTCCATTGGACCATTACCCGGATGATCGCTCAATTCCTAAGAACTTTGACTTTCCGTTCTAGTATGTGCACCATCTCCACTCTAAATCCCCCTTCTGGGAACTTCGAGTTGGTCTATTCTACGTAATGCTACTATAATATTTCTTTAATTTGAACATAATGTTGGTCTATTGTTACAACTTCAAGAATTATGTATTTTAAATATTCCATGCACATACTAATGGTTGTAGAATGCATTTCATGCACCCTTCTACAAAGTGTATTAACCACTTTATTCTCTCTTCCCTTGATGTTCTTGATATCAAAGTCATATTTGCTGAGAAATTCCACCCATATAGTTTGTATGACATCCAAATTTGACTATCCAAACAAATATTTCAGACCACTATGGTCTATTCTCATCTCAAATTTTATATCCATGATATAATGCATCGATATTTTCAGTGCATGGACAATTTCTACCAACTCCAAGCCATGTGTGGCATAGTTCCTCTCATGCTCTTTCACCTTTCTTGATTCATAGAAAATTGCATGCCCATTTAGGGTAAGGACTCCACCAAGCCCTTCCTTGTATGTTTCTGTGCACATAACAAAAACCTCATTTGGATCTGCAACCTTTAAAATTGGTGCACTGGTTAATAAATATTTCAAGTGTTGGAAACTCTCTTCACACTTGGTAGTCCATTAAAATTTTATTCATTTATTTTGTAATGAAGAAATTGGGTGTGGAATATTGGAGAAACCTGCAATGAATATCCTAAAGTAACCAGTTAGACCCATAAATGTTATAACTTCTAAAATATTCTTTGGTGTTGGCCAAATTATGATTTCTTCAATATTTTTTGGATCCAATGCTATGCCATCCTCTAAGATAATGTGGCCCAAATAATGGATCTTATTTTCATAAAAGGTGCACTTGTTCAACTTAGCATACAATTGGTGCTCTCTCAACACCTACAACACCATCCTCAAATGTTTCTCATGTTCCTCTTCTATCTTGGAGTAGATAAGAATATCATCTAAGAAGAAAATAAAAAATTTGTCTAGATAATCTCTAAACACTCCATTCATTAGAAACATAAAATTAGCTGGTGAATTTGTCAACCCAAATGGCACCACTACAAACTCGTAATGATCATACCTTTTCTGAAAGGTTTCCTTGCTAGCATCTTCTTCTCTAGCTCTCACTTGATGATAACCTAATTTCAAGTCAATCTTGGGAAATATATTTGCTTCCTTCAACTGATCAAAAATATCATTGATCTTATAAAAGGGTAATTTTTATTTATGGTAACCTTATTCGGTTATCTGAAGTTAATACACAAACTTGGAGTTGCATCTTTTTTGTTCACAAAAAGAACTAGGGCATCCCAAGGTGAAACACTTGGGCATATGTACCCCTTCTTCACTAGTAAATTTGGGTCATATTATAATGGCCCTTTCGACATAATTCCACCATGATGTTGTCAGGATCATGACAAACATTGTCTCCTCCAAACGTTGTTTTTGGTACCATCTCAATTTTGACAAATTTTCTTGTGTCTCACTTTAGACATATCTAATGGACACATGTCATTGAAGGTTCATTTTTACATTGACGTAAATTGTCATCTCACCTCCAAATTACATTTACATGTCATCTTACTTTCGACAAAAACGTATGGTTTACAAGGTTTCTATACGATGACGGAGCATGTCGTCACAATAGAGACGAACCGAGATAATTTTAGATCTTAAATGGCGAAGGAATAAGTCGCCGTAATACAGACGCCTGACACTATGCATCGATGAATTTTCCATAGCTGTGACATTTTATACAATTTTCAAAGCGTCAAAAGTTATAAGAATACTTCATCAACATACACATGCCTGCAACTATCCATCGACGAATTTTCCATAGTTGTGAAGGTTTCTACCATTGGAAAAGCATCGAAAGTCAAAATAATTCTTCGTTGGAATACAGACACACCGTAAGTATTTTATATATATATATATATATATATATATATATATATATATATATATATATATATATATATATAAGCATTGAAAATAAAACAAAATCATAATATCAAACTCGTGTAAAATGCATATTCTATTAAATGGGTAATTAAGGTTCATGGTCTAGTTCCTTGGTATTTTTCAAAGAATAAATGCATACATTATTATGAGGAAAATATCTCTATGCCATGGGGTAAAACACAATAGAAGAAATGACACGTAGAAATCAACTCTAATATCAAGTATGATATATAAATAAAATTCAAACAAGACAAGGCCAAAGGCCTACCCCGTCCGAATGTTTGATGAAGACCATCGTTAAGCACACAACTGAAAGCTTTATACCTGCAACATGTCCTCAAAAACCAATATACACAAGCATATGGTGATAATATACAATGTTATAATATAGATTAGAATAATCCATCAACATACATAACAAATATGCCCATGGAATAATAATTAAAATATTTGCAAGATATCAATTGGACGAGAAAATGGTATTTCTATTAAAATAATCAACAAAAGTATATAGATGACAAACTTCTATAATGACACACATCAGAACCGAGAAACTAAGTCCCTCCAGTTGGGCCTCCACCACTTCAATCCTCCACCAACGACAATATCATATAAAGGAGACAATGAGGTTCTCCATCGTAAAGAAGGAAGATCTTGGGGGTTGAACAAGGAGTTCACACTTTCAAGGATAAAGGGATGAAAACTCAATATGAAGTGAAATCTCTCCAGAGTGTATTTTCTCTCCAGGTTGAATTGTTATATCTCTTTCGAGGCTTGGATAAGGCTCGATTTATAGACTTTACATGGAATTGAAGGGATGATTCAGAGTGTTTCTAGTATATGGAAGGTCAAGGATCATGGATCGCATGACATGACATGGAAACCTGGCATAATTTTTAATTTTGAGCACTAAACCTGATGTACGTGGGTTGTAGTGGAGTAGCCTGTGTATACACATGTTTTCTAGCTGATAGTGTGTGTATATGTGGAAAAATGTGTTTTTTGGCTCTGGAAGGTACAAAATGGGACTTCAAGTCTACATAGGGAAATGGAAAGGCCATCCAAGAAAGTTGCATGGGGTGAGGAAAAAATTGTTGAAATAGATGCCCCCTAATGTGCGGGGTTACAGGAGTATCTATGATGGTCGAAATACATTATAATTACCAGAAATGGAGTAATGGAGACTCAAGTGGAAGTGCTAGTTACTCATGAGAATATTACAATCCATTATGACTTTGTACACATAGCTTCCAATATGAATTTCATTGCATATCCATGTGGAAATATATCAAATAGCTTTTCATATCCATGAATATGCAATACAAAGTTTCATAGGCTATCATAGTCATGAACAAGGAACAATGGAATCCAGTCTCAAAACAAATACAAAGATATATGTATACAATGGAGTACAATATGATCTCCCATAATCACTGAGGTCATATAGGTACTGGTCTAGTGAAAGATAACAAAATAATAGGAATGTTTCTACTGTAATATGGAGGTCTTCTACACTATCCATCGAAGGTGCAAGTCTACATCATGTGAATAGAGGAGTTGATGTCGAACACAATGAGATTTTGTTTGATTACCAGTCATTAAGGTATACCGTTAACAAATACGAGACAACCTACCGATAATGGAAGTAGGTATCAAGGCACTAAGTACATTATTACAAGTGTGAATGAGGGTGTTGAGGTCAAACACTTGAAGAATCCATCGATCAAGAGACATTGATGTATTCCCAACTTTCGATGGCAAGAGAACCTTCCACTAATGAATGCAAGCCTCTTGGAACTCACAATACTCTAGGCCTCATTTCGAGAATAGATGAGCTGAATTCGATGGAAGGAGACCCGCTAAAAGGAGAGCATTAGGGAATCTCTCATCAGTCATCATGAGTTATAAAGTAATATATTGGTGATTAAGAGGAGCTCGGATGAATAGGATGTTCATGAGACAATGACCTTGTGCATATCTTGCATGTACCAGATGCAAGTAGTGAATTAAAACAACCCTCTGAATATCAACCAATAAGGAAGACTTCCAACAAAAGAGAGGAAGCCACCAATAAGTCTAATGACATCCAAGACACTGCATGAAACCCAATATGTGAATATATTTCTTGTCGTCAAACACAAGGGAAACCCCCTAGTTAGAAACCAATGAGGAAATGTCAACTGTTGGGTTCAAGGTTACCTACCCATAATGAAAGTAGGACTAGGGTGCATGATAGGACTACAACTTCATGTGACTTTAAAATACACTGAGGGTATGGCCCACATGAAAAGTCAAGAGTTTTGAGGAATAGCCAAAATAGTATTATAGACGTCCTTTGAACAAGAGCATGAGGCATATGGATAACTCATGCAACATAGACTTGATGATAAAAATTTGTGATGCAAGAAGAATAAAAAAAATATCCATATGGAATGGAAGAATAACCAGTCAGAGGAGTAAAATATAAGTAATGAGATAAACTTCCTAAGGTCATGCTAAACCAAAAATTTGGATGAAAGTGGACTTAAATTTTTGTGCTTTGCTCAAAAGCGACACAACTGCTTCTGATATGAGATAATATTTTTTTCCCGCCCATCTTTGTTTTTTTCATAGGCAAAGAAATGTTATGATATAGGAGAGGAAACGAGTGTCACAAATAAGAAATTAGCTCCAAACAATGGAACATACCTATTATTGATGCAAGGAAGTGCATGCGGGGCATGAAAACTCAGGGGAATGTTTCCTCTTAGGGTACAGGGTGTCAAGCTGCAAAGGATACAAAAAAGGCTCTGCCTAGCTAGTGATGCAAATTGTTGAGGTAAGAGGCTTGTAACAAGAAAGAGGGAACCGAAAGTAGGCTCAATATTTCAAGAAGAATGATGGAATGCGATTACAACTTAACTCCAAAGAATGTAGTTTTTCATAGATTTAGTCCCCTAGGCCCGAAAAAGCATAGAATATTACCCATGAGAACTCGTCTAGCCAATGGTGACTAGAGTATTCCCTTTTCGTATGTAGTCTACTTGGTACAAAAAAGGGTTAAACTTACACCAAATAGACATCCTTTCAAATCCATTTAACGAGTGTGAAAAATACAATTTCACTCGAAAACATTTTCGCTTTTTAGAGAGTCGAAAAAGAGCTTAAACAAGACTCAAGAGGAGTCCCATAGGAAACGATTAGAATTCTTGTGAGTAAGAATATGAGGTTTGAACACAAAGTCATATTAGAACTATAAGGAACTCCTGGTCCTATGGAATATCTTTGGCATGGGCACCAAATGGCACAAAGGTTCTAACTAGGGTGACCATGTTTGGTAAGCCTCTACTACTTAATAACGACACTTCTAGTGGCAGTAAGAAGGTTCTGTGTCGCTAATAAATGGGTTTGTACCTAAAGCATATGGATCTCAATCATAGGATAATGAAAGAATGCAAAACAGAGTGACAACCTATCCTATATGTTGGTGAAAGAAAATATCTGCCGAAGGCATGAACGAGCGGTATAATGCTGGAAACTGCAAAAAATCCTAGACAAAACCACCAAAAATCAATTCTTTCCATTGCACTATTAGTCCATAAGGTAAAAAATTAGCACAAAGCATATGAAGTGGGTAAATTTTTTCTACTAATAGTATAAATAAACCATTTTACCATACCATTTGATTTTTTTCACCCACATAGTGCATTTTAGGTCATTTTCCCCACGATCTTCAAGTGTCGATTTCAGGAGCTATGATAAAAAAAATTAGAAATTTTCTGGACCAAGTAAGTGCCCATCCCTTTTACTTCAAATTTAGTGGTTTAAATTTAAATTTTAGTCCTCATTTGTTTACTATTAGAGGGACAAACATGTAAATTAGGGTGTACACAGGTGATAGTTTATCGAGTTGCGTATATGACCCCATATACATGGGCAAGGCAAATTCTACCCGTGTTTATGAAGCCCTATACATGACTGTTACCAAGATATCCCACATACAAATCTGTGAACACTTTTTTTGAAATAATTTAACTAAAAAAATGGCTTTTCCTTTACAGGATGGTGATTGAATGGAGGGAAAGTGAGCATGAAGAGATAGATGCAACAGTGGAAAGGGATGCAGGGGCCCAAAAAGCTTTAAACAGATGTGGTCTTTATAAATTTTGGGCTCTCAAAGGAATGATGGCTCAAGTGAGGTTACTCTAGATGCTATTAAACTACTAGGATCCAGAGATAGATGCCTTCAACCTCGATGGGAAACCATTGAGGATTGAAGTGGAAGAAATATATTGTATCACAGGATTGTCTCGCCAGGGAAAGGTAATGAATCTCAAGGCCCAAGGGGCTGGGGGTGGTATGACCATGGAGGATTACATTGCCACCCATTGTGTTGCAGGTACAGATAAAGTAGGGAGCCAAATCCCAATCAAGTCAATTGAGAACCTGATCTTAAATATCGTTGTGATTTTACTTACATAGATTTTGCGATCGACCTTGTTGCACTATGAATCAAGGCCACTCATGTTCTATGTGGTGGAGTGTTTATGACCCACTATTTATGATTGGTGTACCTCACTGTTGGCTAAGATGAAGAGCCAATTGAAAGATTCCAAAAAAGGGAAAAAGAGGAATTTCGGATTTTCATCCATTCTTTGTAGCTTTTTCTTTGAGAAGGTTCCAGGTTTGATCCCTAGAATAGAGATTATTCCACATGGACCGCGTGATCCAGACATGTCACAGTGGATCGATATGATGAGGCGGCTGGGAAATGGTAGGGTGCCAAGCCCCTACAATGATGAGTTATTTTTCTAGTAGCACCGACAAGTTATAGCCATCGATGACTACTCTTACGATGGGATTGACTACAGAGGAGACTCGAACATGAATTTTCCAATAGGTTTCATCTATGGTGATATTGGTAAGAAATGTTTTTTATATATTTCATTTTTGTTTTGTTTTTCAATAAGAATAAAAAAAAATTGAAATATTTTTGTATGGTATCATGTATTCACAATTGTTTTGTTATGTAGATGTAGGTCTGTGACAGCTAGAGGGATTCCCATGACATCAATAGAGGATCCGAGGAGATGAGAATGTGGGAGGAGATGTAGAGAGAGTGTTGTAGAGTGTACATGGGAACCTGTCTCGATTGATGCACAATATTCCTATGGTTCAAGTGGAGGATCTGCCAGAAGCTATGCAGTGACAGGTGGTGGGTGTACCCCATGTGCGGGTGCAGCTCTTTCGACATATCTCAAAAGTTTTAGTGTGTTATCATGATACACATATGGCACGACAGTTGTAGATTCCATGGTAATATTATATACCAACCATATATGTATTTTGAGGGTGTGAGCCCCATTTTGTACTATGACACCATATTTTTTGAAAGGATAATATATATATATATATATATATATACACACACACAATTATGGCCTTTGGATTTAGTTATATATGTTACAATGTGTACATGTATGAATGTTTTTTCTTTACTTAGTTATGTGAAAAATGGAAATCTAAAATATAATTAGCATATACATTGGATACATGATTATAACTTCTAGGTATGTGGCTATAAGTAAGAAAATCAAAGTTTCATTCCAAAATTCATACCCGTAGGAATAATTGGAGTAGAGTAGGGTCTCGCAAATGGTCATTGTTGTTTAGCTGACATACGACTAACTAGGAGTCCAGGTGAACCTCTAAATATTGAGCACCATCCGAAATGGCGTCGTGTAATAGTTCTATAACTACGCTATAATCAACCACATTATTTTTTGTTGGCTCTAAACGAACACCACCTGAAGACACCAGTTGGCTCTCAGGTGAGTAAATGACACAAGAAATGGAAGCCACGTTCCATGTATGATGACTGGCACTATCCAGGAATCCTAGGTAAACTAAAGACTCCATTTAAATATACCAACCAAGGAAAAACTTTATAAGAAAGCCAATGACACGAAGTAAAATATATACATACACTAAGATAAACTAGTATACAAAAGGTCACACCCAAGATTAATGTCTCATGTGTAATACCTTTTAAGGTAGAGCCCATTTTTGGGCTCATCTGACATATTCCCTTCATAATATTCCAATTCCTATGCTCCTTTCTCTAAGACATGTCGCACAATATAAGGACCATGCCACATGGGGTTTAAGTTTCCTACCCCCAACGGTTCTTTGGCTTGGTCATATAGGAAAAACAATTCACCCTCAACGTACTGCCGAGGATAGACAGACCTATCATACTGAACCTTAACATGTCATTTATTTTCTTCGATAGTCATAGAGACATATCAATGTTGCTCATCGATATGTTCTATGTGTATGAGGTGTTCTTCAAGATCGGATGTGTTATGTAGCAACTCAATTTCCAATTTAAGGGAAGGGATTTTGCATTCAATTAGAAGAATTGACTCTACGCCATGTACTAACTGAAAAGGAGAAAATATGATGGAAGTCTTTACCTAGGTTCAATATGCCCAAAGTGCAGAGTAAAGCATCATATGCCAGTTAGATTTACTCTTGTTGACAGTGTTTTGCAAGATGGTCTTTAGAGATTTATTCACCACCTCTACTTGTCCATTTTCCTGGGGGTAGTAAGGGGAAGAATGATCATGCTTAAACCCTAGTTTTGATGCTAACTCTTTCATCATTTTATTCTGAAAGTGGCTACCATGATTAGTGAAAATATCTCTTAGGATTCCGAACTGGGATATAATTTGGTTGAAAACGAAAAATGTTGTATTCTTACCATCATATTTAATGGTAGGCATGGCCTCTGCCCATTTAGTGAAGTAATCCACGACCAAAATGATATGTTGATGCCCCCTAGCCGAGGTTGGGTTAAAGTCCATAAAATATACCCCCCACTTGGTGAAGGGACTGACGATGATCACTGGGTGTAGAGGGGCTGGGTGCGCATGCATTTTCTAAGTGAACACCTAGCAAGGGTGACACTTCTTGACCGCTTCAACACAATATTTAAAAATTTATGACCAAAAATAACCAGCTCGCATATTTTTTGGGTTGTCGTAAGCCCGGATAAATGACCACCACAAGCCCCATTGTGACATTCATTGAGAACCAAATCAACTTCCTTGTGAGTCAAGAAATGACGCAAAATATTATCTACTCCTAGACGATACAAAGTGTCGCAGATGATAAGGTAGGTTTTAGCCTGATGACATATACATTGTTGATCATCTCTTGATGGATGCTAGTATAACTTCAAGGTTTGAACATAAATCAGAATGTCTCCATACCAGGGGTCCAAAGATTATATAAGGAATATATGTTCATCTACGAATGAATCTTCATGAAAAATTTCTTCATCTAGTCGAGGGAAGTCTAATATCAACTCGACAAAAGATAGCGATTTTTTGGACTTCGTCGAAGCAAAATCGAGATCAAATTCTTGCAAAATAACAATCCACTTATTTTATTCCCCCCCTATGATATTCCTGGTGAGGACATATTGAAATGGATTTATATGTGCAACTATGGTAGTTTGGAAAGTAATATATAATGTCGTAATCTTTGAACTGCATGTACGATGACCAAGGCTAGTTTCTCTACATGAGAGTATTTAAGTTTAGGACCAACTAGGTTTCGACTGAGATAATAGACAATTTTCTCATGGAGATCATCATCCTCCTGAACCAGAACCATACCAACTGTCCCTTCGGATGTGGTAGTATAAATAAAATAGTCTCTACTGTAGTCTAGAGGCTTCATCTAAGGCACCGATACCAAGGTTTTCTTAAGAGCCTCGAAATATTCCTGGGTTCGCTCATCCCATATAAACGAACTGTATTTATTCAAAATATGCATGAAACCTTTAGTTAAATTAGCATAGTTCACTATGAACTGATGCAATAAATTATCCTTCCCCCATAAATCTTGAATTTTTTGAATGTTGCACGGGGGAGGCAATCAAAGTATTTCCTCAACCTTCATAGGATCTACCATGATCCCATGCTCAGATACTAAGAATCCTAAAATACGACTAGACCTAATGTAGAATATGCACTTTTGAGGGTTCAATCAAAAACGATAGTAACAAAATCTATCAAATACTAATCGAAGGTGAGTGGAGTGATCTAGTTTCTTGCGAGAGTGATAAACAAGATCATTTAATTAATCTTCAAAAATATGCTTGAGATCATGAAAAGAAAATGTCATGGCATGTTGGAAGGTTGCTTCGACATTTTTAAGACCGAAAGGAATTTTCTGGTATGAAAAAGTAACCCAAGGACAAATAAACTTCATCTTATCTTGATCCTCAGGTTTGATTTGAATTTGATTATACCCTGAAAATATGTCCATAAAAGAAAAAACTTCGCTTCATGTGAACCCATCAAGAATATGGTCAATGAAAGGAGTCGAGAAGTTATATTTAGGACAAGCCTTGTTCAGGTCTTGAAATTCCATACATATATGGATGGTTCCTTGTTTTTTATTCATGGGAATGGGGTTGGACACCCATTCAGTCAATGGAACATGGTAGATGAAACCAACATTAAGTATCTTCTCTACCTCTACCTCAATAGGAGGGGCCATCCTAGGATTAATAAATCTAAGACGTTGTTGAATAGGTCTAGCATCCAGATAGGTATTGATGTCATGTTTGACAATGATGGGGTTGATTCCTAGAATCTCTTCGTATGACCAAGAGAATACATCACAAAATTCTTTGAAGAGATCGATGTAGCTCTGAATTTCTCCAGGCATACAATCTACACTGATATATATGTTCTCAAATTTTTCAGGAATTTGAGAGATGTCGATCATGATGATAGGAGAAATGTTCTCCATGTTTCCTTTGGAATAAATACAATGTGTATCTAATGAAACCACGACGTGACAAACCATATCACTCAAGGTAGATATAAAGTCATCATATTCGATCCTAACAATATCTGGGAGGAAATAGGAGTGATGATGCATGTCGTCCTAAGGCCTATCAAGATGATACATGTCCTCTATGATGGCTTCATCCAAAGGTAAAGTATCATCAAGGTAATCATGCAAGCTAGACGATTGGGTGACCCATATGGGCTCTAGAACAGGATCCTCCTCGTTCTTCTATGAGGAGAAAGGATCCAGGTCAACATTAGTGTTAATAATAACCTGATATGAAACTTCTACCAATGACAGTGGCATTTCCATCCCAATGTGCAACTGATATTCGTATGAAAAAGTCGAGGAAGGTAGGGTCCAAGGGTCATTGAAATATGAAGTACATAAAGGAATAGACCTCATTGATGATGAAGACTCACTGGAAATGGAATGAATGTGATGAATTGGCACCACAAAATCAAAGCTACCCATGAGAGAAGAATACATTCTGACACCAACATCTTTAATCGCCTACTAAGAATTGTTGATCACTAGGACCAAAGGTCCAACTGATTCATTAGGACTAGCATGCGCAAAGGATAATTGATTAATCATCACTATTTTCCCTTTATGAGGAAAACATAGAGTGCAAAAAATAGATGTCACGATTGTTGTCATGGCATAAGTTCAATTACGTCATATTAGTAAATTATAGTCAACAGGTGCATTCACCTCTTCGAAATCAACCTCTACTGTATTTCCACCTAAATGGACCGGAAAAGAGGAAAATATTCCATGGGTTCGAAATGAATTCTGTAACAACCACATGAATGCGGCCACAGGCAAAGCTATTTTTATTTTTTTGTTTTGAATAATTAATGGCACGAAGGAAACAACAAAAAAAGTTTGACCACACCACTGACGACGAGCTCAAACACACAGTCTAGGCAATAGGTTACTATGACATCGCACACAGGCTCAAGACAACTGGGATGACATGCACAAATAACAAGGAGGACAACTACCCGCCCGAATCAACACGACCATGCCTGCAAGCTAAGGGACAACATCCCCATCCTGACATCACGACCTAGACAAACAAAGACTAGAACCTCAAGCCATGTGGACCTAACGCCTGAAGGCATTCAACCCTTGCACCAAAGTCAACATACGATGCTCATCCACACTCATCGGGTAGGCACCGACTCCGACCAAGGTATCATTCACTGCTAACCCATAAGGCGCACCATGATCCTCTCATCAGGAACCATGCCATCCCTAGAAGAGAGGCATGACAATAACCCTGGCGCAAAACAAAAGGGGACCAAGACTCAAGAAAACTCTGATGTGCTAGGAACTAAATACTAACTGGGAGACTATACCTACACCCACACACGAAGGCAAGGGGTGATTCCTGTCCACATGACATCATCCCTGACCCCACCCCACACCCAGGCTAACCGGTCCAAGACTACATTCTAAATTAACATGGGTTCCATTCTAACGGGGCACGTCAAGTTACAACTAAACATTAAAGCACCCGCTAACTTAACGTTAAACAATCAATTTAGCAATCCTAAGTAATCAACACTAGAACTATAATTATAAATACAATCTAACTTCAATTAAATCAATTTATCAAGTCTAAAATTGCAATCTAGTCTTTACTCAACATACTAATTTAATCATTATTACAACCTAAAGGGACTATTCTATATTAATCCAAGTCTCCATCCCACTAGCCATCAATTGAATAACAACAATAACATTCTTAAGTAGAATGTTACTTTTATATAACTTAGTAACATTTAAATCTCAACATTTAGTCTAGCTATAATGACCGAACTAACCACACTAGATGTCTATTACAATTGAAAAAGGAATCTACCAACTAATACATTATTGTAGCAATTTGACAAGGCAATTACATAACCGTTACTTAACAATTTAATATACCACATGGAAAGGAAATTAACATAACAATTAACATGACTATTATTCATCAATGACAAGGCATTTTACACGATGGATACCATCACAAGTAATATGGAAATAACAAGGTGATTGGTATGTTAATCAACATAGCAATTAATGTATTAGTAACAAGGTGAATTACATGATTGTTAACATAACAATTAATAGCGCATTAACAAGGTAGTTTACATGACTGTTGTCATAACAAGTGGCATAGCCATAACCAGGAATTTAAGGTGTTAGTTAACATTTATCTCATTGTGGCATTAAATCAAAGAATAAATCGACTGACCATTTACATTGTTGTAACCATTGTTTTGGAAACTAATAAGACAATTACCTAACCAAGAATCTTACACTAACAAGGCATTTAGCTATCTGTTAACCATTTTATTCACTATGGAAAAATCCAGGCAGTTAATGGACCCAAGACAACGCTGTAGCAATAATAACAAACACACAATACACAGTTGGTGGCAAATCATGCCCATTCAATGACAAAAATTCTCCAAATTTAAAAGGCAAACGTGGTTAGTCCAGCAAGTTAGTTTATGAATTAAAAGGCTAAAATGTGGGCGAATCCAACATCAACTTAGTCAATTTTTAAATATCCACCATGGTTATTCTAGCAAGTCAGGTTATGCATTAAATAACAAAAACATGGGTGAATTCAATAGCCACTCCACAAACATTTTTAAGAAAAAATCGTGGGTGTTTTAAACAACTACTGAGGAAAACGTTTGGAGTAAAATTGTGGGCATTTTAAAAGCCACTCCGAAAACATTCTAGAGAAAAATCATGGGAATTTTAAACAACCACTCAGGCAAACGTTCTGGAGCAAATCGTGGGCAGTCAAGTCATAATAATAGTAAGGAATGAAATCTGTGATAATCAATTCATGGGGATACAACCGATGTAATAAAATCATGGATATGTAACCGTGGAAACAGTGTAGAAATGAAATCTGTGACAAAGATAAAAACATGGGAATAAATGTCTGAGTAATAAATTCGTGGTGATGGACCATGGCAACAGTATGGACACAGGTTATAATTCAAGCAAGATGCAGAACACAAGGAAATAAAATTATGGTAACAGTAAGGAGTTTATAAACCATTTTCAAATGCCTGGGTTACCCAACAACGCAGACAATAATGTAGAAGAAACATTTTTCAATGGATTCAAGCATGAAAATCATAGTCCAAGCAAAAACGTAGGCCAAGATAACAAGGACGTTATTTTTATTTTTATTTTTTTTTCCAGGATCCCCAAATCGTAGACAGAGAATTAATTTGTTGTCCATGGCTAAGATACCCACCCAATAGAGACTAGGAATAACACCACATAACCAATTCCAGAGTACCTATTATAAAACGCAGACTTAAAGATTAAAGGGTTTTTTTTCTATGTCTTGGATGCCCAACTCCCACAAGCTAAGTCAGTCAAGTAGAAATTTCTACAATGTAATGTTACACAAACATAAGAGATCCATCCTCCATCTCCTCCTTTCATTATATAGAGTTTCATAGTCCCTTACTTTCCTAAAATCTCATTTAATTAAAGTTTTTAAAATTTAATTCCTAAAAATTACTCCCCTTACAATTTCCACCCATCCCCTTCATTCCTCCATAAATTAATTTCTTTAATTAATTAATTATATTTATTTCCCTCACCCACTTAGAGTCACTCCTAGAATCGCTCCTAGGTGTTCCCAAATTCTCTTACAGGTTTTAATGACTTTCCCCATTATTAAATTGCTAGTTCGGTTTAAATTAGAAAGCTCTTAAATGCTAGATACCCTTACTAAGTTTGACTTTATGCTTTTTCCCTTGGGTTTCCCTTTTCTTCTTATGTTTCCCTCTTTTCCTAGTTTAGTAAATATTTTAGATTTCCCTCTTTCCACTTTTCATTTAGGACTCAAATTGGCAGGTGTAGAAATTAACCCCCTTTTTCCTTTTCCCCTTTTTAGTTAATAATTTTAAATTATCATAAAAAAAATAAAACAATTATTCCCCCTTTTTTTAAATTTTACCCTTACAGATTTTTATGAATTATTTAAATTGCTTACCCCCTTATTGTTAAAATATTTAATGAGGAGTATAATTATTATTTACGTTGTTTTTATTTTTATTTATTTATTTAAATAGATAGATAAAATTTTACCCCTAGTAGAATTTAGACTTAGACCTTAAATTTTCGTGTTGGGCAACATTTTATTATGGAATTTTTTTTTTAAATTTCTTAACACATTATTCATCCTAAGTCCATATAGTTTCATTCATTTATCATCAACAACGCGACGTGCCCTTTAGGTTGCACTAGGTGCTCCAAGGGTGCCACTCGCCTTAATCTGTTTCCCTTGCACGACGTGCCCTTCAGGATGCACTACGTGCTCCAAGGGTTCCACTCACCTCTTTCCATTTTTCTTGCGCGACGTGCCCTTCAGGATGAACCACGTGCTCCAAGGGTTCCACTTGCCTCTTGACTGACTTGGTAGACATAAAAAACCCCTGGAGTCAATACTCCTTCAGGTGAACTTATGGGAGACTAAGGGCCTCTAAGGAATAAGGCTCCCACCTTATTGCGCACCCCTTAGAATCATTGTTAGTGACTATCATAGTCTGCCTTCACGGCATCGTGGGTCCTCTTGAACTAGGTAAATGTTAACCTATGGTTCGAGCCATGGTGAGAGTGCTAGTAGGATGTGGCAGGGTTTTTGTCCACACCTCTCCCTCAACATCTCTGGTAGTCGTGCATGACCCCTTTACTCCACATGTGAGTCTGGTCGACAAGATATCGTCAGCCTGCATCATCAATGAATCATGTTATAATATATCCATATCTTCTAATCTAATCAGATGCAATAATATCATAGTAAAACAATCAAAACCCAATGGTACACTCCCTGACTCGAACTAGAGTCCAAGGGGTTCAATCGATGCCTCTGGATCCTTGAGGTCCAAAATCCTACACACTCAGTAAAACCGATTCAATAGCACTTGTCTATGTCAATCCAGTAAAAACCATGTCACCAACCCATAACGCCTCATAATCATAATAAATGTTTTAATAACATAAAATTTTGATCACTTGCGAGCAAGTGTCCTCAAAGAATAAGTTCGCTCAGTGCCCAAGAGAGGGATGTTAGATACACCCCCTCTTGGTCTAAACTTTGTCCCGAAGTTTTATAGTAAAAATGTCAAAATAAAGTGTATCACTATATCATAAGTCTATCTATCAAACAAAAATGGAAACTGATGGCACATATCATATGCGTCCTCCCAAGTCACCGAGTGCGGACTATAGCTGTCCCATTGGACCTTGACCCGTTCTACCGTTTGACATCATAGATGTCGAATGCGATGATCCAATATGCATATCAACTCAGCCATCAGTGAGCCCTCGTCCGATACATGCAAGGAACTCATGTAAATAACATGTGTAGGATCACTAATATAGCATCTCAAAACAGATACATGAAAAACATCGTGCATACTATTGGATTACTGAGAGGGGGGGGTGAATCAGTAATAGAGCAATTTAGTCCCTTTTAACCATATAATCCAAGTGATATATCAATGAAGCATTATTATCTAATAACTGCATAGTAAATAAGCAATGAACAAATGAACAATCATACACATACACAGTACACCAGTGTTTTACGTGGAAACCCAAATTGAGAGAAAACCATGGAATTATTTTTCTTATATGTCTTGAAGAATTACATTCATTGGAAGCACCAACTTCCTTTGTTTTCCAGATGCAACTGGAAGGAGGCTCCAACCCCCTAGTTTCTCAGGCTACAACCTGAGGGAAGCTCCAACTCCCTAATTCTCTGGCTACAACCCCCTACGTTCTTCGGCTACAACCACCTATCCTTGCCCCGTCCTACCACCCTTAAGTAGAATTAGAATGATAGAACCACTGTCACACTATCACTGTGAGATATACCGCTGTAAACCTGTACCAATAAATATGAACCATGCATCAACCATGCATCAACCTGTAATCAAACTGTACCATAAACAAGTGCATCAACCATGCACCAACCTGTAATCAACCTGTACCATAAACAAGTGCATCAACCATGCACCAACCTATAATAAACCTGTACCATAAACAAATGCATCAACCATGCACCAACGTGTAATCAACCTATACCATAAACAAGTGCATCAACCATGCACAATCCTGTAATCAACTTGTACCATAAATAAGTGCATCCAACCATGTACCAAGTATGTACCAATCATGTGTCAACAACTTATCAACTATGACTCGTCAATATGTACCAAAATCATCAATTATACACCTCATGTATGTGCCAACTCATCAACTACTGTCTCAACCATGTACTCAACATGTACCTCAACCAAAAGCCCTCATCAATTTCATCATCAAAATTTGATTTTTAGCTGTGTAATAGACCTAGTGTATCTGATCACATTCCTGCAAACCTTCCTTAACTTTAACAACAAGAGACTATCATTTTCATCAAACTTTTCTTTAGTCTCACATGCCTAGTTTTGGATTAGTCAACAACCCTAACTTGAAGTAATCATAACTTTGAACTTGTAATGTATAAAGATCTGAAAATGATACACACTATTATTCAGTGTGTTTTATGCAATTCCTCCAAGTGGTACTACTTGGAACCTCTCATAAAAGGAGTTATAGCAAAAATGGCATACCTTGCTGAATTCTGGCTTATTCTGGAGAGAGACCTTGTAGAGCATGCCCCACACAACATATTTGATGAAATGATATAAAACTATTAAAAAACATACTATAGAATGTACCCTAATCAAAAAAATTTGTCTCATGGAATTTGGATCTGTTATGAAGAATTTATGACATGTTTACCCGAAACACCTAATTTTGACTAGTTTTAGGACTAGCCACAAACCGTATTTTCCACATGGTGTAACTCCAAAAATACAACGACCCACAAGCTTAATTTTTAACCATAGATAATTGGATATGTTTTCGCACTTGCATAGAAATTTTAGGATCTGAATCATTATATAAACAAAATTATAGCGAAAATGGTGAGATGACCTGAAAATAACATACCTTAGAAAGCACCATCAAAAGAATTTATCCTTCCTTGCATTTCGGCCTTCTTTTATTCAATTTCCTTAGAATTTCAGCTTATATATAATTTGTAAACCTCAGACACCTATATATATTCAATATGATCAAGTGTTATTCAAATGAGAGAGCCTTGCCTCTTATTTATACTCTCCAAGTAGCTTCCTTAAAAACATCTTCTAGGTCACTTGGCCCCACTTTCCTTATTTTAGGGTTGCGTCCACTTCTAATTTCTCCATTATTGAAATAATTTATTTTGTATTCACTTTGAGTTATAATACACTCATCACTTCACTTTATTATTTACCTTTTAAAATCTCTTAAACCACTTCGATTACTTTGACCTTTTGGGGCTTCTAGATGACATATGAGGGTCCTCCAACTTCGTAAGGCCATAACTCTCAAACTGTGAGGAGTTATGTGACGTTATTCATACCAATAAAAATGGAATAACATGTACTATCCATATAGAATAGTATTATCTGAAAATATATCATAACTCATACCGTTACCCATCAAACAAACTTGGGTCCATTACCCAAACCTGGGGTCTCCAACTTCTCATGGCCATAACTCTCTAACCGT
>ML778356.1:281626-303829 GCA_009831015.1 Picea engelmannii
AAAATATATCATAACTCATACCATTACCCATCAAACAAACTTGGGTCCATTACCCAAACCTAGGGTCTCCAACTTCTCATGGCCATAACTCTCTAACCGTGAGGAATTATGTGACATTCCACATACCACCAGAAATGACATGAGAAGAACTATCCATCTAGGATATTTTCCTTGACAAATTCACTTTGCTTCATCTCATTATTCCACAATTAAGCATGGGTTCTCTTACTCCACAAAGCGTCTTCCCATGAGGGCTTTCACCATAAGGGGACCACTTTGGAGTTCATCCATATTTACTTCTTATCAACCATGACAAAAAAATAATGAGTCATATTTAAATCAAACACTATTGGTTCCATTACCCAAACCTTTGTGCTATGGGGCCCCCTTTCTCTCCACAATATTGAAAGGTCCCACGAACCTAGGGGAGAGTTTAGCTCCCTTTTCAAAATTGATTGACCTCTTATGCGGTTTAACCCACGGAAAGAATCGATTGTCGACCTCATAACTACGGTCGAAACGGTGCGCATCGGCATAACTCTTATGTCAATCCTATGCTTATTTAATCCTTTGTATTATTGTTTTCATTTGATCTTCGGTTTCTTGGATCACTTCTAGTCTCACCAGGACCCTATCCTCAGTCCGATCCCAACTCAAAGGCATTCGACATAGTTTCCCATAAAGAAACTTGAAAGGCACCTTCTTAATGGTTCTTTGGTAACTGTTGTTGTAAGCGAACTCCACCAGTGGAAAGAATTCTTCCCAATGATTTTGTTGGTCCATGACGTACATGCGCAACATGTCCTCCAAGGTTTGTTTCATTCGTTTGGTCTACTCGTCAGTATCCAGGTGATACGTCGTACTGAAGTTAAGTTGGGTTCCCAAGGCCTCTTGGAAACTTGTCCAAAATCATCCAATAAACATCGATCCTTGACCGGATATAATCCTCTTAGGCACACCATGAAGCCTCACAATCTCACTGATGAAAAATCTAGCTATGTCAGGTGCCTGATAGGTTGTACGCACAAGAATAAAGTGAGCACTCTTCGTTAGAGTCTTTTCTACTACGTAAATCAAGTCATGTCTCCTTGTCGTCAACGACAATCCAACAATAAAATCCATCGAAATAACCTCCCATTTCAATTCTGGAATAACGTGTGGCTATAGTAATCCTACTGGGTGTCTATGTTCAGCCTTTACTTGCTGACATTCTAGACATTTGGCCACATAGTTGACTATGACTACCTTCATTCCCTTCCAGAAGAATAAGGTTTTAAGGTCTGCCCTCATCTTCGTGACTCTCGGGTGAGCCATGTAAACTTCTCTATGAGCCTCGCTTAGGATCAAAATCCTCAACTCGTCGTTCGGTGGTACATAAATATAATTTTTAAACCTCAATAAACCATCATCATCAAACGAAAATCCTTCAAATCTTAGCACCATCATTGTGTTTTGTCCGATCAATTCCTCGACCTCTTTTTACCAGTCATTGTCACGCTGCAAAGTTAGAATCTTTTCACGTAGATTCATCTGAAGAGGCAGTACCAAAAATATGCATGGTCATCGACTTAATGCACCTGCCAATCAGTTCATTGTTCCTTTTATGTAAGTAATCTCGATGTCGTACTCGCTAAGCAATTTCGACCAACATCGTTTTCACGCGTTCAGGTCACTTTGCGTAAAGATGTGTTGTATTCCACAGTGGTCAGTATTTAGTTCAAATTTTCATCCATCAAGGTAGTGTCTCCAAACCTTCAAGGAATATACAATGGATAACAACTCCAAATCATGTGTCGTGTAGTTCTCCTCGTGCCTTCTCAGTTTCCACGAGATGTAAGTGATCACTCATCTGTTTTTCATCAATACTTCGCCTAAGCCTTCCTTGGATGCATCAGTGCATACCAAGAAGTCTGCGTCCATGTCAGGGACCTTTAGTATTGGTGTTGTTGTCAACAACTCCTTGATCCTCCGAAATGCTTCTGCGCATTTCTCGGTCCAAACAAACTTCTTGTTTTTCTTCTGCAATTCCATGATCGGATTTGCTATATTTGAAAATCCCTCGATGAACCGTCGATAATATCCTACTAAACCCATGAAGCTACGCACTTCTGGGACATTTGTCGGCGTAGGACATCCCATAATAACCTCGACCTTCGCTGGAGATGACATGCCCTAAGTAGTGAATCTTTGATTGATAAAATGAACATTTGGACAACTTCCTGTACAATTGGTGTTCTCGCAGACACTATAGTACCAAGTGCAAGTTCTCGTCATGCTCCTTCATTTTCTGAGAGTAAATCAAAATATCATCAATGAATACTTGGACAAACTTGTCCAAGTACTCGCGGAACACCCTGTTCATCAAACTCATAAATACACTGGGGGCGTTGGTCAGTCCAAATGGTAAAATAGTAAACTTGTAATGTCCAAACCTCATCTTGAAGGCGGTCTTAGGGACATCATCCTCCTTGATCTATAAACGATGATACCTTGATCACAAATCAATATTTGAGAACACTGTCGCACCCTTCATTTGATCGAACAGATCATCAATCCTCGACAACAGATATTGATTCTTGATCGTTTCCTTGTTCAACTGAAGGTAGTCAATGGAAAGCCTCCATGACCCATCCTTCTTTTGTATGAAAATAACTAGCACACCCCACGGTGACAAGCTAGGACGTATCAGTCCCAGGTCCAACAATTCCTTCAGTTGCATTCTCAAATCCTGTAACTCCAGGGTTGACATCCAATAAGGCGTTCTAGCTATCGGTTTAGTTCCCGGTTTTAGGTCTATAGTAAAATCCAATTCCCTCTCTGGTGACATCCCAGGTAAATCCTCCAGAAATACGTCCGAAAACTCTCTCATCACCGGAAGGTGATATAGACCTTCCGCTACTCCCTTCTCGTTTAACGCAAGGATCACATAAATCTTTCACCCCTTGCGCATGCTCTTCCATAGCTGAAAGGAAGAGATGAACCTCAAGGAAACTCCCTGGTTCTGACCTACAATTACACGTCTTTTTCCCTCATCATCGACCAAGCTCAACCATTTCGTCTTACAGTTGAGTATCGCCTCATGCGATTCTAACCAGTCCATACCGATCACAACATCATAATATCCTAAGATTGTGACGTATAGGTTGGCCTTGGTGACAAACTCTCCTAGGTTAAGGATACATCCCGTAACCTTTCCTCCAACCTTTTGTTTGGTTCTTGAGGCCATATCTATAAATCTAAACTCATCTTGTTCGAATGCCTTTACCTTAATCCTTTTTAGCATTGCACCTGAAATGACATTCTCGGTAGCACCGGGATCTGTCAAAATACTAAGGGTCTGGTCAATGATGGTACCTGTTGTCTCGAGCATAGTCGACTGATGCTCTTCCTTGCGATTATTCACCGCTACATGAATCCGATGGGCCTTGTCCATATCTCCCATGGTAGTGGGTCCAGCTGATCCAGATGCTCTAGTCTTCTCCACAGGGCAGTCACGCTGGTAGTGTGTCTCCCCACACATCCAACACCCCTTCTTCGGCCCAGTAGTCCTGGTACCCAAAGTACAAGATGATGGCACACTGGCCTGTAATCCCGGTCTATTCTACTGAACAGGCCTAAACTATTGCTACTGCAGTCGACGCTGCTACTGTGGTCCCCGATAAGGTGTCCATTGTTGAGGTGTCAGTTGCCGAGGTGTAGTGAAAGTGGATCCCCTATGGAAGCCATGATATCCCAATGTATGTCTGGCTAGTGTCTGATGCTACTGTGCACCAGATGACACCTTCCCTTCTGGTCTCGCTGGAGTCCTGGTCTGACCCCCACTGATAAGCGCCTTCTCTGCTATGAGGGTCTTCTGGACGACATCATGCAAGGTTTGAGGCATCAAAATCATAACCTTTGCACGTATGTTGTCGTTAAGGTTGAACATGAACCTGTTGACCTTAAGTTTCTCAGTGTTAATATGTGGAGCATACCGAAGAAGCTCCATAAAACATGCCTCATACTTAGGCACCGTACGACTACCCTGTCATAAGGCATTGAACTCATTGAGCTGACGCTCAATGAATTCCTATGAAAGGTGCCTCTCTCGGAACCGTTCCTCGAACAATTCCCATGACACGTCTTCGATGACCATGTTCAGATATGGTAGGAGTGTCTTCCACCATAGAAGAGTGCTCCCCTTTAGTTGAAATACCACCATGTGGACATTCATGTTGGAGGTATAATCACAAAGTGAAAATCACATTGCCATGTTCTCCAACCATGCCTAGGCGGAAGCATTGTCCGGGGCACCAAAGAACTTGGGAAATTTAACCTTCTCAATCTCACGGTGAATTCTACCAGTACCAAATAGAGCATGTGGTGGACCCTCAGTGGGTGTCGGTGCCCTGGTCTCATCGTTTTCCAAACAAATGATCAGGGCCTTAGACATGCACTGAAAAGATCTCATCATTCCGACCACATCACCAATTGCTATCTTCTCCTGCCCGACAACCTGATCATCTCCCTAGGGGTTAGACCCCTCAGGCATGGCTGCTACTGGAGGCATCACACCTCCTCTCATAGCACCCCGTCGTCTACCTCCACAATGTCCTCTAACCATGATTACCTTCACGAATATAAGTCAACTCAATTAGCAACATTATAATCAATTCATATCAATGAAATCTATAGCAATCCCAAGTCACTAGTTGAACCCGCTCTGATACCATATGTAACAACCACATGGATGCGGCCATGGGTGAAGCCAAATTTTGTTTTTGTTTTTAAGAATTAAGGGCATGAAGGAAACAACAACAAAATTTTGACCACACCACTAACGACAAACACAAACATGCAGTCCAGGCAACAGGTTACTATGACACCACACACAGGCTCAAGACAACTGGCATGACATGCACAAATAACAAGGAGGACAACTACCCTCTTGACTCAACATGACCACGCCTGCAAGATAAGGGACAACATCCCCATCTTGACATCACGTCCTAGACGAACAAAGACTAGAACCTCAAGGTGCACGGACATAACGCCTGAAGGCGTTCGACCCTTGCGCCAAAGTCAACATATGACACTCAGCCACACTCACCGGGTAGGCACTGACTCCAGCCAAGGTATCATTCTACGCTAGCCCATAAGGCATGCCATGATCCCCTCATTAGGAGCCATGCCATCCCTAGAAGAGAGGTGCAACAATAAACCTGGTTCAAAACAAAAAGGGACCAAGACTTAAGAAAACTCTGACGCGCTAGGAACTGAATATTGACTGGGAGACTATACCCACCCCCCCACATGAAGGGTCAATGAGACACTAAGGAAAGAAGGCAAGGGGTGATGCATGTCCACACGACATCATCCCTGACCCCAACCAAAACCCAGGCTAACTGGTCCAAGACTACATTCTAAATTAACATGGGTTCCATTCTAACAAGGCATGTCAAGTTACAACTAAACATTAAAGCACCCGCCAACTTAACGTTAAACAATCAATTTAGCAAGACTAAGTAATCAACACTATAACTATAATTATACATACAATATAACTTCAATTAAATCAATTTAGCAAGTCTAAAATTGCAATCTAGTCTTTACTCAACATACTAATTTAGTCATTATTACAACCTAAAGGGACTATTCTATATTAATCCAAGTCTCCATCCCACTGGCCATGAATTGAATAACAACAATAACATTCTTAACTAGAATGATACATTTATAGAACTTAGGAACATTTAAATCTCAACATTTAGTCTGGCTATAATGACCAAACTAACCACACTAGCCATCTATTACAATTGAAAAAGGAATCTGCCAACTAATACATTGTTGTAGCAATTTGACAAGGAAATTACATAACTGTTACTTAACAATTTAATATAGCACATGGAAAGGCAATTAACATAACAATTAACATGACTATTATTTAGCAATGACAAGGCATTTTACATGATGTATACCATCACAAGTAATATGGCAATAACAAGGTGATTGATATGTTAATCAACATAATAATTAATGTAACAGTAAAAAGGTAGTTTACATTATTGTTGTCATAACAAGTGACATAGCCCTAACCAGGCATTTAAGGTGTTAGTTAACATTTATCTCGTTGTGCCATTAAATCAAAGAATAAATCAGCTAGCCATTTACATTGCTGTAACCATTGTGCTGGCAACTAATAAGACAATTACCTAACCAAGAATCTTACATTAACAAGGCATTTACCTATCTGTTAACCATTTTATTCACCGTGGAAAAATCTAGGCAGTTAATGGACCCAAGACAACACTGTAGCAATAACAAAAAACACATAATACACAGTTGGTGGCAAATCATGCCCATTAAGCAACATAAATTCTCCAAATTTAAAAGACAAACGTGGTCAATCCAACAAGTCAGTTTATGAATTAAAAGGCTAAAAACGTGGGCGAATCCAACAACAACTTGGTCAATTTCTAAATATCCACCATGGTCATTCCAGCAAGTCAGGTTATGCATTAAATAGCGAAAAACATGGGTGAATTAAACGACCCCTCCACAAACCTTTTTAAGAAAAAATCGTGGGTGTTTTAAACAACCACTCAGGCAAATGTTTGGAGTAAAATCATGGGCATTTTAACAACCACTCTGACAACGTTCTGGAGAAAAATTGTAGGCATTTTAAACAGCCAGTCAAGAAAATGTTCTGGAGCAAATCGTGGGTAGTCAAGTCGTAATAATAGTAAGGAATGAAATCTGTGACAGTCAATTCATGGGGATACAACCGGCGTAATAAAATTGTGGATATGTAACCATGGAAACAATGTAGAAATGGAATTCGTGATAGAGAGAAAAACATGGGAATAAAAATCTGAGTAATAAATTCGTGGTGATGGATCGTGGCAACAGTAGGGACGCATGTTATAATTCAAGCAAGACGCAGAACGCAAGGAAATAAAATCATGGTAACAACAAGGATTTTATAAACCATTTTCAAATGCATGGGTTACCCAACAATACAGATAGGGATGTAGAAGAAACGTTTTTCAATGGATTCAAGCATGAAAATCATAGTCTAAGCAAAAACGAAGGCCAAGATAACAAGGAAATTCTTTTTATTTTTATTTTTCTTTTTCCAAGATCCCCAAATCGTAGACAAGGAATTAATTTGTTGTCCATTACTAAGATACCCACCCAACAGAGACTAAGAATAACACCACATAACCAATTCCAGAGTACCAATTATAAAACACAAACTTAGAGATTAAAGGTTTTTTTTTTCTATTTCTCGGATGCCCAAAAAAAACGTAGAGTTAAACTAAATCTTCTACAGTCCACACACCATTTAAAAAAAAAAACAGAGATTAAATCTTTACATTTACCATGACACCAATCCAACACACATTATACCCTATCCAAGAATAAAAATGCAAGGTTAAAAATTTGTCCATCACCACAAACGCAGAGTTATAAATGGTCCAAGAATAACAACGCAGGGTCAAAACTGATCCATGAAGATATAACAACGAGGAAAAAATGAGATAACGACAAGATATAAGCATGCCAAGTTTAAGGATAAACTTCACCAACAATCACATTGTAGGGTTAAATAAATGCATCGGTGTGCAAGGCGAACCTTCAGCCAAGGACAAACATCAAGGGTTGACGAATAACATGTGTGTCCTTCGCTCATCATCCTCGCATAGAAAAGCAGGTCGTTGAGATCCATAGGTATATTAACGCCAAGGCGATGGCCGTAGATCAGGCTCCTGGCTGAATTCTCAGGCGAGGACTGGTGAACTAGGGATGAAGGATTAACAACCACAAGTGTCACAATCAAAACACCACAAGGTGCTCAAGAGATGCGGGGAAACAAAGGCCATGGGAGTCAATCAATCATTGAGCTAGACTAAGAAAAATTTTAGTCATCAATCTAGACAATCAGTTTACTTACTCCATTCAAAATGCATATCCAAGCAGAAATCCTACAATAATCTACCATAAAAAAATGAAGAGAGTGTACTGTTGCCTGATCGCCCACTCTGAGTGATGTCCCAAGTGCTCCATGCAACTCCCACTTGCTGACCAACGAGACTTCATTGGTACCTCCCATCCAATGTTAGGGGTACTCTTCTTCTCCCTTAGCCCCCCGAGCCGCAAATGGGACACACACACACTATCCAGAGATTTCAGCTAGCTCCCAGCTCACCTCGCAAGGCCGAGCTACCACTCCTCACCAATATGGGTATCCCAAATCCCACAAGCTAAGTCATTCAAGTAGATATTTCTGCAGCGTAACGTTACGCAAACAAAAGATATCCATCCTCCATCTCCTCCCTTCATTATATAGAGTTTCATAGTCCCTTACTTTCCTAAAATCTCATTTAATTAAAGTTTATAAAATTTAATTCCTAAAAATTCCTCCCCGTACAAGTGTCACCCATCCCCTTCATTCCTCCATAAATTAATTTCTTTAATTAATTAATTATCTTTATTTCCCTCACCCACCTAGCGTCGCTCCTAGAATCGCTCCTAGGTGTCCCCAAATTCTCTTACAGGTTTTAATGACTTTCCCCATTATTAAATTGCTAGTTCAGTTTAAATTAGAAAGTTCTTAAATGCTAGATACCTTTACTAAGTTTGACTTTATGCTTTGTCCCTTGGGTTTCCCTTTTCTTCTTATGTTTCCCTCTTTTCCTAGTTTCCTAAATATTTTAGATTTCTCTCTTTCCCCTTTTCATTTACGACTCAAATTGGCAGGTGTTGAAATTAACCCCCTTTTTCCTTTTCCCCTTTTTAGTTAATAATTTCAAATTATCATAAAAAAAATCAAACAATTATTCCCCTTTTTTTTAAATTTTACTCTAACAAATTTTTATGAATTATTTAAATTGCTTACCCCCTTATTGTTACAAGATTTAACGTGGAGTATAATTATTTTTTACGTTTTTATTTATTTATTTATTTTTTTAAATAGATAGATAAAATTTTACCCATAGCATAATTTAGACTTAGACCTTAAATTTTCGTGTTGGGCGACATTTTATTAAGGAATTTGTTTTTAAAAATTCTTAACATGTTATTCATCCTAAGGCCATCTAGGTTCATTCATTTATCATCAACAACGCGATGTGCCCTTCAGGATGCACTAGGTGCTTCAAGGGTACCACTCGCCTTAATTTGTTTCCCTTTCACGACATACCCTTCAAGATGCACTACGTGCTCTAAGGGTGTCACTCGCCTCTTTCCATTTTTCTTACACGATGTGCCCTTCAGGATGCACCACATTCTCTAAGGGTGCCAATCGCCTCTTGACTGACTTGGTAGACATAAAAAACCCCTAAAGTCAATACTCCGCCAGGTGAACTTGTGGGAGACTAAGGGCCTCTAAGGAATAAGGCCCCCACCTTATTGCACACCCCTTAGAATCATCGTGAGCAACTGTTGCAGTCTTCCCTCACGACATCATGGGTCCTCTCGAACTAGGTAAATGTTAACCTACGGTTCGAGCCACGACATGAGTTCTAGTAGGTTGTGGTAGGATTGTTGTCCACACCTCTCCCTCAACATATCTGGTAGTCATGCATGATCCCTTTACTCCACATGCGATTCTAGTCGGAAAGCTATCATCAGCCTGCATCATCAATGAATCATGTCAGAATATATCCATATCATATCATCTAATCAGATGCACTAATATCATAGTAAAACAATCAAACCCCAATGGTACACTCCCCAAATCGATCCAGAGTCCAAAGGGTTCCATTGATGCCTCTCCATCCTCGAGGTCCAAAATCCTACACACTCAGTAAAACCGAGTCAATAGCACATGTCTATGTCAATGCAGTAAAACAACATGTCATCAACCCATAATGCCTCATAATCATGATAAATGTTTGAATAACATAAAATCTGGATCACTTGCGAGCAAGTGTCCTCAAAGAATAAGTTCGCTCAGTGCCCAAGAGCTGGATGTTACAAATTCCCATCAAATGCGGTCAACATAGTGATAGATTGGGATAAAATCGGAGATCCAATGATTATCCAATAGGTTAGGGACATCACGTTCACTGTAGAACCTTCATGATCAATTACAGTGCATTTGATGGTAATTTCCATGTACTCCACATGGATTTGAAACACCACATGGTAAGGTAAGTGAGGCTTAACATATGTGACATCAAACTTAATAAAATTCGAGCCACACAAGTCTAGATCTCCTAAAGCAGATAACAAGGTGTTCCTCTATGAAGGTAGCATCTGGAGAACCTCCAAAGATGACATTGCACAAGGGGTTTTGACCTAGATATTTGATAATCAAATAGTTCTAGAAATCTATGGCATTAGGATTGTCAGTAGAGCATTTAAGTACTCCTTTTAGAATACAAGGCAGAGGTTTTGACTTTTCGATCTACAAGGGTGTTTCCAGAGAAGGGGGAGATTTTGGACCTATAACAATCTATGAAGAACCATAATCACGAGATCGAGTGGCTACATCAATATGAGACTTGACCATATTGACACATAGATGGCCACCTTCATGTGTGAAGTGGTTTTGACTCCCGCTCAATGCATTTCCAGTGTTGGAGGTCCTCGAAGCCATACAATGATTATGTAGAAATGGATTTGTCAGAACATCGGATAGATGAGATAAGAGCCTCTAGTAGGATTCCTCGATTTTGGGGCATAAGTGGGTAAGGTGATCATATTTACAAAGTTTGCAAGGAAAATTCACCTTCCATTTTTCTTTCTTTCCCTCTCCATCATTATTATTCGATCTATCATTGTTATTGTCATCCTTGGATTTATTATTATTTTTCCCACCCTTACGATTATTACCTCATATTTTCCTTCTATTCCCTCTTATTTATTGGTTACCATTTGGGTTGGCCGATGAATTTACATAATGCACATATGGTGACTGAGTGGGAGTGGAGGATGAATTTGAATCTTGTCCTACTATAGGATAGGTTAGAGACACATAGTTCAATTGGTTCATCACCAAGTTTTTAGAATTAACATTTTCAGAGCCTATGATGCCATCGACATGAGGCCCAAGATTTTGTCTAGGTTCATAGTTCAATCACGACGCATCAGGAATAATTTCATACAACATCCCAGACTGAGCATATATGAGGTCCAGTTGTTGGTATTTGAAAATAACTTCTTCCTCAAATGTTACTCTGAATGTAGAAACATCGTTCGAAATATAAGGCAATGAGGACTTAAGGAACCACTCCAATAGAAACTCTAGAGGAATGTAGGATTTAATAAATCTCTTCCATATACATGACTCTTGGATATGGTTTGAGATATGTGTGGCCCTATCTTGGAGGAAGGCCAAAAAAATTTCTATGCCAACATCATAGCGAACCAACAAATGGAAGTGGTTGAGAAAGACCAAAACCATCTGATTAAAGTCTCCATATGTTCCCCCTGATAGCTCAATGTACCACTTCATGGTGACCCCCATGATAGTGCGTTGAAATATCCTCAAATGAATAGAATTATCATTAAGGGATTTGTATGAGCACCAAAGATGAAAATTAATGACATGACCACCCAGATCCTCACCAATCTTTCCTTTGAATTCTGGAATGTCTAAAGGGAGCTTGGTGGGGACGGGGGGGGGGGGCATAATGTATCATGATGCATAGGGTCATTCATTAATTTTGAAAAATCTAAAAGATTAAGCATGGACAAAAAGGGGAGTTGGGTTTGCAGCGTCTGAGCCCATACTCCTAGGAAATATTGGTGTTGAGGGATTGCAGGCCATCCAGGGTTTTGGTATATACCATGGCCTTGTCCGGTAGGATAATATCCTCCTCCAAATTAATACATAAAAGGTTGTATCAGAACCATACCTGCAGAATATGTATAATGAGGGTTATATATGTTGTCCCCAATCGAAGGGGCTCTAGGTTGGTGGTTTCGCATAGCGTGAAAATGGCTCCCTATATATGGAACTCTGGAGGACAGAGGGGGATTCTCCATAATAAATGTGTTTGTCAGAATCGACATGGAGGAATAAGGGGTACAGGATGGAATATAGGAAGTGACTTGTCCATCGGGTTGAGCACTCCATCCAGGAGCATTGAGACTAGGATTAGGCCTGGAAGAAAAAGGATGCCAACCTCCAATTGTAGGATTCATTTGGGGGATATGGACTCCACCAAACAAGAGAGGAACATATAGAGGAGCCATGCCCCCAGGTCAAAAACTAGGATTCACATTAGTCACTAGAATAGAGGATGAGAGTTACGATGTCATGTTGTTCATACCAAGAGAAAATGGATTAGAGACCGAAGGTATTGACTAAGAATTGTAACTTGGCATACCAAAAAGAGATACGAAAGGGTTCTTTCCTATGGGTCTAGTAGAATCCATAGGTTGGGTAGCAGGAAAGGTGGGGATATATGACACCCCAACCATCGAGGTTGAAGGAGTTAAAGGAATCCCACTAATCACATAAGATATAGGAGTTGAGGGACTCCTAGTGATGTTCGAGTTTGACTCAATACCCATAACTAGGTTATCACAAGTCTGGGTTGTGGAGATATATGTACCACGTTTATTAAATTTACTTCTTTTAGAAGGAAAATTTGGTAAAGACTCAAGATACAGTGGTAACTTCAATAAATGGTGAGACCTGCAAGGAAGTTGGTCTTGCTCCACGATGACTCAAGACTTGAGATATAAAACCAAATCCTAGGTCCCACTAATAATCAGAGAGAACACCAATAATAAAGAAAAAAATCCAATACACACAAACATGATATAATGTCTAAAAAGCTGCGCCCCCCCCCCAACTAGATTAGGTATGTCTCACCCAAGAGGGTCCTCAGACTCCCTTCAAAATGTTGGAGGTCTCAGAATCAGTTATAAGGGACCTCGTTGGCTTAAAATCGCACTCTGTCAGATTCCCCTGGAGAGGTAATCCTCCATAAAGGTTGTGTGTTTTCTGACCCTTATCTGAATAAGGGTAACTCCAGAATAACTACTACAAGTAACCTATGTGGCTACCTATGTCAATCAACTAGAGTCACCACAATATAATCAATGCACAAGTGAACAATCAGAAGTTTGGTCCACCATATGGGCAGGGTAACAAAGCCTGAAATATTGAAAGCACCACCTCTCAAGAAGGTAAAGGTACTAGAAAGACCCCCAAATATGAATAGAACCCCAGAAATATCTTCGACGCTAAGAAGGTATTAGAGGGCTATCTTTGCAACCATCTTCACAACCTCGTGCTTAAATTCTGTGTGAGCGGAGCCTCCTGACATCACTAATTAAACAATGGGTTTCACCACTCCTTGGTCAGACACATATTTTTAGTTTAATAGCCTTGGAGAATTTTACTCACAAAATCCTATTCCAAGGCCCCATGTCCTATACGTTTTTGTGTACACTTGAAAAATAAAATCGTTTCTAATCAATTTTAATTAATCAACATTAATTTTAATGGCTTCTTCTTACTCAAAAGGTGCGGTCGTGAAATTAATTGTATTATTACTCAGCATATAAAAGAAGTGAATATAAAAAAACTTCTAAGTACTATTTTTGAATTTCAAAGAGATGGTATGATTCTAAATGAAACTTTTCTAATGCAATCTCTACAATTTCAATGAAATGAAATCTCTTCACATGTGTCAAAATCAATGCGAAGTAATACAAATAGAAAATCCATAATGAAAAGTAAGCAAATGTTTTTCGATATAAATAAAAGAAAATGCAAGGACTAAATAACAATTTCACATCCAGACCCTACTACAAGAAAAAAGAGACAAGCCAAGTAGGATACCGAGAAGAAAACACTCAGACCAATGTGCAAGGACAACCAATGAAAAATATGATAAGAAATAATACCGCCAAAAAAACCCAACAATAAGAAGGTTTCCTATCACTCTATAAGCATTTAACAATCATGACAAAGACCCGAGAAGACTCAACAACCAACCAAACTCACCCAACAAACACCAAAATCAACCAACAAGACTAAAGGGCTGATGTATGTGACTGTTTGAGAAAAACTCACATATGTACACACCCTACCGAAGGACAAATCTCATCTGTATGCGTATGTCAAGGATAAAACCGAGTATACCCAGTAAAACATTGTCAGGGCAAGGGTTAAGCCAAGAGACTTATATGCAAAGTAAAATTAGGTTGTCAAGCAATCATGTGACAAGGAAACTAAATCTAACAGAGAGCAAATCAAGGAGAAAAAACTCCAAACCCCAAAATAAAGAAGATACCATCCCTAGTATGGTCGCCAATTCTTTTATGAGGAAAATCTCCTTATGGAATTGGGTAAACCACAACAAATAGAATGGAACACATAAATCAACTCTAATCTCAAGTATGATATATAAATAAAATGCTAACAAGATAATGCCAAGAGCCTACCTCATCCAAATGTTTGACGAAGACCACCGTTGAGCACACAACTCAAAGCTTTATACCTACAACTTGTCCTCAACAACCAAGATACACAAGCATATGGTGATAATAAACAATTTTAGCATATATAAATTAGCATAATCCATCAACATACATAACAAATATGCCCATGGAATAATAATTCAAATATTTGCAAGATATCAATTGGACGAGAAAAGAGTATTTCTATTAAAATAATCAGCAAAAGTATAAAGGTGACAAACTTGTGTAATGGCACACATCGGAACCGAGAAACTAAGTCTCTCCAGATGGCCCCCCACCACTTCAATCCTCCACCAACAAAAAGCTCATATAAAGGAGACAATAAGGTTCTCCATCATAAATAAGGAAGATCTTCGGGGTTGAACAAGGAGTTCATACTTTCAAGGATAAAGGGATGCAGACTCAATATGAAGTGAAATTTCTCTAGAGTGTATTTTCTCTCCAAGTTGAATTGTTCTATCTCCTCCTAGGCTTAGATAAGGCTCAATTTATAGCCTTCACATGGAACTGAAGGGTTGAGTCAGAGCGTTTCCAGTATATGGAAGGTCAAGGATCATGGATCTCGTGACATGGCATGGAAATTCGACATAATTTTTAATTTTGAGCACCAAACCCAATGTGCACGGGTTGTAGTGGAGAAACCTACGCATACACATTTTGTGTAACTAATAGGGCATATATATGTGGAAAAATGTATCTTTTGGCTCTGGAAAGGGGACTTCAAGTCTACATAGAGAAATGGAAAATCCATCCAAGCAAGTTGCATGGGGTGAGGAAAAAATTGTTGTAACATACATAACCAAGTAGGAAGATATACTCCAGGTGAGAAATTTCATGCTTGAATCTTTCAATTTTTAGTGAAGAATCAAGAGGCATTAATGATTAGGCATGTCGTACAACCATTTGGATAAAATGTATCAAATGTTAGAAACATATCTTGGTAGTATTATGACAAGCATTCATCATGTATTATGTCATCATTACATATTTTTCCTCTTTTAGAGCATGGCTCAAGTATCCCTTGATGAAATCAGATTATAGGGTTCACTTCAAAACTAATGATTATGGTCATTAGTTGTGCTTAACCCCATACACAAAATAAATCTACCATCCATTGATATTTGGCAACTAAAGGTGGTTTCTATTGTGCAACCACATAAAGTTCCATGTAGATGTCGCTACAACATAAAATATTAAGAAAATATTCTCTTTAAACCTTCAAATAATGCACATAGTACTTAAGTTCATGCATAAATGTTTGGACTTAGGAGAAATGACTGACATAAAATTGAGAAATATCTCACTTTAGGTGCCTAATTAAAACAAAAGAGCTTCACTTTACATGCATGATACATTTTTCTTATATCAATAAATTATTAAGTGGCTTACATGGCATCAACTGTGCCATTTAAGCATGAGAAACTAAGGGTTGGAAATGATTGACCCCAACTCCTTACAAATAATATAAATGATATGAGCTAAATTAATCATCACATCATAATGAACATTGATTATGCCATATATAGAGGAGGAGCACGATTCCAAAGTACAAGAGTAATGATGAATTGGATTACAGATCCTATGGAATAAGAAAATATATCCTAATAAAGCCTAAAAGGTAACAATATCAAATAATGATGTACATATGTGTGTGTGAGTGATGATAATCATCTGATGTATATACTAGTTTCTCACTCATTACTCTTGTGGGCCTAGTTCTAGGACAACCTACTATTTACTTATATAGGCGATCCCATATATTGGGTAGAGGATCACAAAAAATCTCTAGCTCTTGGATATTATTTTCCCTTGAAGAATAATATGAAACCATGTAATAAGGTTTCCTCAAATTTCTTCTCAATTGATTTCATGCTTGATTATCTATCCATCCATATCTGATTCTTATTGGTGTTGATCTTTGATAGTCTTATTACATCCCTAAAATACCTTCAGATAAAATGTGATCCAAAGTGTCTGGATAAACACTAAGGGTTGTATTTGGTCACCATTCACACTTCCTTTCACTTATGGATTGGTTCATGGCAACCCAAGGGGGTTCTCTTAGAATGGTTTGAAAATATCTAAACTCTTGGGGAAATAAATCCTCCAAACTTGCGATAAATGTTGTGTCTCCTTCAAATCTGAAAATAATTTCTTCAAATATCCAAATCTAAATTGAAGATTTATGTTTAAATCATTATATAAATTAGAAGATAACATAAATTCACCATAACTCCCACTATTTCTGCAAAAATAATTGTAGAACAACAAGATTTGTTCCCTATAAATGACTGATTATCACTTAAAAGTTAATATCAACAAATACATGTGAATTTTTAACATTATAGTTGTCCTATCAATTCCATGCCATGTTTTGGGAAATGGAGTCAAGAAAGGAAGAACATTAGTGAGGTGAATGTGTCAAACTCACTGATTCAAAGAAAATGTTAAATTCCAACTTGAAAACTGTAATCAAAAGAATGAATCATGACACACATGTAACATTAGTCCATTGTCAAGGATTTGATTTCAATTATTTTGAATGAAAATATGATTGAAATGTCCAATAAACTATAAAAGAGAATAAGATTTGCTTTAAAAACACCGATATTGTTTACAAACATGATCTCATTAATTAGATCCAATCACTACTGGAGAGTTTTTCCATGAAATAGTTGAGAAATGTTTATGGAACACTATGAATGTGAGCTACCTCCAATTCATAAGTAAGTGCATACGTAGGTGGAATGGAAGTTGAGAAGGGAGAATAATGAATTAAATGCAAAATATCAGAAAAAGATGGAACCCTTGTCCAATATTTGAACCTATATTAAAAATATTCAACCCCACAAGTGATTCACCCTGCTTAGTCCTACAATAGAAGAGACGAAAGGAGAAAATATTCTTTGAGAAACCATTATAACATTTGCATGATATCCCAAGGATAGGGAGCATTAGTCAATTGAATAACAAGAAGGAATATGTCAAGAATAGTGTGTTGAGCACTCAACACACCCTAAAAGTCTATGTTCATTTTTTACTTTTGGGTACCACTTGATCCTTTACACTGTCTGTTTTGCCTTATGAAATTGATACTTGCACTTAATTTTTATGTTCATGTTTCAATTTTCTAAATATTTCCTTAACATACAACAAATAATCATCTTAATCATTAAAGGGTCCTGAATAAGCTACTTAGGGAATCGACACACTAAATCTCTCCCCAATGCACTTAGGATTTTGGCATCATAAAACATTAAAGGTGTTGAAAATCATTAGAGAAAGTTTAAAATAGATGAACATCGATATTCATCGATGTCAGCAGATCAAAGTCTTTCTCTTTTACGATTGAACCTTGGCATAGGTATCACCAAAGACCAACTCGTTTGGCTTCGGCAGGAAAAGGAAAAGGTATGCGTCATGCAAAGAGAAGAGAGATATCGTCGATTTTCGACACCCAACACGATTTCGACGTCGAAGAATTACAAAATACAATGCTCATTAAAATTTACATTTTGACTTTGCCGAACCCCGATGCCACTCAAATGTAGGTAGTTTCAATATATTTTAAGTACTTTTGACATAAATAGACCCCCTAAGTACAATCCATACCCACCATCTGAATGCTAAATTGTATGTTCAAATAGTTTAAGTAACCCCAGGTTGATAATCCATGTCAACGTCAATGTAACGAACTACGTCGTTACGACAACCATTCTAGTAACAGATGCAAATTTTTTATTTTATTTTTTGTTTAATTTGTGTGCACGCGTGTAGAAGTAGCATCACACTGAACTGTATGACACCACTCGACAAACAACAAGACTCAACCACGAAGTTCAGCAAAAGAAGACTAAAGGCCTCAACGAGAAACTGCAACAAATACGACCATAGGCAGAGGTGCACAACGCAGACATCTAGAGACAAAAGTAAAACTGACCACTAAATACGACTGACCTCCCGCCCGTCCTACCCTGCAAAGGTTAGGACCTCCAAGACACATAAGCAACGCTCAAGCCCAGCTTCCCATCGATTTTAACCATTTAAGGTCTCAGGGCTGGCGACTGTTTTGAGGAACATGGAGGTGTCTACATCCCACTCGACACAACACACCAAGCGACTAACTGAATACAATCAAGTACAACGTAAATAAGAAGAAAAAATACCTCACTTACGGAAGGCGCGTGACAAGAGGACCCGACAACAAAACCCAAAATTCAACATTATTTAAATGAATCAACAACCCTTATTTACTAACTCCGTGTAGTTTTTGTACGTAAATCTAGTTCATGGCGTCATATATGTTATTAACAATCACAATACCACTGTCATGTATTATTAACCATCAATCATTTATATCGCATATCCAGACCATGGTCTTACCATTACAATAACTCTTATATGCTACAACCACCAAATTCTAATAACCTTTTCAAGATAAAAACATTTAATTCCAACATGAGGAGCTCTCATGCTATGTCATTATAATCATGAATCAAAATGATAATGCAAATTACTAGTATATTCACAAGTAACATCATAGTTGAAATAACACTATATCATCTTAATTTAAAATGGCCATCTATAAAATACTAGAATTTTAACATAACAATACTTGTAAGGGGCAATATTGGAAGGGACAACTCTCACCATTAATAATGACATGATTCAAGATAACCATTAATTACAAATGTTAATATATATAAATAACATTGTAAATATAGGAACATCAATTGAGAATATCAATATGCATCCTAATCAAGATGGCAATCTATAAAAGGTTAAAATTTAAAATAAATAAAAAGACAATCTAAATTAATAAAATTTAATGATAAACGTAAAAAGGGCATTATTGGATGTGGCAGGTATCAATTTTTAAATACAATAATTAAAATAGCAATTAATTAAAGAGTCACGTTCCATTAACCTAATTGCCAACACAATTAGATAACAACAACGAGAATTAAAATGCAGCTATCAATTTTTAAATACAATAATTAAAATAGCAATTAATTAAAGAGTCATGTTCCATTAACCTAATTGCCAACGCAATTAGATAACAGCAACGAGAATTAAAATGACCCTGGGTAAACATAACATTAATACAACATCAAATATCAAGTAAGGGGAAGTTTACATTGCAGATAAGATTACCTCTAAGAAAAGGGTGCATACTCAACTAGATTTGGAGTTCATGGAACTACATTATAGTTAGAGGGGAAAGCATGTGAACTTTTCCAAGCATATATAAATATGTAATTGGGTTCAATCAAGCACGGAGGGGAAAAGCATTTAACCTCGTAAAATATATTTCCAAGCATGTCTAAATTTTGACTTTGAAACCTTAAGGTGTTGATATGTTTTTAGACCTCTAATCTACATGAAGCCGTTTAATAACTCGAGATTCAATGTAGTGGAGATGTTATATATTAATTGGAGATCGATTATCAAATATTAAATGCTAAAAGAACCCTAATGTTAGAACCCATCTCATTTTAGAATACATGACAGTTATAATAGGATCAAATAATTGAACTCATGCTCAACTTATAAACGAGCCACACCAGTCCGATTACAACGCTAAGGTTATCCTAAATAAAATCCGAATGGATATCCGGTCTGTTCAACGCAACTGTAATACGCTAACACGCACTGTAGTGTATTAAAACGCACACTATACGGCCATAAAGACGCTCAGTAATATATAAAGGAACACGCCCACTGTAAGGCAACAAACTCGTTCTGTATCATATAAAGAAAACACACACTTTAAGGAAATAAACTCGCACTGTAATACATAAAAAAAAACGCATGCAGAGGAAATAAATCGCTCTGTAATAGATAAAGGAACACGCACACTTCAAGGAGGTAAATTCACACTGTAATATAAAAAAAACACATGCAGAGACAATAACTCGCTCTGTAATAGATAAAGGAACACACACACTTCAAGGAGGTAAATTCGCAATGTAATATAAAAAAAAACACATGCAGAGGACGCCATTAAAACGCAGAGTAATTGAACTCACATTAAATGCATTGCCAGAAGGCACCACGATTTACCAGGAAAAACAAAAATGAATGGTTAGGTCAACGAATGCCAAAGGACAACTAATAGCCAGAGAGGAAATGAAATGCCAGGTTACACGATGTGCCAGAAGATAAATCAAACGCCAAAGGTAATATGAATTGCCAAGCCAAACGATTTTCCAGCTAAAAAACGAAATTCCAGAGATGAAATGGAATGTCAGGTTGCATGATTTGCCAGAAGAGAAACAATTTCCAGAGATGAAATGGAGAGTGAAGAGATTGAAATGCGTTCTGAAGGCATAAGGTTTGCATTGTTAATTTAAACGCAGATCAAAGGACGCCCAAACGCAGTGGCAAAAGCACCCAAATCAGAATTGCTCATGGTATATAATAAAAACACAGATAATTAAAGAACGCAGATTAAACCCAAAACGCCCACTCTGGCCCTAACACAAAAATGTAAAACCCGGCTCATTCAACCATGTGAAACACAGACCAGAAACACCTTGCCAGAACTAAAACAGACTGCCAAGATAAAAATAATAGCCAGGCCAAACGATTGCCAGAAGGTAAACAATTGCCAGGAGTAAATATGATTTGACGGAGGTATTCCAGCGATAAACAATTTTTTATTTATTTCAGTAACCATTTAAATAAGACGAATCACCAGAACCAATTTAATGCTAACCATTTATAAAACATATTGCCAGGAACAAGTTCTTTTTCAGCAAGACATCAAAAACATTTTAACACTGACCCTTTTAAACAATTTTTCCAGAATTAAAATCATATCGTTGCCACTCGCCCACTTCGGAAGACGTCCCACGCTCCGTGCCACATCCCGTACTCCTTACCGCTCCCACTTGTCGACCACAGAAAGCTCACCGATACCTCCCAGCCAAACACTAGGGGTACTCTGCTTCCCCCTTAGCCCCCCGAGCCGCAAAGGGGCCACACAAGAACCAGATATATACTAGCTTCTCAGCTCGCCTCCACGGCTGAGCTACCACTGCAACACAGCTGAGATAAACCCAACTCCTCACAAGCAATCCCTCAAGCCACAACTCGGCAGCGTAACGTTACACTAACCATTCCCCCTCTTCCTTCTTTTCCCCTTCTTTTATAGAAATTTGAGACCCACCTACTTTCCTAAATCATTAATTAATTAATTTTTAATGACAAACCCCTAAACATTCTTTGTCGTCCAAGTGTCACTCATCCCTAGGGTTCTCCAAAAATTAATTTCTTTTTAATAATTAAAAGACTAAATTCCCTCACTCCCCCAAAATCGCTCCTTAAATTACTCCTAGGGTTCCTAGATCCCCTCTCATGCTTTTAATCACTTTCCTAAAATGAAGTTTCTGAATTTTAGTAACTCCTTAAATGCAGATTCATTTTTGCTTTTTACCCTATGTCCCCTACTTTCCAATATTAAGTTTCCTTTATTTCTAGTTTCCCTAATTCCATTTTTATTCCTCTCTTTTATTATTATTTTATTATTATTTAAATCCAAAAGATAAATGTGGATTTTTAATCTTTTCATTAGATATATATATATATATATTATTCCTATCTTTTATACTGCCATACTTTTAATAAATTTTTGTTTCTTCTTTATCATTTAAAAGCCAAGGGTTTCGCTTAATTTATTTCCCCCATTACTTTACCCCCTTTACTTTTAAGAAGACTTTAATTAACACCTAGGTGGGTTTTAGTTTACGCCCTAGGTTTATTTTTGTAGGATCTTTT
>ML778356.1:317604-339829 GCA_009831015.1 Picea engelmannii
CTTTACTTTTAAGAAGACTTTAATTAACACCTAGGTGGGTTTTAGTTTACGCCCTAGGTTTATTTTTGTAGGATCTTTTCTTAGGGCTGGTCAAATTTATCTTAGAGATGTTTTAATTTAGGTTTTGATTTGAACAAGGCGACAATTTAATTAGGGGAGTCGTTTCTTTTTTTTTTTAAATTTTATCAGGCGTTAAGGTCTAGGGTCATCTAGGTTGTCTCATCCTCATCATCAATGCGACGTGCCCTTCAGGACGCACTACGTGCTCCAAGGGTGCCACTCGCCTTGTTTGCTTCGGTTGCGTGACATGCCCTTCAGGATGCACCACATGCTCCAAGGGTGCCACTCGCTGGTTTGCATTTCTTTGTGCGACGTGCCCTTCAGGATGCACCACGTGCTCCAAGGGTGCCACTCGCTTATTTGCATTTCTTTGCACGACGTTCCCTTCAGGATGCACCACGTGCTCTAAGGATGCCACTCATTGGCTTGACGGATTGGTAGACTCTATAACCCCTGGAGTCAACACTCCACCAGGTGAGATTGTGGGAGACTAATGGCTCTAAGGAATAAGGCCCCCGCCTTATTGCGCGCCCCTTAGAATCATCATGAGCGACTGTCGCAGTCTTCCCTCACGGCATCATGGATCCTCTCAAACTAGGTAATCGTTAACATACAGTTTGAGCCACGCCGGGAGTGCTAGTAGGCTGTGGCAGGGCTGTTGTCCACACCTCTCCCTCAATCTCTCTGGAACTCGTGTGTGGCCCCTTTACTCCATATGTGAGTCTGGTCGGCAAGCTATCATCAGCCTGCATCATCAACCCCCATGTCAGATCATGTCAACCACATATCATATAATCAATAGCATATCATCAAAACAAAAATAATATCACCGTAAATGAAACGACCCAAATAGCCCACTACCTGACTCAATCTGGAGTCCAAGGGAGTTCCACCGATGCCTCTGCATCCTCAAGGTCCAAAACCCTGCACACTCAATGAAACTGAGTCAGCAACACATGTCTACATCAACGTAGTAAAAAAAAAACATCTTGTCATATAACTTAACGCATCATAATGAAGGAAAAAGTTTATCATCATAAAATCCAAATCACTTGCGAGCAAGTGTCCTCAAAGAATAAGTTTGGTAAGTGCGCCAGAGTGGGATGTTATAGTCAAGTTTTAGAGGGAACATATCAACAAACTCACATTGCAAAAATAACATTTATAAAATCATATAATTTGCAGAAAAAAATCAGATAAAAGAACATAGTTAATTTACATTCAAAATGGAATGGGATACATTCAAGAAGCTTCAAGTTTTCATATAATTAATTCTGGCCAAACTTGGGCTACATACAAATAGATATCGTCGACATCTTTACTAGCCAGCTCGGTCACAGTGAGAGTACAAAATCCTTACTATGAGAAAGAATAAATATTAAGCATCACTTCAGGAAACGCAAAGCAAAGGATCGCCCATTATTCATCTCCTATGTGCAAACCTTCTCCCGGACTACTTCTCACATCCTGTAATGTTTCCTTTCCCTCTTTTGTTGTCGTCCTCTACACCTCACGCAACTGCACAATTGTGTCTTGAGATTCTCGAAGTTGTATCTGGAGCCAAACTATGCTTCCTCCATGACCCTTTATTTCCGATACCTCCTGGTTCTTCACCGCCAACTGGCCTCGCAACTCTCTATTTTCTTGGTAGAGTTCAACTATAGAAAGTTGGGCCTACTCTAAATGCTGGATGGAACTCTTTACGAGAGAACCTGATTATTTTTCCCTCCCCTTTCATCCTCCTCTTCCTTTACTAGTAGTCCTCACAAGCCCTGACCGATAAGTAAGAGTCGTAGACCCCTCAACAACGGGATGTATATTTAGCTCAGCATGCGGGTAGTTTTCCTCCTTTTTTCCCATGTCTTACCTAGGCCTCCCTCTTCTCCATGGTGTTTGCTCCTATGGGGGTGCAGTCTCCAGCATACCTCCTTCAAGCATACATCTCTCCACCCCAACTTTTGTTAGAGGCATCGACACCCTATCCAAATGAAATCATGTACCTCCTGTCGAAGCTTCGAGGATGTTGGGAGCCAATAAGAATGAATCCTAGCTGCATTGGGGCTCAGACCTGGCATTCCGGCTACCTCACAAACCCCATCCCTTGTTAGGAGGGGATCCCATAATGAAACAACATGGTGTATTGGATGCCTGAAGGTAATCAAGGACCACTACACAAAGTTTCACCTAAATAAATGCACAATATTAGCATCACAGAAACATAAACCTGACTTATGCATGGAATTCCCCACAAAATTCCTAGAATTTATAGCCAAACATAGTAGAAAACTAGAGCGTGCCAAAAGAACACTCAGGTTTCATGAAAAGATCCCTTGAAGACTCAACTCATCACAGCTACTCGTCGGATGTAATCCAGAATGCTTAAAGAATCATCGATTGGAGTTGCAGAAAATGTGCAGTATGCAAATTCCAATCTCTTTAAACTCCCCAGCTTCCATTATTGATGAATGATAGTTGAAACACTTGGTAATACAGATTATGGAGGAATTTAATGACTTCCTTACTATGGTATCCAACCTTTTGGGAGTATACACATGCATGCTCAACTTTGGCGTCTTTCCCATTCCCAAAGGTCGAGCAGCTACTATGACGGTTCCAACATTCATATCCATCGTACTCGATTTGCCACGCTTTGTTGCAATGACATGGCTCGTTTAAACTGAATAGGAGCAACGATGTGGATAAAATACATCACAGGTAATTCAAAGGAGCAACTGAGATCACATAAGTATTAAACAATCGAGAATAACAAGCTTCAGAGGTATGCATCGATCAATTCTGTTTGTTGGTATCTTAGGTCATATTTGCTCAATCGCTAAACTATCTCAACCCTGCTTGTAGAAAGGATTCTCCAATCACCCAACAAATCTTTCTCGGTGATCTCACTGATGAACCTAAAAGAAACTCCCAAGCAGGATCAACAGAGCGATATAGAATTCCAAGTTCCCCAAGTTCGGCACCCCCGATAATTTCATTGAACTGATCAACGTGGTCAAATGGCATGCCGAACAAGATGCACTATGGGCCGAAGAGTTAGAAAAAATTGTCGATGTGAAGCTAGGGAAAGTTCGACAATTCATAGAACATCTGATCAAAGCCCGAGCCATGCTACAACAACTGAACTCCATCTTAGTAAAGTATCGGGCACATGCAGTAGACATCAGGGGAATATATGCAGCTCGGATGGAACAACATAGATTTCCATGGGCCCAAACTTGTGAAAAAATGTTTTTGAGCTGGATTGAATACGAGAGCAGTCATCCTTTCCAAGAAGTATCTCAGGATGGTTGTTAATGAAGCTATCCAAAGATAATTCCACGTGGTGATTTTTATTTTGTTTAAATTACAATTAGCTATTAGTTTCGGTTAGAAGTCCATATTATAAATAAACACATTGGCTAGTTAGCAAAGGGTCGATGGTTGTTGTAAGAACTCTTTCTTTTTGGTTGTTAAGAATTATTTTGAGACTGTTATGAACTGAGAAGTCCTTCTGGACCAAAGACAAACTATTTTCATCATATGTATGTGATTGGACTTGGAGAAGAACTACTTCCTTTCTTGTTTCATGAATGATGCAGTAATGAGTATGAGAAATTAATTTTGTTGTCAAGTTATCTAGTGCAATGTTTTGATGTTATTTTCTTTAATGATGGAGATAAATCATTGTGTTATAATGTGATGCATGGTCATGGTAGATGGATTATTTTTCTTTCCATTATCTTATTATATATGTGCTTTCTTTCTGATAAGTTAGTTTCTCAGATAGTAATTGGATGCTAACATGGTTAATGTATTAGTACTAGGCCTATGATATAGAGTAATTGTTTGCATGTTGAGAAGCGGGTTATCCCAAGCTTAACCTCTTCCCCAGTAGTTAAAACTTAATCTTGTTAATTTTCAAGTTTGTTTATGTTGGCTTGCATCTCTCATATCATCCCCACCCAAGAGAAAATATAGAAGAAAATAGTCATAATTGAAGGAAGAGCCTTCACAAAGAAACACAAATCCCACCAATAAATTGGTTGGATCGCAAGATCTAGAGAACCATTCCATTTTAAATGCTGCAGATTCTAATTGGACCTCGATGGCGGGTTTGGTTCCTACTATCAAGTCAAGGGATTTAGGTCCCATCAGCATAGTGTTGAAGTAAGTTCAAGAGGTGCACCATATCTTTGTCCAAGAGAACTACATGAAATATGGACAAGAAAACTAAAAATAGCTACCATATGGGGAAACCTCTTTTTCCCTAAATAGAAATGAACTGAATGTGAAATATAGAACTGAACTAAAAATCGAAAAATACCTACATGAGTCGGTTAACTAAAAATTGAAAAGAATCTCCTCCAGTAGTGCACCCTCCTTTATAAGAATATACTAGATGATGCAAGGATAAAGTGAAGTGAAATCCCTCCCAAGTGAGGCACACTTCTCTAGCTCAAAATAAACTGGATAAGGTCTAGAAAATGGAAATAGATAAGATTCATTTTCCTCAAATGTCCCCAAAATGGAGCACTCTCGTTGATCATGAGTGGATAAGATCCATTTTTATGGCCAAGATATCACCAAGGACTCTCTCCAAAGTGAGGTTCTCAACCTACATGGATAATATTCCTCTTGATTCCCAAAAGATCTTAAGGATGGAGTGCTCTTCTTCAAGTCAACCTACCATTTTTGAAATTTTGATAAAAAAAAGGATGACACATGGCAGAATCCCCACCTTCACCAATAGGAACCATAGAAATATTTTTTTCTTATGATTGCACTTGCATCACACCTAAATCAAGTGCTCAAGTCCACCTATCACCATAATAATGCATCCATATTTCAAGTAAATAAGAAGCTCGATAATGTATTAAAAGATATTAATGGGAAACTGTAACTCATCATCCATCATTTCACATATGCTAAAATTCCTCAAAATCTTTGTTCTTCAACTCAACCCTGCTAAGATATCAAACCAATCACCAACTTAAGATGTCATATATCACCATGCAGATATTCCATGTGTCACCTACTAAACATAAGCTCGAAAATGGATTAAAGATGTATGTGAAAACTACTCTCGGGAAGAAGTAAACCATCAACCCAAGATGACAAGGATGAAAATGACCATGCCAATGCCCATGCAAAGCATCACATTGCCAAAAATATAAGGTATTAAAACTAGAAATGACCTTAAAAAATGAAGGAAACTTGAAAACTAAGCTTGGATACACAACTTGAAAGTTGATACATACATGATCCTTGTTATCTCATAAACCTAATTGGAAAAGGACTTGCTAAAAATAGAATTCTATTAAAAATAGTAAGCTCAACCACTGGTCTCAAAGTATTAAAGTATATCCAATGGAAACACTTTGTAAAATCAGTAATGCCTAAAATATGCACCACTAAAAATAGAAAATGTGAAAAATAGACTTGCATGCATTGGAATTCCCACACTCTACATGACATTGCGATTTTGTTTTTTTTGAAAAATATGTCTTATATTTACAGGAAAAGTGTTTACAAACAATAAAGAAAAAAGTGGAAGTGTGTATATACAATGGACATCATAACCTATTTCATAATGATATTAATACTGAGATAAAATCAGAATAAACTATGGGATCCAAATATTGGACATCTTTGATGGTGTACCTCATCCCACACATGGTACAAAAAACAGATAGTGATCTAACCTCATGATAAAAAACAAACTTACACATGATCTTCAGGTGGGGATTATACCATGATTATATTGTGATTTTGTTTTTTTGAAAAATATGTCTTATATTTACATGAAAAGTGTTTACAAACAATAACGAAAAAAGTGGAAGGGTGTATATACACTGGACATCATAACCTATTTAATAATGATATTAATAATGAGGTAAAATCAGAATAAGCTACGGGATATAAAGATTGGACATCTTTGATGGTGTACCTCATCCCACACATGGTACAAAAAATAGACAGTGAGTTAACCTCATGATAAAAAATAGACTTACACATAAGCATGAGGACATCCATGCTCATCCAGGGATACCCTTATGTAGATGTCACCTCATACCATGGGACAGTTCACATGGTACCAAGAAAAGTTCTTGGAAAAGGCTATCAACATCTAGACTCTAGACAGTGGGACATATCTCAGACCAAATCTTCTAGTTATTTCAAATCCTCCAACTAGTCATCTATTAGGAATGATGCATATGACACTTTGAAATACTCCATCACTTGCAAAATTCACAAGGCACCAATTTCCACTAGTTATGATAATGCTTCAATAGAAGCCTTCAATGCTAAATTTGAATACACTTTGTGTGTTCCAAATAAGTTATGAAATTATCGATTACATTTGCAACTCATACATATAGGAAATTTTTGGTGGTGAAACATTTATTACTCCCAAAAGTAAGATTGGTTTTATTTATATATGAATATCCAACTATTTTAAGTATAAGCGTACTTTTCTTGCAAAAATGATACATATGGGTAAAAGATTAAAAAAATTCCATGTTTAAAACAACTGGAAAATAGTTGATTGGAAATGAGCTGAATAGAATAAATCAATAATTATTTTGTTTGTTTGGAAAGCATTAAACTAATACATATGCAATACAGATGGGAAAATTGCATGAAAGTTTCTTGTCCATCATATTCTTGCACTAAGCCCAATTGACGAGGAGTCTCTATATGCTTGGATGTGTAAATATTATGTAGAATTTGTCATAAATGCCATTGAAATTTAATGTGGAGCCCAATATCTCTAAACTTTAATCACATGCATCATGGGGACATAATCACTATAAAATTTGTGACTCCTAGTCTTATATTATTTCCTATCCTAACAATACTCAATGATCATGGAGTATCCAATTCATTGGAAACCAAGAGTTGCAAGAGGTAATGAAGGTAAATCTACAAGATAAGGAATAGGGGGGTGCACAATTTCTAGTGAAAGAAATCTTGGTTTATGTCCCAACCAATCAACCAACAGGAAAATGCAATCCAAGGAAAAAGAGTGACCCCATAGATGAGAGGGGATCATGGATTTGATAATATGACCCATATGGCCCATGTAATGGTCCTCAATTTCTCATTAATGATCCACATACATCCCATGGGATGAATTTCACAAGTAGATTGGTTTTGTATGGGTTGTTAGCAATATATAGGCAACAAATTAAGACTTGAAAGACTAGAATATGGCTCATGGAAGTAATGTCAAACAATAATGACATTTTACTCTTTCTCTCTAAAGCTGAAATGGTTCATCACAATTTCTTTGAGTGTGAATTTGTTTATTGTTTATGTGTTAATATGTTTACCAAATATCTCCTATAATAAATTAAGTGTTAATATGTTTATTGTTTTGAGTTTAAGAAGAATATATCCACAAAAAATATCCTACAAGCCCTAGATTGGCAACTTATTATTACAACATAACTGGATTTTTGTTTAACCATGGTGGTCTTTGAAATAAAGACTATAACGAAAAAAAAGTGTTATTTTTTAAACCATTCGGTAACACACAATGAAGGCTCTATATCAACAAACACACAAAGGAAGGCTTGTAGATCAACAAAAACATGAAGGCCAATCTGTTACCTCCAAGATTTACACCAAAATATTTCTTCTAACTTCTTTGTGCAACCCTTTTTCTTTGTTTCCAAATCCTTGGTGATTTTCTTCATTTCTTCTAATTTATATTGGGCGTCAACCTATCAATGTAAGAAATCATTCAAATGTATAAATATTAAAACTCTCAAGAAAAAATAAAATTATGACATATGAGGTCCCATTCAGGGTACTTGAAACATCTTAAAATTAAATAGTCATTAAAATGATTTGGATAACATACCTCCCCTGATTGCAGCTCATCCATCATTATATTTGTCTAATGCCCACAGTGCCAAATCATTCAACCTCCATAAATATATATAAAATGAATACAACTTATATTTACAACTTATATTGATAGAATTATTTACTCTAAGATGCATTTTTATGAGAATGTCAGAACATACCTTATCATTGCTTCCAAGCACCTTATAAGCCATCTTTTTGGACTAGCCCCTCATCATCCTAGATTCAAACGTGGATTTACTCGATGAGAAAAAAAATAGAAATGCGAAATATATATAACTAAACAAAAATATTGAATAAGCTCCTCTTGGTTTTGAGAATAATTTGTTGGATCCATTTAATCTTGGATCAAAACTTCATTGATCTTAAGGAGCAGCAGCAAAGTCAACATTGACTATGTTGTTTCTCTGTTGGATCGAGGGAGGTTTTCTCCAAGATTAAATGGATCCAATAAATTGTTCTCTATTCAACAGGGCCAACCACATGAAAGTGGAATCTCTTATGGCCCCTCCCCTCCCCCACCACATCACTCTCAATTCCCTAGTACCAAATCTATATTCTACTAGAAAATATGCATTAAAAATATTCAAAATTGATAAAAAGTGACTGTAAAGCTAAGATAAAATAAGTACAAATTTGTTTGATTTCCTTTTGCTTTGAACATAAGTACTACAAATTAATATAATTGGATTTGTTTTATCTCTCTATCCATATTTTACTAACCATCTATAATTCATATTTAACTAACATAAGTACAAGAAAGTATGCAATAATTGATTCAAAGGAAATGCAACAAAAAATATGCAAGAACTCATTCAATGGAATATGTCATAAAAAATAGTTTTTATAAATGTGGTTTATCATCCAAATTTTTTTCCAAATATACTATCTATATGTACATCGATCTGTCTTATAATAATATTATACATCATCATTTCTTTAGGCCTCTTATGTGATTTCCAGTTCTTAATTAGATCATCAACATCCACGTCTTCATTTTCTAGGGGTTCTTTAGTAGTTGATTGTGCTTGATTCTTGCAACGCAAAGAACACTCGGTCTCATACTCACGATGTGTAGGCCATTGTGAAGGGGCTTCGCCTACAAAAACAAAAAAATATTGAACTTATATGGCCAATTTTTGAATACCATTGGAGTAGTTAAATAATATTAAAAAAAAACCTACGCAATGTAATTATTTACCTAGTGCACTAGTCGACATCATTGGAATGGATTCCATGTACTCCTCTTCAGGTGTAGGATCCTCAAGTATGACATTCTCTGCCATTAAAACCAAAAAAATTATAAGGACACAATTGTAAATGTATAAGTAAAAAAGAAATAAGTACACAATTTATAACTACGAAATTAATAAGTATATTATTAATATACAACCATATTATCGTTGTCTCCAGTCTCAGTCGTAGTAACATCATGGGGATACACACCACTGGAATGGGGATTCTCAAAGCACCATGTTCTTGAAACACTACACTATCAATGCACTTCTCTTCAGTATTAATAGGCTCGACCATAGTGATGCTCCCCTAATTAAAACAAAGTAACAAATTAAATTTATGGATGATAGAAAACATGAATGTATTTTATAAGTAATCAAAGGTTAATGTGGATTGATTTTTATTTACCTTATCCTGCAAACTAGATCTTGGGGTCTACCCCATTCTTTTTCGATCTTTTACAACAACTTGAAGTCGTCATCTTGCATTGCATAAGAGTATGTATTTTTAATGAACTATTGGTTGAAATTACATGAATGGAAGGTGATACAAATAATATTGTTAATATGTTTGGGTACATACAATTCGTGATTGTAAGTTCATGTAGTCTCCCTAGCCCAGCTTGTGCTGGCCATGTGCGGAAATCCTTGCTTTGGTTTCCTTCAAAGTTTCAAGAAACCTATCATAAAAAGTTTCATGTGTGTTATATACCACACTTTTATTTAGATATAAAGAAAATTAAAGGCATTCAATTTGAAATGTAATTTACCTTGGGGTACCAGTTGGTGTTTTTATTTCTTTTCTCAAATTTTTTCCTTTGCATCCTCAATGAGTTCCTTCCACTTCCTCTATGGAAACATGGGAGGACACTCATACCTAGGTTTATTTTGCAAGTGAACCGTATACACATCTCGCATAGATTTTAAATATTGACCAACTAAGGAGGTGGTTTATTTTTTATTGAAGGTGTCTACTCCAAAGATGCCTTCAAGATAATCCATAATTTCTTTTCTAAGGTTGGAATTATGGGAATTCCACCTCGTGTATATGGTTGACCCAAAAATCACCAATGCCTTAGTATCCAAGTGCCTATAAAATGGCCATTTCCCACATAAAAAAAGATGTGATCATCAATTTCAAAAGAATAATCTAGATGATTTATGTTTGATATAGACAACATGAAACAATTAAAATATTGAAAAATACCTAGGATTCTTATTTACTTTAATGGAATTCCTTCCTTGTTGACCAAAAATGTGCATGGAAGTATCCCCATGCTGGTAACACATCTCACTCTAGAAAATGAAACCATATAATCCACATCATCAGACTCATCTCTATCACCACCTCCAGATCTTGCCTATGTGGTTGTCTAGGGTTATGTGTCATGGCTCCCATCTAACGGTGTGGGAGGTGGAGAACTAAATAGACTGGAAGGTATACAAGGGCCCACATTGAGAATATGTGGTTTTGTGTAGCACCAGTACTACCAACACCAAGCTGAACGAGCTCCAAATAAATCTATATAAGAAAGAAAATATTGTTTCGTTTAGATAATGTAAAAGTTAAAAAAAAACCTTTCATAATTGAACTTATAACATACAAAAAATCAGTTTAAATTATGGTTATTTCCTTATATTTACTAAGTAATTTCATAACCAGTGTGATCCTTTGTTTGACCTCAGGAGTTTCATCTTCAAGGTCTAACAAGCAAACAAATTCCTTGTTCGCTTTAATGATCTTTTTTTGTATAATTACCATCGGGTTATGAGATAAATACAACTCCTCCTCGATGGGTCAATCATGAGCATCATGGACTGTAGACTACATATTTCAAAAAAATAAATGTTATTTTAGTTACATAAACAAATAAAATAATTGATCGCCACACAAATAAAATTATATAAACAAATAATAAAATTCACGTATAATGTAAGTCAAAATTGTTAATCATTTACATGTTATATGGTTGTCCCTTTTCCATGGTCATCATGCCACTTTATAATATAATTAGAACCCAAAAATATTTAAAAAATTGTTAGAGATATAAAAAAATTGATTTCCACACAAATAAAATTATATAAACAAATAATAAAATTCACTTTAAATGTAAATCGAAATTGTTAATCGTTTACATGTTAAATATAAAAAAAATATAATGCAATAAGTAGGGGTTGCTTAAAAAGGTGTTGCATAAGTACTCGCACATTATTATTCGATTCAAATGGTAATCCACTAATAACTCTTCCTCAGGAGCTATCTTTTTTATTGCGCACACGACTACCCCATTCCCTTCGCGTCCCTCATATATGAAATTCGGTTGCTTGTTTGTTGTCTCGGGTTGTGTTATTTTTATAAAACTTGTGATATTACCAGAAACTTTAGGTCTTCCATCAATACATATAGTTTCTCCCTTATTTTTATCGTTGTTTATTAGTTGTATATAATTTACAGCGAGTGCATATCTCCACATACTTCACATGTACTGGACCAACCACATCCAATCCCTATAATCATAACACAATCTAACATAGTCCATCAATTCAGTTACTGTATTCTATTTTACAGTTATTCCATCCATGGAAAATATCCCCATGCCATGCAAGGAGGATGGTGCAATGTGATACGTCCTATTGTTGAAAATGAAGTCAGTGTCCAAAGGAGGAAGTTACTTAGTTACCCATTGCTTCACCAGATGATTATACCTTAGTGGAACCTCTATGTCTCCTATGCTCTCATCATTACAAGAGCATGATCCTCCTTTGGAAAGAAAAAATTCCATGCATCTACTAAATTTTCTTCTGACCTTTTCACCTCTGGTCTTTGTTCACATATCAAATCTACTAGATCCAGTCACATTTCCCTCTATTTTTCCTAAGCTTCCTTCACTCAAGGAAGAAATATCTGATAGGTACCTATTTGGTTGCACCTTCAGTCGATTGAATCAAACATATAGTTAGCCAAGATTGTAAGTATATAGTGAGATATCTAAAATATTTTTTATATTTTAAAAATTCATTAGTTTCCACTCATACACATATTGTCAACTAATTCAAGGTAACCAACCTTCCTATGAATATGGGTTTTCAATAATAAATTTTTCAAGGTACATAGGTTGAAATGACCATCATTATGAAAGATATTTTAGATGCACTATGAAAGGTTCATGGATGTAAACCCAATGAACCTTACATTGGATAAAATTCTCATGTGAGGCAACCTTTATGTGGATCGTGGTAGTGAAGCCTCATATGCTCCATGACACTTATTATGTAGTTTTCCATGGTTTGATTATGTAGTTTGTCTTCTCTTGAATGCATCACTTTGTTTGTTAATTTATAGGAATGGATATTAAGTCATGAATGCCAACCTAGGAAGGACCACTTGACCTCCCTATCAATTGATTTATTTGCATAACTCCAATATGTATTTAGCATTCCAACAATGATACTATAACACAATTTATCAGATAGTTAAATAGTGGGAAATTGAATCCTGGATATTTGGGAATGTAGAATGATAACTACATATGCAACCCTCTTATGTCCCTCTACAATATCCAACAAAACCTATGAATTATTTGGAAGTTAGGAATTCAAGGATCATTTGGAGAAGAGGCAAGATTTTAGTTAGAACTTGCAACTCTTGATGGCCTTATGATAATGGGTTAATCCTTTAAAATTTGATAAGGAGTTATTTGACATTGTTTGGCACAAATTTGTTATAGGGGATTGTTTTTCAAGAGATGTTGAGGTGATTTCTATGATGGAACAATAGAAAAATCTTATTGACAAATTTAAATACAATTACATGCATTGAATTAACCAAATAATTCTATGAGGAGGGTCAAATAGACAAGGCTTTGCATGTTGTTGTGGAACGAGTTATAGGAATTTGGAAATGAAGATATTTGATTGTTACATTATTGACAAATATTATGTTGTATGGTTCTAAGATAGACTTAAATGATATTTATGTTGAATTTCTTTTGGTTGTGAAATGTCTTTTGGGGACTCTAGTTGAACTGGCCATGATTAATGATTTATATGGTTGTTGTTTCAATGCAATTAGATTCACTGTGGAGGATCGATACTATAGGAAAAGTCACCCAATTGAATATTTTATAAGTGAAACTATGATCCAATATAGGAGCTAAAAATGGATGAACTAGGTTTACTAGAAAAATAATAACATTGATTGATAGCTTGGGAAGAGGCCAAGTGGAGGTAAACATTCTTGCAATATCCTTCATCATTTTCTATAGGAGGAACGCAACAAGAGTGTGTGTAAAAGGAAAGGGAAAAATCATGAAATCTTTATTGTAATCAGGGCTCATTATCATATGAGTTTATCCCATGTATTTATTTATAGTTGAGAATTAATCTTTAGTTCAGTCATCGTATTTGATCTCACATTCCTTTTTCAACATTCCAATCATTTTCTTGGTGAGCTCAATAAAATTTTCTATGAACCTCCAACAAAAATTAATCTTCCCAAAACTAATTGGAGAGATTTCTTATGTCTAAGCAGAGAGATAGTATGTATTTATTCTACCCTCTCTAGATCAATATTGACTCCCTATGTAGCCACTATATGTCTTAAAGAAATATTTCTTGGTATTGAGGGATATGCCAAATTTTTCTCACCTTTTAAAATCCTTCTTTAGATGTTTGAGATGATCAATGACTGTTGTTGAGAAAATAGTAAAGTTATCAATATATATCACAATAGACACATCTATGATATCAACAAATGCATAATCCATAGTTTTCTTAAAATTAGACCAATAATTTACCAACCCAAAAGTCATCCTTACATAGGAAAATATGCCCCATAAAGTGGTGAATGTAGTATTCATTACATATTATAGTTCCATTCTCACCTGATTATATCTCGAAAAAATATCCAACAAGGAAATTCTTTTATACCCCACTAGTTTTTGCAACATTTGATCCATCTTTGGCAGGGCGTAGTTGTCCTTCAAGGAAACTCAGTTAAATTTTTTTAAGTCTATACATAGTATTATATAATCATTTATTTTTGGAAAAGCACCAAGTTTTCAACCCATTTTGAATATCTGACTGGGATAGTGATTTTGACATCACAAATTTGTTTCAATTATATTTGTACCAAAGGGTGTAGAATGGGTTTGACTTATCTCTATTTCTACCTGAAAGGACATATTTCTTTCTTCAAGGGAATTTGATGTTGTGAAATGTTAGGATCATAAGTCTTAATATATTCATACCTCCATGCAAACATATTTCCGAATTATTTAAACAATTGACTATACCGATCTTTTTTGGGGGGGGATAAAGTCACCGTTGATAATTTGATGAATGCTGGATAAACTTCCATGGCTAGGTTGAATTCCTCCACTTCTAATGGTTTTAATTTCATGGAGGGTTTCTAAGGTACATCATTTGAGTTGAAATTGATTTTGAGTTGTATAACCTTATGTCCTCTAAACATTTCAAGCCAAGATTGATCTATATAATGATTAGTTTATAGTGCTATCCATCTTCATCTGAATCTAAATTTGTATTCAAATTTGAATATGCATCTATTAGATTTCATGATTCTTTTAATATATTCTTCATCTTCAAAAAACTTATATTGTTTTATATTATTAGGGATGGAATCTCTATGCAAGACCTTAATGGAATAAGAGAGGTGATCCAGATCATGTGGTATGAAATTTACAGCCAATTGGGAAGCTCTCTAATTCTTTTCATGGGGGATTCTTAGCATGACATCTACTTCATACTTGACCTATGATCAAATTAGAGTCCCCAAATATCTTTGGCAGGGGTTAGTTTCCCTTAAGGGAAACTCTGTTCAAATTTTTAAATTCTATACATAGTCTTATATAACTATTTTGGTTTGGACAAGCACCAAGTTTTCAACCCACTTTGAATATTTGACTGGGATAATGATTTTGACATCACAATTTTTTTCAATTCTATTTGTACCAAAGGGTGTAGAATGGGTTTGAGTTGTCTCTATTTCTACGTGAAAGGACATATTTCTTCCTTCAAGGGAATTTGATGTTTTGAAATGTTAGGATCATAAGTCTTAAGATATTCATACCTCTGTGCAAAGAAAATTTCGAATTATTTAAACAATTGAATGTACTAATATTTTTATTTGGGGGATAAAGTCATCTTTGATAATTTTATTAATGTTGGATCAACTTATATGCCTAGGTTGCAGTCCTCCACTTCTAATGGTTTTGGTTTCACGGAGGGTTTATAAGGTACATCATTTGAGTTCATAATAATCTCCAATGGAACCAACCCTCTCTAAATGAAAGTGATTTTGAATTGTATAACTTTATGTCCTCTAAATATTTCAAGACACGATTTTTCTATAGAATGATCAATTTCTAGTGCTATCCATCTTCATCTAAATCTAAATCTATATTCAAATTTGAATATTCATCTATTAGATTTCATGATTCTTTTAATCTATTCTTCATATTCAAAAATCTTATATTGTTTTAGGGATGTAATCTCTATGAAGGACCTGAATGGAATAAGATAGGTTATCCAAATCATGTGGTATGAAATTTATAACCAATTGGGAAACTCTCTAATTATTTTCATGGTGGATGCTTAGCATGACATCTATTTCATACTTGACCTTGAAATCTATTTCATACTTGACCTATGATCAAATTAGAGTCCCCAAATATCTTTGGTAGGGAGTAGTTGTCCTTTAGGGAAACTCTATTCAAATTTTTAAAGTCTATAGATAGTCTTATATAACCATTTTGTTTTGGAAAAACACCAAGTTTTCAACCCACTTTGAATATCTGATTGGGATAATGATTTTGAAATAAAAATTTGTTTTCAATTATGTTTGCACCAAAGGGTGTAGAATGGGTTTGACTTGTCTCTATTTCTACCTAAAAGCACATATTTCTTACTTCAAGAAAATTAGATGTTGTGAAATGTTAGGATCATAAGTCTTAATATATTCATACCTCCATGCAAATAAATTTTTGAATCATTTAAACAGTTGAATGTACTGGTCTTATTCTTAGGGGGATAAATTCAACTTTGATAATTTGATGAATGTTGGATCAACTTCTATGCCTAGGTTGTAGTCCTCCATTTCTAATGGATTTGGTTTCATGGAGAGTTTCTAAGGTACATCATTTGAGTTGAGAATCCTCTCCAATGTAACAACCCCTCTCTAAATGAAAGTGATTTTGAGTTCTATAAACTTATTTCCTCTAAATATTTCAAGCCATGATTGATCTATAGAATGATCGATTTCTGGTGCTATCCATCTTCATATGAATCTAAATATATATTGAAATTTGAATATTCATCTATTACATTTCATGATTCTTTTAATATATTCTTCATCTTCAAAAACCTTATATTGTTTTATATTGTTAGGGATGGAATATCTGTGTAGGACCTGAATGGAATAAGAGAGATGATCCAAATCATGTGGTATGGAATTTACAACCAATTGGGAAGCTCTATAATTCTTTTCATGGGGGATGCTTATCATGACATCTATTTCATACTTGAACTATCATCAAATTAGAGGCCCCAAATATCTTTGGCAGGGGATATTTGTCCTTCAGGGAAACTCTGTTCAAAATTTTAAAGTCTATATATAGTCTTATAGAACCATTTTTTTTTGGACAAGAACCAAGTTTTCAACCCACTTTGAATATATGACTGGGATAATGATTTTGACATCACAAATGTTTTTCAATTCTATTTGTACCCAAGGGTGTAGAATGGGTTTGAGTTGTCTCTATTTCTACCTGAAAGAACATATTTCTTCCTTCAATGGAATTTGATGTTGTGAAATGTTAGGATCATAATTCTTAATATATTCATACCTCCATGCAAAGACATTTTTGAATTATTTAAACAATTGAATGTATTGATATTTTTCTTTGGGGGATAAAGTCAGCATTGATAATTTGAAGAATGTCAAATCAACTTCTATGCCTAGTTTGCAGTCCTCCACTTCTAATGGTTTTGGTTTCATGGATGGCTTCTAAGGTACACCATTTGAATTTCAAATCCTCCCTAATGGAACCAACCCTCTCTAAATGAAATTTATTTTAGGTTCTATAAACTTATGTACTATGAAAATTTAAAGCCACAATTGATCTATAGAATGATCGATTTCTAGTGGTATCAATCTTCATTTGAATCTAAATCTATATTCAAATTTGAATATTCATATATTAGATTTCATGATTCTTTTAATTTATTCTTCATATTCAAAAACCTTATATTATTTTATATTATTATGGATGGAATCTCTATGAAAGACCTTAATGGAATAAGAGAGGTGATCCAAATCATGTGGTATGAAATTTGCAACCAATTGGGAAGATCTCTAATTCTTTTCATGGGAGATTCTTAGCCTGACATCTATTTAATACTTGACCTATGATAAAATTAGTGTCCCTTAATATCTTTGGCAAGGGGTCGTTGTCCTTTAGGGAAACTCTATTAAAATTTTTAAATTCTATACATAGTCTTATATAACCATTTTGTTTTGGACAAGCATTGAGTTTTCGACCCACTTTGAATATCTGAATAGGATAATGATTTTGAAATAACAAAAAACTTTCAATTCTATTTGTACCAAAGGGTGTAGAATGGGTTTGAGTTGTTTCTATTTCTACCTAAAAGGACATATTTATTCCTTCAAGGGAATTTTATGTTGTGAAATGTTAGTATCATAAGACTTAAGATATACGTACCTCCATGCAAAGACATTTTTGAATTATCTAAAAAATTGAATGTACTGATATTTTCTTTGAGGAATAAAGTCAACCTTGATAATTTTATGGATGTTGGATCAACTTCTATGCCTAGGTTGCAGTCCTCCACTTCTAATGGATTTGGTTTCATGGAGGGTTTCTAAGGTACATCATTTTAGTTGAGAATCCTCTCGGATGGAACCAACCCTGTCTAAATGAAAGTGATTTTGAATTGTATAACCTTATGTCCTCTAAATATTTCAAGCCATGATTGATCTATAGAATGATCAATTTCTAGTGTTATCCATCTTCATCTGAATCTAAATATATATTCAAATTTGAATATTCATCTATTAGATTTCATTATTCTTTTAATCTATTCTTCATCTTCAAAAACCTTATATTATTTTATATTGTTAGGGATGGAATATTTATGCAGGCCCTGAATGGAATAAGAGAGGTGATCCAGATCATGTGGTATGAAATTTACAACCAATTGGGAATATATCTAATTATTTTCATGGGGGATGATTAGAATGACATCTATTTCATACTTGACCTATTATCAAATTAGAGTCCCAAAATATCTTAAGTTTTTATACCCCCATCTTGCTTGTATCTAACCCCAACATCAATGATTTGTACGTTTCTACATTGTTTGTACATTTAAATTCTAGCTTGAATCCATGCATGAATTCTCTCCCATAAGGTTATATAAATGGGACACCTATCCTATTTCCTTTTTATTACATGTAACATCAGACCATAATTTCTATCATTTTGAAAGGCTTGAACTTTCCCCTTCACACATCAAAGGTATACAATAATTATCAACAAGGGGTTCATCATTGAGAATGAAGTTCCAAATATTATCTATGGTCTAGGAAGGGAAATTGGTAGGATTTATAGGACCACTAATCACATGAGTCATTTTAGGTTCCCTATACAATCTACAGGTTTCTCCTCCAACAAAAATAATGGTGGCATATGACAAGTCAAACTGGATATTCCCCCCCATAAAAGTGCCATAATGTCTAGACAATGGTATAACATAGGTGGGGGGGACATTAGTTATCACTACATCCATCATCACAAATTTACTGGGGATCTGCTCCATTCCTACCATAAATTATTTGATCATCCCCAAGCATTGGACCCTCTTCGAATCAAAGGAGTAAAGGTTGGTGTAAATCCTAGTGATGTCTAGGCCTAATTTTTCCATGATTGCTAGGGGAATCAAGGAATGAAAGACCCTATAATCATAGAGAAAATTATGGATATGGAGGTCTTATAGTTCTAGAGTGATGTAGAAGGGAGGGGTTATCTGATCATTTTCATTGTGCATATTTCCCATCTCTATCTAGGGGAATCATATTGTGTATTGATTTGATTTTCTTGCAAATAAGCCTCACTATATAGAGCCATCACATTGGGTATTGGGGTATTATTTCTAGTCTAGGTTGGATAGGGAATGGTATATGAACCTTAGGGATGCCTATTTAACAAAAAAAAAATAGATACTTCCTTCCTATGAACAATATCCTTAGTTACTTCAGAAAGAGGCGTAAGAATTTTTAATTTAATAAGCTTGTAAGCTTGTAATTTAATTTAATAAGAATTTAGTTACTTCAGAAAGAGGCGTAAGGATTTACTTGAACAAAATTGGAAAAATTGAGTGGTCTAGATTGAATGGTGTTAGGATATTGTGGTATAGGGGCCTTCCCTCAATTTTGTGGAATGAGGGGGCATTTAGAATGTTTAGTTTCTCTGGGTTCTTCTCTGATGGGGATGACAAGTTTCAAGAATTCAAATGCTTTGTGAATTGTTCTTTTCTTTGACATTTCAAGAAACTTGGTTTCCTCCTTTGTTTCATTCTCAAGCTTCCTAGGAATTTCTTACCTTATGAAATTCAAGGTGTTCAACCTAGGTCTCATCTCATATTTTCTTCTTACATGTAGACTAAAATAAACTTCAAAGGAGACAACACATGCTACCATTTCTATAAGTTTATAGGGTTTAACAATATTTAGAGTTATTTTCTACAACATACATAATCTATTGGTGAACTCATAGATTATTTCACCCATATTTATGTTGGAAAATGTTTACCAAGTAGTGTATGCTTGTCATTGATGGCAAGCTCAGGAGGAACAACGTTGAAGAAAACGCGCGCAGCAAAGGCAAAGCTCAAGATATAGGAATTTGCAGAAGAGAAGGAAGACAGAGATCCACAACCACAGGATCTCATTCAAATTTCCTGAAAGAACGAGGGCCGTCAGATCAGACAGAAGTTGCGAGGGAGATAAGCCATCGGAGATTCGGGGATTGGGATTTCTATATGCAAAGTTCACTCGACAACGAAAACCCCGAAATCGCGATATGTGATTTCGCGATTTGATCGCAACCGTTAAAAGCAATATTGAGTTATGGATCATTGATTTTTCTCATCGGAGAATCGGGAATCGGAGTTTCACGAGTCTCGTGAACAATGACAACGAAAACCCCGAAATCACGATATGCGATTTCGCGATTTGATCGCAGCCGTTAAATCAAGCAGGGATCTAGACCGTTCATTCGTATGGACGCGTGGCAGCCAGGAGGCCTCATCAGAGTTTCAGGGATCGAGATTTCATAACGCAAAGAACACAATGCAACAAAAACCCCGATTTCACGATATGCGAAATCCCGACTGAATCGACACCGTCAGATCAATAAGTGATCTAGACCGTCGATCCAACACACATCAACAGACCACGTCACCCAGGGACACGTGGCACAACCAGAGAATGACAGGTGGCAGGCAGATCTAACACTTCAGGCTCATGCAATTCACGAATCAGAGTGACACGTGGCAATATCTAACACGTGTCAAACCACGAGTGACGTCAGCAGAGGCATCGATGATTGGGACTTTGATATGTCAAGAACACACTACAACAGAAACTTTGAAATCGCGATATGCGATTTTTCTATGAAATCACAGCCGTTGGATAAGAATGAGATCTGGACCATTGATCTCCATCATTGGGAAATCGGGGATCGGGAATCCCGGAGGCATGTGCATAGTGACATCGAAAACGCCGAAACCCCGATGAGAGGTTTGACCGTGGTCATGTGTTGACGGTCTTATGGAGCCAATGCCTATAGCCAGCAGGGCTAGCACGTGGAAAGGGGCGCATCAGTAATCAGGGATTGGAGAGGTGAGAAACTCTCGACATCAGGAAGTGTGAAACCCCGAAACCCTGATGAGAGGTATGGTGACAGTCACGGGTAACGGTCACATGGACCAGGGCTCAGCCAGGAGGGCTGAAGCACATCGTGAATCGGGAAATTGTGACTCTCGTGGACATAAACATTATGTCATCGAAAGTGCCAAAATCGTGATATAGGAAATTCCGATTTGATCATGAACCATTGGATCAAGAAATGATCGGAGGGCTACTGAGGCACGACACTGAGAGACTGCCAAAAACCATTGATGACATCTGCTAGAGAAGTCGAAGAAGACCGATGTGTAATCACCAGAGAAGTTGAAGAGTCATGATTATGATCAGATAGAGCACTCAAGAGGTGGAGCTTGATGACGCAGAGTCTGCATGCAAAGGCATGGAAAACATTGCATGCAAAAGGTGCATAGATGCTATAAATACACGGGACAGAGAGGAGATTATGTTGTTTGTTACAGTGGGAATTTGTAGTGGCTATTGGAGTTTGTTGTGGTGATTCATGGGTGAAGAAGAATCAGAGTGGCGCAACGAAAGCATGGTGGGCCGATAACCCGAACATTGCAAATGATCTGAGCAGAAAGGCAATAAGGCAGACAGAACAACGAAGTGGAGCAAAACAGTGATAAGTCAGGTAGGCCATCGTCGAACATCATATCACTGTAATAAATTCAGTAGCAAAGATTTATATTTCAGGGTGGTTGGGAGGTGCTAGGGAGGACTGTTGTCCTCAAAGGTTCAAGTGGGTGCTTGAACACAGGGAGTCAGTGCTTCCTTCTAGTTGGTGCTAGAGAAAATAGAGAGTTGGTGCTCTCAACAAGTTGCAGCTTGCAAAGCTGAGGTTGTAACCTCATTATGAGTTGGTTCTCATATGTATGATAATGTAAAGAATGTAACCATTACTTATCATATAAAAGAAAAGAGGTTTTATCCTGCATGGGTTTCCTCGAGAAATATCTGTCTCTGTGTTTTACATATATGTGAATGATGTTGAAAGTGCCATTGTTTATTTCCCTGCATTATTGTGATTAGCATTCAGAGTCTCTACAAAAGTTTAAAAGAACCATAATTGTTTAAGCACGTAAACAACTGA
>ML778356.1:362580-373792 GCA_009831015.1 Picea engelmannii
GAGATCAAAGAATTGTTCCATATGAAGTATCCATGTGATTGGGTCCTTGCCATCAAACTTCCTCATATCAATCTTAGGAACGTGGTTGGTCTTCAAACCAAAGTTGGAGTTTCTCCATTCTTGATTCACCTTCCTTGTGTCCTTGTCATGAATTTCATGGGATGCATTTTCAATTTCAGGTGTCTTCTCTATTACGAAATTTTTCAATACTTCCATGAACTCCCCTTTTAAACCATCTATCTTAGTATCCAACTTAGCTTCCATTGAATCCATCTTAGTATCCAACTTAGCTTCCATTAAATCCATCTTATTTTGTAGTTCATTTATTTCCCTACACATTTCTTCACCTTCATCAAGAGTCCAAGTAGGATTTTCTGGAGGCTTATTTGGTGTAGAAGTTCCCTTTTTGGGTGGCATGTTGGCCAAGTATCACTTTTGAACCTTGATTTTGAGGTGGTTCTGCTAGACAATATTTCTTCTATTGTATCTCCCAAGTTTTGGCCCTTCTGGGTATGAAACTTTCTTTTATGTATTTCTCTGATATTTCTTCTTTGCAATGCCATAGGTCTGATCAAAATTTGATGTGCCAAGTGGAATTTATGGTAACTTCCCCACAACTTGCCGATTTTTGGCCTTTCCAGGAGATCTCACTTGTATAGTGTGCCTTGCACAAAATAATTGATATAAAAATCTGAAACTTGCACCAAAAATACTACAGACTGTTCATGATCCAATGCAACTAGTCCCATGCAATTTGGATACTCTAGGAAGAATTTATTATTGTTTTACCTGGAACACCTTCTTGAGACTAGTCAATAGGACTAGTCAGATACCCTATCTTACATAGGGTGTATATAAAAATTTAAGATGACCCAGAATCTGAAATTTTTACCACAAATACCTTACTAATTTCTATAAATATCCTTTAGAGCTCAAGGTCTGAAATGTTACAGAAACGTTTTTATAACGAAAGTTCCGCAATGACTTAGTTTAAGATGATTCCAGAACCCTATCTTGTATAGGATGTATCTCCGAAAGTGTAAGGCCTCAGGAGCTGAATTTTGAACCCAACATACCTTGATCTGTCTACTAAATATACTCCAAGACATTCCTTCTGAAACATTGTTGAAAAAAAGTTATAGCAAAAATGCCAAGGTGTCTCAGATGTAGCAGCGAAACCCCAAGACCTTGAGCTTTGATACCATATGTTAAGAACCAAATATCAATATAGCATAGAAAATCCTCAGAAAAAGTAATCAACACCTTGAAAAAGAGAGAATTTTAGATAATAAGCCTCTTTGAGGGGGCAACCTCCTTTTACCCCACTTAAATGTTCAAGTACCAGATGATTCAAAATGAAAATGCTTCCTTGGTATATATAGGAGACTAGGAGGTATAATTACAACTAATGGCCTAAAGACGACATAAATAAAATAACATTACTAATCTAAAATGCCCCAATTAAGGGGTAATGAGCCAATATTAGGGCTTAACAATAACACTCCAGAATGGCTAGAAATGTAGTTATTGATGGAAAGACGGTCATTGGACCATTCAGACCACACCATAACAGACTGATTCGCATTGATTTAAGCATTCCTACCCATTGGAGGAATCCATTATGAAGATTTCTTATTTAATCCGTTGGACACTAGGCCAGGACCACTTTTTGCCACATTTCATTATTCGAGCTAATAGAGAATCGATTGCGTATCACGTTGTGATTTCTAGACCTCACCATATGTTTTATTACCTCGCTTGTCCTTTTGCCTACCTAATCTATTTGATTACAAGTGTGAATGTCAGGTGAACATAGTGCGTCAGAGAAGTTTGTGGAGGAAATTCTCATGGATCACATGGTTGAGAGAGTTATGTTTGTAGGAATACAGGCATTGTTGACTAGAGGATTGCAAGAATCCCCCTTGACTAGACGTCCTTCTAGATATACTATTGTGAATCGAAGCAAGAACCATGATGACTTAGCTAACACAAAGCAGATCTTGTCGGTCTTGCCAGATTATATACCGCCTTTGGCTGGTGCGGTTAACCACAATAGTATCCCACATGAATTTTATTACATGCTAATAATTGCGTACATCCTGAAGGGAATACATGTAGTTGGACCCCAATTAGGACACATCCCAGCTCTGAAGAACAACGAATTTAACCTCGGAGACAAGAAGAACTATGAAATTGTTGCGCCACATAGGTATTTGATGAAGATGACTAGGAAGAAGTCATGCATAGTCTCCAATCCATGGATTAAGGAGCTTGCACAATATGCGATCCTGAATGTAATGAAGATCCCTCACTCTATTGGTCCTTGACCAAGTTTTGAGGAAACATTGGTCGTGTTTGACCACTTTTGGGACTTCGTCAGGCTGGTCGAAGATGGAGTGCCTAGACAGAGTTGAGATCACGGGATCTCACTTGTTTTGTGGGCTTGTGGATTGAGCAAAGGGTTTACTAGGGTTTATGCAATGGTTTATGGGATGGGTTTACCCATGTTTAGGACTTTTTGTAAAAGTATATATAGGAAGGAATGTAATGTAGAAAGTATTAGAATCTTAGTGCAAGAAATGTAAAAGATTTGGCTGATTGTCCATGTGCATGATATGTTAGTAAGGCTCTATGCTAGTAAGGAGCTAGCTCTGTGCCTTGCCCTAATTTTGGGAAGGAGGATCTAGTGCACAACGTCTAGATCTCCTATCCTCTGTGTAGTTTAGCTCTGTGGATTTTTTGCACAGGAGAAGATGAATGTAAGAATATTGAATACTAATAAATAAGAAGAATAAGTTGGTGGATGTAGCCCCACACTGGGGTGAACCACGTATATCCTGTGCCTTAATGTGCTTTGTGCGATGTTGTTATTTGTTTATCTTATTAGTGTTGTTTTTATAATGTATGATGAATGCATCTGGTGTCATTTCGTAGTTCTTGATGGTATTAAATATAAATCGATGCTAGATCCAAGCTGATTCTATGTGCTAAGTGAATGGAAGTACTTGATCTTTATGGTTACTGTGTTGATCTGTAATAAGGGTTTAATCTGCGATGTGAATGAGATTCAAGAAACTAATGCATATTGTTTTTTAAGTTCTCTGTTAAGTATTGTAATCACATATATGTGTCCCAACCTGGTTGTAGACACCTGATTCCTACAACCCCCCCTTCCTCTACCTCGAGTGAGACTTCATCTGCTTCGCAGGTGTTGTCGAAAGGGTCGGTAGTTAGGGTTTTGTTGGTGCGTTGTTGAAGCGTTGAACCCTGAGTCTTCCCCTGTGCCAACACACTCTAAGAATTCTTTCTAAAATGGGTATTTTTTTTTCATTTGTCTCTATCCCTATATGTGCCCCTCTCTCGAAGACAAGGGCTCCCAAAATCTAGCAACAAAATTGTATGGACTCTATCAACCCATTGCATTGGACAAGTTTCCTATCAATTGGTTCTCCAAACCCACTCTAAGATTCACTTAGTATTGCATGTTTCCTATTTTAAGAAGGTCATGAGGCCACGTTATTGAGTTTAGACCAACCTTCTAAAACATGTTTCCCCCTCAAAGAGGCCTGTAGACATTTCTCTCACTTTTATAGATTATATATGAATGCAAGGGTTATATTTTGTAGGTTATATATCATTGTCTCTCTTATTTAATTTTATACTATTTATATTTCTTGAATAATTGCTCAATAATCATTATTTCTATTGGTTAAGTACATTACATTATTACCTCCATCACGCTTATACTCCTACAAGTGACATGTTAGCGTCTTGTGCAATAATTCTCTTGTGTAAGGGATCATTTATTGTAGATGAAATTAGGGATACTTTCATAGCTGTGAGATGCATCTAATTGTTGTAATATCACATGAAATTAGATAATTGTTTCTTTCTAGTGATCATCAAAATCATTTCCATAAAAAAAAAAAAAAAATTATTATATATTTAGTATTTTAGGTTTTATGGCATAGAATTGAGGTTTTTTCATTTTAAAATTATATGAAGATTATAAGGTCATTGTTCAATAGTTTAACAATGGCATGTTAAGTCCCCTACTAAGGATTAATTCCCTTATAAATATGAATACACAATTAAGACTAGGTGCAAGTTTTGGATGATTTTGATGAAAGAGTACCTCTTCATGGCAATGCAGTGAAATATAATTGCTTATGTTCAATGGGTCATCTCAAGGATTATTTATAGTGCTCTACCTCGTTAGTCCAATTATAATACTTATTTTGAATTTAAGGGAAGCAGATTAAAATTGTGTGTTAAAGTACATCTATGTTGTTTAGTATAACAATGAAGCTACAATTGTACACTGCCTCGACGATTATAGGACAATTAAAGCTACCAATTTTGTACTATCTAAGTGAAAATAATCAAATATTAATTCTAAATAATTTATTATACTATTGTAGTTTTAGCCATATAAGTAATGACATAGTGGAAAATAATATAATTAGAGACAATATACTCTTCTAATCACCCCTACTAGTTCCAAGCTACCTCTAAATTTTTTCTTCACAACATATTTCTCTTCGTAATTTAGAACACTAAACTTTGAAATTCTTTCCCCTTAGTATATAACTCTCTTCTACGACTTAAAACACTAAACTTTAAAAATTTGTCTCTATGTTCCATTGGGTATCTGAATTCGTAAGCAATAAGTGTTGATTCTTCCTAAATTTGTGTTATTTTTCTATGTCATTTTTATAATGTAAAAATGCAGAGGAAGAAGGAATAAGGTACAACCCCCTTAATCTACTAAGTCCAACAAAGTTTCTACCTCTTAGGGATTTTCATTTGATGTTTCTAAGGAATCCTAAGCCATGGTATACTTTTAAGGATTTCTATGGAAGGTCCACCTTTGAAAATGGGAATAGACATCCTTGGGATGCCAGTCAAGGTAAGTCCATGATACACCCCATCTATTATTTTCCTAAATTCATCAATTATGTGTCACCAACTACTACAAAATTTTAGGTTCATTATTTGCTCACTTACTAAGAAGCCAATTTTCTCTCTGCTACCATAATCTAGAATTTTTTTTAGCTTCCCTTGTCATATGTTTCCTTAGATATAACTTTCTAGGAAAAAAAATGGTCTCACATGTCCCATGAGTGGAGAAATGGATTGTTTTCTCACTTTATCGCCAACCAGTGAAATTTTCCAACTACCAAATATCTTTACTCTTATACTATTTTTAATAAGCTAGGTAAGGATTTAATCATGATGGTATCTATGTTGTTTGGAAATGATGATGATTCCTTAGCCTATACCCATACCTTATCCATCATGGATATGGCATCCCCCACCAAAGGTCATCCTATTTTTCTCAATTATCTTAAGTTTTTTCCCCATGTCTGCTTGCTTTTTACACTTAAAATTTGGATAGACAAGGGGATTATGGAAAGGAAAATATGGTAATCAAATGGTTATCTATGGTTAGCATGAGAGACATGAAAGAGTATAAAAAAATTATAGAGATCAGGTGGCATTTTGGGTTATTTTGGGGTAGGATCCCCTGGGATTTATGATGAATGTAAAGGGAAGTATTTGTTAGTCCTAAAAAGAAATATGGGGATTGGTACTTGTATGAAAAGTATACAAGTTTGAAGGTTTTTGGTTTTGAGGAGACTCTTTACAAATTCTTAGTGTTGATGGTTCCACACTTATCTTTCCTTCAGTTTATGAAACAAATGATGGTAGTGGATGAGGCATGTTTCATTGGGAAGAAGAAGACGACCTGCTTTCCCATTTTAGTTACATATACAAACTACTCCTTTGTGACTTGGTCTAGGTATGTATAATCCAACTCAATTTTGGATTCCTACAAGATTGAGAAGGAGGATCCTTGGAGGTATGACTCTCAACATATTGTTTCTAAAACCAAGGCTTACGTGGCCCATGTGAAGGATAACTATAATCATGAGGAGAGGATAGACACTTATAGGATAGAAAACAAATATTCACATGCTAGAGCCCAAATTGTGTTTAAGAAAAATGAGGATACTCAGAAAATTGTCATCCAATGAATTTATGAAAAAGGATTTGCGATTTAGGCAGGGGATCATCATCAAAATCACTTAGTAGCTTCAAGTTTCTAGAGGTTGATGATAGGTGGTAGAAAATTTGGTGGTAGAGAACTCGACAATAAAATGATTCTCTCCTTATTCCTCTAAATTATGAACATGTAGACAACATATTAAATAAATATATTGAGTCACCTCCAAATCCAAATTTTCAAGCATGAAATCTGATTATGGAAATCATCAGTTGAAAGACTTAGTCTAATTCAACTTCTCCAGATCATTTAACATATTTAAAGGGATATTAAAAAGGAACATGTGTCAAGACACTAAGTTAAGAAAATTATTGTTCATTTGATAAGGGTTATGGTTCATAGCATTTTAGAGTTCATCGCAATTTAGAATTTTAGTGGTTTGAGACTAGAATATTATTGTTTATAGAGTTTAGGATTTAATGGTTTTATAGGTTAGGGATTAGAATAATAGTGTTTATATGGGTTTTGTTTCAAATTATAGAGTTCAATGGATATGGGTCATAGAGGTTATGGGTTTTATATGGGTTTTAAGGAAAGGAGTTATGGGATGTAGGGATTGTAATAATTAGAGGTTAAACATGTTATGGGTTAAAAGGATTATTGTTTAAGGGTTTAGTTCTTAAGAGTTATGGGTTATTCAAGTTAATGGTTGTGATGTTAAGGTTTATAGGAGTTAGGCATTAATGTTTATAAGGTTTATGTTGAATATATAAATTCTAAGAGTTATGTTGGTTGGCACTTAAGGGTTATATACCCAAGGGATTCTCAGAATTTTTGAGGTTAAAGGTTACATGGTTTATAGTTTATAATGGATTATGCTTAGGGATCATAGGAAATGAATATAAAGAGCACGACCGTGATGATAGGTATGTTGGGAGTTCCATGCATTACATTGATCTGAGAAAGTTCAAATGAAACGAGGATGAGATCGGATATATTGAGTGGGCGTGTGAGTCATATTTGAGTCTAGAAACCCTCCCATATTGTCAATGCATGTGAATAGTCTATCCATGTCAAATTGCAGTGCATATAGAAACACTTAGAAAAAAATTCAACATTGACCCCATTCACAGGTCATTGTTGCCCATGTCCAGTCCTAGTACAATGTATTTTAGCTATTTCTTTTAAAATATGTTTGAGACACATGTTCCCGCTAATGTTCAAGAATTCAGACAGCGACAGTGACACAGAGGCTGGACACACACGCAGTGGGAGACCTTTCAGAGAGGTTCCTCTTGCGAACCTATTTAAGGAAAACTACAGAGACAAGGGATTCTACAGTGGAGAAGAAGCAGATCTAATAGACAAAGATTATTCAATGTCTGCAAGAACAAAGGAAGTAGGATATGAACAATCTCACTAAGGAGAACCAAAAACTTCAGGTACTGGGCTGACTATCGAAGTAAGTAATATCACTCCTCCTATTATTCTAGAAGCATTAAGTAACCAGAGTAATCAGAGTAGTCAAAGCAATCAAAGTACTATTACAAGAAGTTTAGTACATACTCAGTCAAGAAACCAAGAAATATCTATGGCAGATGAGATGAGGCTACCCATGTTTAGAGGAGATGGATCTGAAGATTCTGACCAGCACTGATTCCTTTGCAAAGCTGTTTGGAGCATTAAGAAAGTCATCGATGAAACTATTAAGAGAGCCCAGTTCAGTACTACCTTAAGGGATTGCGCACTGAGTTGGTACATGAAGTTTTCTACAACAAATGCACAACCTAAACTACTGAATGACATTAATATTGTGTTGAGCATAGAGTTCAAGAATCCTAATTCATAGTCACAATGTATTACAGAGCTGAAAGAAATCAAGTAGAAGGTCATTGAACCTATTTGGGAGTTCGATTAGAGGTTTAAGACCCTGACAGGCCACTTGACTTTTCAGATTCCAGATGAACAGAATAAAGAATGGTTCATTGTTTCCCTCCTGCCACATATAAGAGTTACTCTAATGCAAAAAAAAATTCTTCACAGGCTAAATCTCTGGAGATTGTGTTGGCAGCCAATACAATTTTTTTTATTGCCCTACAAGCTGCCTACACCTATGTCTTCTGAACTTCAAATTGTCGTCGCATTTTGCAAATAAATGATATTTTCATTTCTTGCGACACTTGCAAATTGGTCTTCATTTAGTTTTCACGACTGCAAGCGTGAAAACTCCTCTATCATTCTCCGAACTGTCATGATATTTTATTGATATTTTGAGTGGCATTTACCTTTGTTTTATCATTAAGTGTCTGTAAGGATTTTTGAACTATGCCTATTTGCCTAATTCTTACTTTGATTGCGCAATTTAATTTGATTAAACTCGTAAGGAATTGAGCATGAAAACTTATGTTTTTGAGACTTGCCTAGTCGTTGAATTACATAGGGGTCATGGTTTATTTTTGTTTTAATGTATATGATGTGATCCTTATTATGGATCTTGGCTTGTTAATTCTATAATTATCAATTGCCACAATGTTTTAAAACATTTGATTACACACTTATACGATGGCATATATTCAACCTTTGGGTTTGATTTCATATTGAACAGTCGTGGTTTGAAATAATACAATGGCACATTGATATGTTATCCACAATTTGATTTTTGGGTTGGCCGATTAATATGGTTTGAACTGTATTATGATTGATTGAACAGAGGATGTACTATTCCATTACTATTATGCATGGCGGTGAATAATCCCACCACCTTCTCACGTGCACATAAATGATTCCCCTTTGATCGTTCATAGCTATTAACCCAAGCGACTTTGCTCATGTGTGTTGTTGTTTTCAACACGAACCCTTACCATGTGCCCGCACTATGGCTCCAGACATAAGGGCTGAAACTAACGGTAGCCAGGCTCTGTTGATGTTCGACCGTGCTCACAGTGACCTTGAGGAATTTGGATGGCTCTCGTTCATAAAAACGTTTGATGGTTTTAATCCCTGCATGGCTCGGCAATTCGCATTAACCTTTGATGGTTGTCGAGCCAAGGTCGGGGATGTCCAATTGGAAATTGATGAGGAATTTATCAGTTTAGCTACAGGTCTACCTGCCACTGGACAACGATGGTCCAAAAATTGCAAACTGGAAGAGGTCCCGTGGACACTGCTCTTCCAGTCGCGTAAGGTTAGCTCTTGTGACAAAGGTCTACCCACGAACATGCTCAAGCAACATTGGCACGGTTTGTTGATGATAATCAAACAGTTTATCACCTGCGAGGGTCAGTATGGTTTTGTTTTCTTACACCACCTTCGTTTTCTTATGGTTTTCATGGGATATGAACTTAATATGCCTTATTACCTGCATAGAAGCCTGTTTAAAATGTATAAGAGATACAAAAAGAACCAGGCTGAAAGTAGCCTTTTTCACTTCGGTCTGGTTAAAATGATTGTTGTTTATCATTTGGGGTTACGCGGAGACTGTTGGAATGATTTCCTTGATCGCAATTGTTTTGAGGATTCGAATCCTCCACAGGTTGACAAACCAGTGGTGAGCGAGGGTAAGACTGTGCCCCCGGTACCTTACAGTATCCTACTACCTAAACCCTTACCCGACTCACCTCTCGACCTACCCCACTCTGTGACTAAGGATGTCGAGAATCTTAAGCCCGTGGGAAAGAAACCTAAAGCCAAACCTACTGCGAATTCCAAAGGCAAAAAGACTGCCCGTCTAATCTCTCGTATGGCAAGGAACAAGTTGAAGCCCCCTGTCAATCCTGACCCTATCATTGTGAGCGAGGACTCTGATTCAGAGGTTGAACGTTTTTTGGCAAGTGAATATCCCTATTCCGAAGGTCTATGTGTCGAACCCTCATTTGACTTCATGTCGAACCTACCACCTTGCTTGCAAAATGACCCTAACTACCCTGTCATTGAGCTACCTCATCCAAACCCTGGTGATTCATCAAAACCCTCTCCTGCTCTACCTTAATCTACAGCGCCACCCTGTGATCAGTGCGGCTCATGGTTAGAAAGGTATTATCTGGATGTGCCAATGCTACAGTCCATAATTCATTCTTTGGAGGATCAAGTTGCACGACTTACCAGTGAAAAGGATGAGCTTCAAACCATTGAAAAGAAACGGAGGACAACAGGTTCTATTTTGTTTAAGAATGTGGAGTCAGCTACAACAATCGTGAATTCAAAATTGGCATAGCTCGAGCAGCCTCACTGGTATGTCTATCACATGTTTATATAACAAACTCATAGCTCTGTTTACAGTTTGGATTTGCTCTTTCATATTATATGCATTATGTACATAAGTATTGTTTTGGTTGATCGAATTTTGTTTCCCAGTTTATCTTTGATTGGATTGTCTTCGATTCGATTGATCGTGGTATGGATTTGATTGTTTTGATTTGGCTTAAATTGGATATTCTGTTGCTAATTGAAATCATTTCTATCCTTTCTAAAACACAAGCGGTTTCTGGTATTTCTCGTTTTAAACACAATCAATGTATCGATTCGAATTGGTTATATTGTATACGATATGATTGGCAACAATGGTAAACTGTCACGATTTTATATCCATATGATTTTCGATCAACAGGGATACAGTTCGGGTTATGTTCGATATGATTCTGTTTTGTGGATAGATACGATTCATAACAGTAATCCCAGTCAGTTAATTCACATTGGATTATTCCACCATGTTATCAGTTCATTTGCAATGAATATGTTGTTTGAATTCGATTCGAGGAACGAAATTGACTGTATCCAGTCTCATGATTTGTTTCTATATTAGACTCAGTCGTGATTGATTTTGATTATTCACCCAGTCTATATTATGAATTATGTTGATTCTATTACGATCATGTCTGTTGACTGTGCAAGGATCTATCATGAATTTGATTGGGTTGGCACTGTTAAGGATGATTTCATTTACACATAATCGTAACAGTCTTTCTATTTTTACATTTGATTGAATGATATGAATCTGTTGCTATATCATGACAACTATAACGCGTCAATTATGGTTGTGTTGGATTAGATTGTATCACATACGATATGATCTGCTATCGATTTTAATTGGATTTGGGATAGTCTTGTTACTGTTGACCCGATTTTATGGTAACAATGAAACAGAGTACTCCTACCTCTGTTTCGATTAAATCACTTTTGATTATGTTTTATATTGAATGATAAAAT
>ML778356.1:375108-386759 GCA_009831015.1 Picea engelmannii
TTTATATAGTAGTTTGTTTTAATTAGATTAGTATATTAGTTTGTTTTCATAGTTAGTTAGTTTAGTTAGTTTTAGTTAGTTTTATTTGTTTTAGTTAGATTAGTTAGTTTAGATTAGTTTTCTCTTTGGTTTTCTTAAGACCTTGGAGCGGCCAACGGAGCCGTTAAACTCGTCAGGGTGGTCCATTCCAAATGGCTTGGGTTATTTAGACAACTCCGGACCGGTTCCACTCTCTCAATTGACAGACGAACAATTTTCCCTGTCAGCAAATGGTGCTAGAATGAGGGCCTGAACTTAATTAATGGCACGAGGTGATCGCAAGACTCCTCCCCCCCCTAATCGCTCACCTATAGTGACTAGAATCCATTCACAAGATAATATTCCCCCTCAAACAACAACTACTTCAACCGAAGATCCACAGATCACAGTTGAGCCAGCAACCCCTAATCCTACAGGTGGTGATATCCAAGAGATCGTACGCCAATCCCTTATCAAAACACATAGTTCCTTAGCTAGTTTAAGGAGACCAAACCGTCTGTGGGGTCAACCATTAGACTTATCTTATATCAAAGAATAGTTAGGTGACACTAGCTTCATTGTGAATCCCACAGATCCAATCATAAATCCTACTGTAGGAGGATCTGGGATACCTCCTTCACCACCTCCCTCATTTCCTTTCTCTTCTGGAGGAGATTCCTCTTCTGACGAAGGCAATTCACCTTCTCAGCCTACCACACCCACTACCCCAATGGAAAATCAGAACAACCCTGCTAGAACCTGGTTGGACCAGGATGCTATAGTTGTACCTGGAGCCCAGCACCCCTTACCTAAGCACCCAGAGAAGTGGCTTCCTAAGTTTGATCCAGATTCAAAATAGATAGTTGAAGATCATATCAAAAAATTTATGTTAGCCATCAGACTCCGTAATGTTGAACATGAAGACGTTGTCTGTAGTTTGTTCCCTTATACTTTCAAGGGTAATGCATCCACTTGGCACTTTACCCAACAGCCCCATACCATAGTGTCTTGGGAAAAGTTTGAGTCATGCTTTTTTGAAAAATTTGAAGATGGTAAACCTACAGAAGTCTTAGTCATGGATCTTTTGAGCTTAAAAATGAACCCAAAAGAAAAAGTTAAATAATTTAATCAAAGATTCTTAACGCTTAAAAATCGAATCCTTGCAGATTCTATGCCTGCTTAGAGTCTTGTAATATCTTACTACACTAAATCTCTACATCAAAGTATAGTTATTTGGGTTAAACGATCCAAAAAGGCCACGTTGTTAGAAGCCTTCGAAGAGGCTACTTAGATTGAAAAAGACATACTTAGCCTTAAGGACTCTTCTAGCAACGAAACAGAGACTATTTCTTCTTCTAAAAAGAAGACTGAAATCCTCCCCAGACCTACACAAAGCAAAACCCAACCTGAAAACTCTTATTTGGAAAATTTAACAAAAGTTGTACAAAAATTGTCTAATCAAGTTATAGATTTAAAATGGTCGACTGAAGAAGCTTCCTTGAGTAAAGGACCCTACAAACCTCCTTTCTGAAATCCTTTTCCCGCCAACTGGACTAATCCAAACCTTGAAGGCTTGAACCTAGAAAGTTTGCAATGTGCTCTTCAGACAATTCTAGAATCCCAAGATAACTTGATGCCCCCTGATATCCCTCAAGAGGAAGTCGAGCAGGAAATAACTCAAGAAGAAGAGTGTTCTCCAAACATCTTTAGACATTTCTCAGATAGCATCTTTCAAGCTAAATTCGAGACTGTTCACCCCTACAACACTAGGAGTAAGACAACAAACAAACCTCCTGTCAAGAACACTACAACTTCAACTCTCAAGCCATCTAAATCAGCAGAAATGAAACAGAGTAATGTCATCCCTAAATTAGATTATGATGTTGTTGAAGATCTTAAAAAATTAAGGGCTAACATTTCTATTTATGAGTTGTTGAAGTTTCCATTTTTGTTACAGAAGATGTTACAAAACATTTCAGAAAATGGAAAGAATGGTAACAAGGTTGTGCAAAGCAAAGTTCCGCAGAAGACTTCCACAAAAAATAATCCTGATCTTCAAGATAAAGGAAGCCTTCCTGTAGCACCTGTAAATAATGTAAGTAATGTAAATGACGTAAATAATGTAGACAAAGTAGCATTAGAAACCATGAGTAAGAAACCACAAGCTACTACTCTAAGTACTCGTAAGAATGTACCTCCTTTTCTTTTAACTTTCGAAATCTTCAATAGGAATGTGCATAATTGTATGTTTGACTCAGGAGCATCATCCAATGTGATCCCTTGGTCTGTCTACCAAAATATTAACGCCGAAGTAGAACCATCTTCTTTGAAAATCATACAACTTGATCGAACAGATGTTAAAGTTATAGGCGAACTGAAAAATGTATTGATTAGATTATTGTCTAACCCAAAGGTTCATCAGGTTATTGATATAATTGTGGTGGATATTCCAGAAATGTATGGTCTATTTTTGAGCAGGGACTGGTCGGAGCAGCTACATGGTTACTTCACAACGGACTGGTCTCACTTGTGGCTTTCAGAAAATGGTAAGCCCAATAAGATTAGGGTGAATCGTGAGCGTTACCTCAAGTTCACGGTCACAGACTTGAACAACCCCAATGAACCATACACACTCCCTGTTGATTCACCTGAAGTCGAAGGGATGGACACCTTCTTTGGAAATTTCATGGCTGAAGTTTCACCTATCAACAATCCACTACAGCAATATGAGATCATAGCATGTATGAAACCAACAACTTCTTTGCAACAGTCCCATGGGCCCGATGGAAATCAAATTTGGTCTCTATATTTTGATGGTTCCAAGTCTAAAGAAGGAGCTAGTGCAGGCTGCATCATTATCGATCCAGCAGGTAACAAGACATTATTGGCTTGTAGGCTAGAATTTGAATGTACTAACAATACTGTAGAATATGAGGCTTTACTGCAAGGTCTCAGAAAAGCCTTGGACATGCACATTCAAAATCTGGTTGTATTCGGCGACCCTGAGATAGTGGTTAGGCAGGTAAGAGATTCTATACACTGTCTTTCCCTACATCTCAAATGTTACCAGTCTGAGGTATGGAGTTTAATGAACAAATTTTCTGCTTTTAATATAAATTCCATTCCTATATTAAATAATGCTGAAGCAAATCTACTAGCTCATGTTGCCTCTAAACTTCTCCCTGCAGAAGGTTTATCCCCAAATGCATTCTCTGTGGAGTTATTGTTTCGACCATCGGTTCCTGACAATATCACAAACTGGAGAGTATTTGACGATGATCAACAGTTCATTAACTTTCTGCACATGGAAGAAACCTTTAAAGGCACAGTGATAGATGAACAAACGCACGATGACAATTTGCACGACTTTACGGTAATACCTAATCTGAAATCTCCTGAAGCTCAATCAGACATGGTAAACTTCATACCCAAATTTGTTTTTAGATTAGAAAATTTTTATGATTTTGAAGATAAATTCAAAAAGACGATCAATTGCAAAACTAATAGTTCCTCATTATCTTATGAAAAAGTTAATTTAGGGACTAATGAAAATCCTCAATGTATCAACTTAGGCTTGGGATGTTCTAAGCAAGAAAAAGCTGCTTTTGTTAAATTATTCAAAGAATTCAAGGATGTCTTTGCATGGACTTACGATGATCTTAAAACATTTGATCCTAATATTATATAGCATGTCATCCCGATGAAGCCCCAAACCTTACCCTTCCAACAGAAACTGAGGAAAATGCATCCTAAACTAGAACCGACCGTTCAAAAAGAATTGAATAAACTCCTAAGTGCTAAGATAATTTTTCCTGTTAGACACACTCAATGGGTATCCAACCTCGTCCCAGTTCGCAAGAAAAATGGGGAAATTCGACTTTGTGTCGATTTCCGAAACCTCAACAAAGTGTCTGACAAAGATAATTATCCTGTCCCACCCATGGAACAAATTATTCAACAACTATCTGGTTCCGAGAGACTATCCTTACTGGATGGTTTCTCTGGATACAACCAAGTCTTGATGTCTCCGCCAGACCAACTAAAAACTACCTTTCGTACCACGTGGGGCACTTATGCTTATCGCAAAATGCCTTTTGGATTGATTAATGTTGGTGCTACCTTTCAGAGAGAAATGGAAATTGCTTTTAGAGGCTTAAGCAATCACTCTGTAGTAGTCTACTTAGATGATGTGACCGTTTACTCCAAAAACAAAAAGGATCATCTAGCTCACTTACGAGCCTTTCTGCTACGATGTCATAAATACGACATCTCCTTGAACCCCAAGAAGTCCATCTTTGCAGTAGAATAGGGTAAATTACTAGAATTCATTGTGTCTAGTGATGGGATGATTATTGACCCCGAGAGGACTCAAGTCATTGCTAAACTTCCCCCACCTACATCCAAAAAATCCATGCAGTCTTTCCTAGGCTAGATTAATTTCGTGAGAAGATTTGTCCCCAGTTTCTCCGAAATGGTCAGACCTCTCCAGAATCTGATTAAGAAAGACACCCAATATTACTGGGGACCCACAGAAAACCAAGCTTTTAATGCTATAAAGAAGGCCATAATAGACGCTCCGTCTCTCATGAGTCCTGATTTCTCTCAAGATTTTACACTCTATACTTTTGCCTCTGATCGTTCCTATGTCGCAGTCCTAACTCAGAAGAATTCCGAGAACAATGAAGTACCCATCGCCTTTATGAGCTCTGCTTTCAAAGGTGTCGAACTTAACTACCCAGCGGTCGATCGACAAGCTTACGCTAATTTCAAAGCAGTTAAGCACTTCCGGTCCTATCTTTTGAAGTTGAGGACGAAGGTCATCGTTCCCTACCCTGCAGTAAGGAACTTGTTAGTGCAAAAGGAGTTAGGAGAGAAGAGAGCCAACTGGGTCACCTCCTTGCAGGAGTATGACTTAGAAATCACCCCAACACAGATTGTGAGAGGCCAAGGATTGTGTAAGTTGGTTTTTGATTCATAAATAGGACAATAATAGGATAGTGATACGTCAGACCTAGAACAACGCGATCAAAGTTTGATTTGTTGCGCACAAAACCTCGTAAGTCCTTGGTACGATGATATTAGATTTTGTCTTGAACATGGATCAACACCCCGTCACCTTGACCCCGCCAAAAGAAGAGCGTTGGGACTAAAGTCCACCTCCTTTCATTTAGTTAACGGTATACTGTTTCGTCAGAATTTTGACGGTGTATTGATGCTTTGTCTTGAAAAAGACGAAGCAGAGAAAGGCTTGCTTGAGTTGCATGCAGGAGAAGCTGGTGGTCACTTCAATGGCGATACCACTGCTCATAAGGTTTTAAGAGCCGGTTACTACTGGCCTACACTTTCTAGGGATGCCCATGCCTTGTGTCGTAAATGTATCATCTGTCAGAAAGCATCAGGGCGGTTGCAAAAACCAGCCTTCCCCTTGCAACCCATCACGGTAGATTCTCCTTTCCAGCAATGGGGCCTTGATATCATAGGTCCTATTAGCCCCCCGTCTTCATAATAGCACAAGTATATTGTGACAACCACTGATTATTTTACTCGATGTTCTAAAGTCGCCGCGCTAAGAACCGTTAACACAAGTCAGGTGATCGCTTTTCTAAACTTGAATATCATCACTCGTTTCGGCATCCTTGATTGTCTAGTCTTTGTTAACGCTTCATAATTTTCTTCTCTTGAGATGAGTGATTTCTCTTTAGAGAAAGGAATAAAACTGAAGTATTTTGCTAGTTACTATCCTCAGGGCAATGGCTTAGCAGAATCAACAAACAAGAACTTGATCAAAATTATCAAGAGAACCGTGGCTGAATATCATAAGAACTAGCACAATGCACTGTGGGCTGATAGGGTAACACCCAAAGTCGCTATAGGTAATTCCCCTTTTTTCCTTGTTTATGGCAGAGAAGCCATTCTGCCACCTCACATTCTTCTTCCTTCACTTCAGTTGTCACAAAAAGTTCAAGAACAAGATTGTCCCCCTTTAGAAAGACGTATTAACGCCTTGATGAAGTTGGAAGAAGTAAGAACCCAAGATAAGCGTAAGTTAGATCAACATCAACAATTGATTAAAATCTGGTTTGATTCTAATTCTTCTTCTAATAGGAATTTTGAGGTAGGAGGTCTCGTCCTGAAGTGGGACAAACCACACGAAGGAAAGGGTGAGCACACCAAGTTTCAAAATTTATGGCTTGGGCATTTTTGATTGCTGAAAAGTTGGGTCCTAGTTCCTTTCGATTGCAGAATCTTGAAGGGCATCTTGACACCTATCCGGTGAATGGCCAAGCCCTGAAAAGATACTTCGCTTGATTACTACCCTTGTATATTATGTAAATATTTCCTTTTGTTTTTATTTTTCCTTTGTTTTCATTTTTTGTTTTGATTTGGATTGATTAGTTTTTGTGTTTTTGAAAGATATGCATACTTGTGCACTGAGCCATTCAAACCAAGACCATAAAAAAATTCCTTCGCTGAAATCACTTCTGAAAGATTGTATGATCATCAAAACTGATATTTATGTTGGAAAATTTCGTTGTTTAAAGAAGTTTACTAATTTCAATCTCTGAGAAAAGTTTGTCATGATCATCTATTATCTTTTTATGCTGTCCCTTTTCCATAAAGGAATGACTCAAAAAGGGTGTCTCCCTATCATAGTAAGTTGTTTTATAAATAAAAATTATGATGAGGTCTAAAAAATATGTTAAAATATCAAGACTTTCAGCATCACCCCGCTCATATATCTACAAAACAAAACAAAATAAAAATATGAATAAGAGCTATGGGAAGTGCTTGTAAACCCACCGGGATATTGAACAAGTCCGTTGGCAGCGGGTAAATGCATGCATGACGCCAAGACAACTTCGTCGGGGTACTGAACAGGCATGGTGGCAACGAAGCAATGTCGGGTACACGAAAATCTGGAAAAAATTATAAGAAACCTCTTTAATGTCCTTTATTCTGATCTAGAACTTCTTGACATGATACATATGTCAGAGTGGATTAAATGGAAACCCTGTCGAGTCTATGGACGCCTGCTGGCAGCAGTGGCCATGCCAAAAATATTGAAGATTTTATCATTAATATCGTGACTTGCTGATCTTAAGACTGTTATTAGTGTTTCATATTTTTAAACATCGTTGGAAAAGATGGTAAATGATGATGTTTGTACGATTTTCTGGTTGTTGTTTTAGAGTTGAAATTTTCCTTGTTGTCCTAATCTGAATTTATTTCTTTTAACAGAGATAACTGCTTCTACCAGTGTGTCGCCATTGTTGGCAGCCAATACAATTTTTTTTATTGCCCTACAAGCTGCCTACACTTATGTCTTATGAACTTCAAATTGTCGTGTCATTTTGCAAATAAACGATATTTTCATTTCTTGCGACACTTGCAAATTGGTCTTCATTTAGTTTTCACGACTGCAAGCATGAAAACTCCTCTATCGTTCTCCAAACTGTCATGATCTTTTATTGATATTTTGAGTGGCATTTACCTTTTTGTTTATCATTAAGTGGCTGTAAGGATTTTCGAACTATGCCTATTTGCCTAATTCTTACTTTGATTGTGCAATTTAGTTTGATTAAACTGGTAAGGCATTGAGCACGAAAACTTATGTTTTTGAGACTTGCCTAGTCGTTGAAGTACATAGGGGTCATGGTTTATTTTTTATTTAATGTATATGATGTGATCCTTATTATGGCTCTTGGATTGCTAATTCTATAATTATCGATTGGCACAATGTTTTAAAACATTTGATTACACACTTATACGATGGCATATATTCAACCTTTGGGTTTGATTTCATATTGAACAGTCGTGGTTTGAAATAATACAATGGCGCATTGATATGGTATCCACCGTTTGATTTTTGGGTTGGCCGATTAATATGGTTTGAACTGTATTATGATTGATTGAACAGAGGATGTACTATGCCATTACTATTATGCATGGCGGTGAATAATCCCACCACCTTCGCACGCGCACATAAATGCTTCCCCTTTGATCGTTCATAGCTGTTAACCCAAGCAACTTTGCTCCTGTGAGTTGTTGTTTTCAACCTGAACCCTTACCATGCACCCGCACTATGGCTCCAGTCGTAAGGGCTGAACGTAACAGTAGCCAGGCTCTGTTGATGTTCGACAGTGCTCACAGTGACCTTGAGGAATTTGGATGGCTCCCATTCATACAAAAGTTCGATGGTTTTAATCCCTGCATGGCTCGACAATTCGCATTAACCTTTGATGGCTATCGAGACAAGGTTGGGGATGTCCAATTGGAAATTGATGAGAAATTTCTCAGTTTAGCTATGGGTCTTCCTGCCACTGGACAACGATGGTCCAAAAATTGCAAAGTGGAAGAGGTCTCGTGGACACTGCTCTTCCAGTCGTGTAAGGTTAGCTCCTGTGACAAACGTCTGCCCGCGAACATGCTCAAGCAATGTTGGCACGGTTTGCTAATGATAATCAAACAATTTATCACCTGCGAGGGTCGGTATGGTTTTTTTTTCTTACACCACCTTCGTTTGCTTATGGTTTTCATGGGCTATGAACTTAATATGCCTTAGAAGCCTGTTTAAAATGTCTAAGAGATACAAAAAGAACCAGGCTGATAGCAGCCTTTTTCACTTCAGTCTGGTTAAAATGATTGTTGTTTATCATTTGGGGTTATGCGGAGACTGTTGGAATGATTTCCTTGCTCGCAATTGTTTTGAGGATACGAATCCTCCACAGGTTGACAAACCTCTGGTGAGCGAGGGTAGGACTGTGCCCCCGGTACCTTACAGTATCCTACTACCTAAACCCTTACCCGACTCACCTCTCGACCTACCCCACTCTGTGACTAAGGATGTCGAGAATGTTAAGCCCATGGGCAAGAAACCTAAAGCCAAACCTACTGCAAATGCCAAAGGAAAAAAGACTTCCCGTCTAATCTCTCGTATGGCAAGGAACAAGCTGAAGCCCCCTATCAATCCTGACCCTATCATTGTGAGCGAGGACTCTGATTCAGAGGTTGAACGTTTTTTGGCAAGTGAATATACCTATTTTGAAGGTCTGTATGTCGAACCCTCATTTGACTTCGTGTCGAACCTACCACCTTGCCTGCAAAATGACCCTAACTACCCTGGCACTGACCTTCCTCGTCCAAACCCCGGTGATTCATCAAAACCCTCTCCTGCTCTACCTCAATCTACAATGCCACCCTGTGATCAGTGCGGCTCATGGTTAGAAAGGTATTATCTGGATGTGCCAATGCTACAGTCCATAATTCATTCTTTGGAGGATCAAGTTGCACGGCTTACCAGTCAAAAGGTTGAGCTTCAAACCATTGAAAAGAAACAGAGGACAACATGTTCTATTTTGTTTAAGAATGTGGAGTCAGCTACAACAATCGTGAATTCAAAATTGGCATAGCTCGAGCAGCCTCACTAGTATGTCTATCACATGTTTATATAACAAACTCATAGCTCTGTTTACAGTTTGGATTTTCTCTGTCATATTATATGCATTATGTACATAAGTATTGTTTTGGTTGATCGAATTTCGTTTCCCAGTTTAGCTTTGATTGGATTGTCTTCGATTCGATTGATCGTGGTATGGATTTGATTGTTTTGATTTGGCTTAAACTGGATATTTTGTTGCTAATTGAAATCGTTTCTATCCTTTCTAAAACACAAGCGGTTTCTGGTATTTCTAGTTTTAAACACAATCAATGTATCAATTCGAATTGGTTATATTGTATATGATATGATTGGAAACAATGGTAAACTGTCACGATTTTATATCCATATGAAATTCGATCAACAGGGATACAGTTCGGGTTATGTTCGATATGATTATGTTTCGTGGATAGATACGATTCATAACAGTAATCCCAGTCGGTTAATTCGCATTGGATTATTCCACCATGTTATCAGTTCGTTTGCAATGAATATGTTGTTTGAATTCGATTTGAGGAATGAAATTGACTGTATCTAGTCTCACGATTTGTTTCTATATTAGACTCAGTCGTGATTGATTTTGATTACTCACCCAGTCTATATTATGAATTTTTTTGATTCTATTACGATCCTATCTGTTGACTGTGCAAGGATCTATCGCGAATTTGATTGGGTTGACACTGTTAAGGATGATTTCATTTACACATAATCGTAACAGTCTTTCTATTTTTACATTTGATTGAATGATATGAATCTGTTGCTATATCATGATAGCTATAACGAGTCAATTATGGTTGTGTTGGATTAGATTGTATCACATACGATATGATCTGCTGTCGATTTTAATTGGATTTGGGATAGTCTTGTTACTGTTGACCCGATTTTATGGTAACAATGAAATAGAGTACTCCTACCTCTATTTCGATTAAATCACTTTTGATTATGTTTTATATTGAATGATAAAATCATTTGAGTCATTAGTAATTCGTTTTTAATATTTATTGAAAGAAAATTGGATTTGATTCTTTTAAAAAAAGACTTGATTTGATTTATATTATGATCCTGTATGCTATTTTAGACTAGCTACAGAATCAGATGATTCTGTAGCTAAGTCTGTAGAATCAAATTCTTATTGTTTTGTTACTGAAATATCTTTCTAACTTGATATTTTTGGTCTATTGAAGATGAATTCGAAATTGCAATGGATTTGATGAGCAGTTAGGGGATATTTCAAATATTTCACTTGCATTTTAGTTTCTTAGTTTAGTTGATTTTGGGGTCTCTCCCAGATTATGTGAAACAGTTTGATATTATCCACAGGGAGGTTTTACGCTGTGGAGAGACTTATAAATACCTATCATTTTTGTAATAATGGATATCCTCATTCATGGGAGAACAAGGACATGGAGTTTTAATACAGACTGAAGTAGAATTTGGTGTTTTGTCACAGCTTTAACTTCTCATCATATCAATATTTTGTTTCATGTTGGCGTATATCAATTTGTATCTGGTTAATGAATACTTTAGCTATCTTAATCATGTGCAAATGATACAATTTTAATCACTGTAATCCATATCTGGTTTCTTCCAATTGTATAAAAGACATAACAATTGTTTAATTCAGTTTGTGAATGACAGGTTTACCTTCTTCATAAGTTGAATTATCAAATATAAGTTTTTGCATAACAAGTTTCCCTTATTGCAGAGATTTATAATCATATAGTTGTTATGATTTTTTATGTCTTGTTTGTCCTGTAAACCAATTCAAAGAGCAGCGCAGCCTATCGTTTACGAGAATCTTTGGTATTAACCGGTGCGAGTTTACTTTCTCCGACAAGCTTCGAAGTCATTATACGCGGGACAAATTAGGAGCGCCTCCAAGTCAGTTAACTTTTTCTTTCTTTTTTTCTATTTTCATAAGTAGTTTAATTTAGATATAAGTTTAATTAGATTGTTTAATTTCAGTAAATATATTAGATCATTTAATTTCAGTAAGTTTTATTTCTTTTTCATAAAATATAAAAATCAAAAAACATATCTTGCTGTCTTAGGGAAGAAAGCACATGAGTTTTACAGGTTTTATTTAAATCTGCCAGTTGTGAATATTGTATATTTGTGAATAAGTTGTAATCTTATTAGTAATTAGATATTTAATTATTAGAGTTAGTGTAATAGTAATTAGTAGTTTGTATATATA
>ML778356.1:396107-412995 GCA_009831015.1 Picea engelmannii
TAATGTACAGTTTTTTCTTTCCTTGAATCTTATCTGTGGGCTAGATACCGATCCATGATATAATTAGCTAATGAATCTGAAACACTATTAAGTTCTCTCGGAATGTGTCTATATTCAATGTAATCGAACATTCGTTCAAGATGGCGAACTTGCAAGTGTAGACGTAGCAAGATAGGACTATGGATAGCGTAGATGCGGTTAAGTTGATAAACCACGAGTTGGGAGTCTAAGTAAATGATGATACGAGAGATACCTAGGGAGGAGGCTTGGGTCAACAGTCTAATGACAGTGTGGTATTCTGCCATATTGTTGGTTGCTAGTCCTAAAAAGATGCCTCCTCAACTCACCACCTCATTAAACTGATAAATAACCCATGCTGTCGAAGCAATGTTCCGGGTATGTCGGTTGGCACCATCCGCGAACCCAAAAAAGATAGGAAAGGCATACGTCATCTACGCATGAAAAAAACAGGCACAGTCATGAGTGGAAATGGTAAAGACTCGAGCACGCGAGAGAAAAAGACACACCAAACTAAAATACAATAATGTACAAAGTACAGATGCTAGGTGATCTAGGCATAGTACTTCTTAAGGTAAATCCCGTTTCGAGGCTCTCCCAGGGAAATCCCATCATGATCTACTAGTTCATAAGCACCTCTGTGTAAAACACATTTCACGATGTAAGGGTCATGCCACATGGTTTCTAACTTTCCTGTTCCCAATTTATCGTGTGCTTGGTCGTAAACGAGGACTAAGTCTCCTTCTGCAAAGGCTCGAGGTTGGATGGATTTTCATATTGACTCTTAATTCGTTTCTGATGTGCCTCATTAATGAGAGCAGCATCGCGACGTGTTTCGTCCAGCTTGGATAGATACAAGAATCGTTCTTCTTCCACAGAAGTACGGGGCAGGAGTTCTACTTTCAATTTGAGTGATGGAATTTCACACTCGATTGGTAGGACGGCTTCCATGCCATAGACCAACTGGAAAGGAGTGAATCCAGTTGAGGTTTTCACCGAAGTGCGATAGGCCCAGAGAGCGGAAAACAATTGTAAATGCCACGATGTTTTGTTTTCCCCTACCATGCGTTGGATCATGGTTTTTAGGACTTTATTGATAGCCTCAACTTGCCCATTTTCTTGAGGGTAGTAAGGGAATGCGTTTTCATGGCGAAAACCCAATTTGACATGTAACTCACTCATCATCTGGTTTTTGAAGTGTGCACCATGGTCGGTGACAATGGCATGAGGTACACCAAAATGAGTAACGATATGGTTGAAGAGGAATAGAGCTGCAATACGGCCATCATTCAGGAAGGTAGGCATAGCCTCAGCCCATTTGGTGAAGTAGTCGACGACGACGATGATGTAACAGTGCCCCCCGGCTGAGGTAGGCTTACACTGCATGAAATCGATACCCCATTTGGAAAAGGGGCCGATGGCGATAATCGGGTGCAGCGCAGTAGGGTGGGTTCGTGCCTTCTTGTTGAATATTTGGCAGGGTGGGCATTTGTTGACGGCCTCGATGAAATCTTTGAAAATCGAGGGACAAAAGTAGCCGGCACGTAGGATTTTTTGGGCTGTGACCATCCCGGAAAGGTGACCGCCACAGGCGCCAAGGTGACAATCGTTCAAAATGCGTTCAGCCTCTTCATGAATCAGACATCACCGAAGGATGGTGTCAATGCTACAACAATACAAAGTGTCGTCGAGGATGAGATAACGGAGAGAGTGGTGATGGATGCGTTGATGCTCTTCATGAGAGATGTTGGGCTGAAAACGTTGAGTTTGAAGGTAGAGGAGAATGTCTCCGTACCAAGGGTCAGAAGTGCGGATGAGGAAGAGAGATTCATCGGGGAGAGAATATCTAGGTTCAATGTTTTCATCAGCATGAGGGAGAGCACAGATGAGCTCGGAAAACACCAGGGATTTTTTGGCTTTAGCCTTTGTAAACTCGAGATCGAATTCTTGAAGAATAATGATCCATTTCAAATATTTTCCCCCAAGTACTTGACGTGTCAAGACGTGGTACATGGGGTTAGAGTCTGCGATTACCGTGGTGGTGCGTAATAAGATGTAGTGGCAGAATCTTTGGACAGCAATGACGGCTGCCATAGCCAGTTTCTCAACATGTGAATATCTGATTTCGGGTCCGGATAGACTCTTGCTCAGATAATAAATCACGTGTTCTTCGTCGTTAGAGTCCTCTTGAACTAGCACCATCGCAATGGTGGAAGTAGAAGCGGCCAAGTAAATGATATAATCCTTTGTATATTCGGGAGGATGTAACAAAGGAGCGTGGGTAAAAGCGTGCTTGAGAGCATCGAATGACCATTGGACAGTGTCATCCCAGATGAAAGGGACGTTCTTTTGCAGTAGCCTCATAAATCCTTTAGTGATCTCGGCATAATTGCAGATGAAACGACGAAGAAAGTTTTCTTTGCCTTGCAAACTTTGGAGTTCGGTTAGGTTGGTGGGTGGGGGTAAGGCTAGGATGGCCTTGATCTTTAAGGGATCCACCCTGATCCCATCTTTGGAGACGATGAAACCGAGGAGTCGGCCAGATTCGACAACAAAAATGCATTTATGTGGGTTCAGACGAATACAATAGAAACGACATCGAATAAAAATTGCCCGCAAGTGACCAATGTGATCGGGTCGGTTGGATGAATGGGCGGGTAAATCATCGAGGTAAGGTTCCGCGATATGTTTGATGTCATGGAAAGCGTACGACATGGCTCGCTGGAAAGTAGCACCAACATTTTTAAGGCCAAAAGGTAGCTTTTGGTAGGTGAAAGTTCCCCAAGGACAAATGAAGGTTGTCTTATGTTGATCAGCAGGTAAGATTTCAATCTGGTTATATCCAGAAAAGCCATCCATGAAGGAGAAGATTACGCTTCCTGCGCACTTATCGATGATTTGATCGATGAAAGGCGTAGGGTAGTTGTCCTTGGGACAAGATTTGTTAAGATCTCGATAATCTACGCAAACACAGATGGTCCCTTGTTTCTTGGCATCCAGAACGAGGTTGGAGACCCATTCCGCCAAAGGGACGGGGTAGATGAAGCCAAATTTTAGAAGTTTTTCAACTTCTGCCTTTATAGCTGCCATTTTCTTGGGATGAACTAGGCGGAGTTTCTGTCGAACCGGTTTTGCGTCGGGGTAAGTCTTGATTTCATGTATGACGATTGAAGGGTCAATCCCTGGCATTTCCTTGTATCTCCATGCAAAGACATCGCGGAATTCCTTGAACAAAGCGGTGTAAGAAACCACTTCGTCGGGCGTGCAGTTAGCACAAAGATTAATGTTTTCCACGACACCTTATTTGACTGAAATGTCGATTGTGATTGTAGTAGAGATGTTACCCATGTTCCCCTCAGAGAAAGTATATTGTGTGAGGATAGGGGATTGTGGAGCATCGGTAACATCGGGGGGGAAGATAGACCGTATGTCTTGCACTTCTTCCAAAGGTGGAAGAAAAGAGGATCAATGGTGGTTGTCATCCCAGGGAAAATCGTCAATGCTAAGAATTTCCATAATAGATTCATCTGAAGGAAAAATGTGGGAAATGTAATCAACGGTGGATGATAGGGAATCCAACCACGAGGGCACCGAGTAAGCGTCAGGTGCCAATGAATGTGAATTGTTGGGAGAGGGAGAGGTAGATTGGATAGCTACGTATGCAGCCTCGGCTGGGCTGAGTGGCATGGTGTCACTGAGCACATCGAATTCCAAAGGACTAGGTACAATCCAAGGATCAGATGATTCCAAGGATTGATAAGGCATAGTCGAGATCATGTTGACGGCAGCAATGTGGTGTGCAGTAGGTGGAAGTGGTGTAGGGAAAGTACCCATAAGTCTAGAATCTTTCAATAAGCCAACACCAATGCTTTCATACGTAACTAGGTGGTCTCCCTAAAAAGGAATGTTGTTGGTGGCAGGGATGCAAGCGTCGGGTGTACAGAAGTCAAGTTGATCGACGGTGACAATTTTTCCTTGATGGGGGAATTGTACACATCGAAACACCAATGAGGCGACAACATTCATAGCGTAGAACCAACTTCTTCCGAGTAATAGGTTGTAATCGAGGGGAGCATCGACCACCTTGACATCAACGGTAACAGTTTTACTGCCCAATTGAACAGTGAGGGATTGCAGTAATCCGTGAGGATGGAAACCTTGTCCATCGAAAGCGCGTAACATCATAGGGGATTTGTTAAGGGCAAGTGATTTTAAGACTTTCCAACAGGCTAGAGACATGACACAGGTAGAGGCTCCCTCATCCAGTATAGTTCGATGAATTTGTTGATTGTGAACAACAACATCGATTTGAAAAGCTAGCTGGTGAGAGAGTCGCGGTTGATGATCATCCAGATTAAATGTGATGTAGTTTGATGACTCAGGATTGAAAGTGCCAATAGTAGCTAAGAGTGTCCTATGTTGGTTAGGACAGTGTTGTAGAACTTCCAATGCGGACATAGCACACGGGGCTTGGGCCAAATCTTCGACAATATTGTAATTTTGGGCAGCCCATGAATTAGGATTGAAAGTGGATTTATGGATGGTGCTCTTAGGAGGGCGTAAGATGGAGTCGAAAGAAGGTTTCTCAATCTAAAGTGGCCCGGATGGAGGGCTAACAGATGGAGGATTAATGACAGATGGTAAAGGTTCTGGCGAAGAACCGTTAGCAGTATTCGGCTTGTTAGGTTTAACTGGTGTGTCGTATGTCGCAGAACGAGTGGTTATATTAACCCCGTTAAACATGTAAATGTGGGCGCTTGTCGAGGCCTCATCAGGGGGTTGTTTGGAACTGCCCCCCTGTGTGGGGGTTTGTGCAACCAAAGATTGTTGTTGCGGAAAAGGTTGAGTAAGCACAGAGGGTTGTGAATTTCCCTTGAAAAGTTTAGCCACTTCATCGCGGTGTGGGAAATATCGAGTGTAGTGATCGTCACCACAAATGAGAAATGGGAATTTTGGTTTTCGTTGTGGTTATTTTCTGGCAGCAGGGGTTTGTGGTTGGGTTTTGGGTTGTTCGTTGTTATTGTTCTTCTTTGTTTTGTTTCTCGCTTTCTTCTTGCCCGCAAATTGTTGTGAAGGGGTTGATTGGACCACATTCACATCAAAGACCTGAGTTTGAGGGGGGGTAGAAGAGGGTACAGTTGAACTGGGAGCAGTCGTCGAAGCGGGTTGCTGAGTCGTTCCAGTGGACTGGGTGGTAGATTGGGTTTTGACGGAGCCAATAACTCCATCTGCATGCGAAGAAGTCGATGGTTTGGATGGATCGTTGGTGGCACGGGTAGTGTTCGGTATCAACTCATACAAAGTACCAGATTGTGAATAGACTAAGTCTAAGTACTGAGCTCGGGTGATGGCTTCTTCCTCGGTGACCACACCGCCCATGGCAACATCACGAGCGATCTGGGGTAGTAATGATTTCGTGAACCATTCCGCTAATAACTGGTCGGGGATGACCGCTTTGATTAGCCTTCATCGTCGTCGCCATTCATGGATATGATCAGAGATGTGTATGGAAGTTGTCTGACGAAGGGAGGTTAATAGTTCAGTACCCATCTCGTATCAAATGGGCAGTTGGAAGTGTGTGAGGAAGGACATGGCGAGGGAGTTGAAATCATGGAAAGATGCACGTGGTAATTCAATATACCATTTTTCCGTGGAACCCGTAAGTGTTCATTGGAAAAGACGCAAACGAATAGAGTCGTCCATGAGAGAGTTGGATGAACACCAAAAATGGAAAGTCATCACGTGGTTGTTTGGGTCTTCTCCAGATTTTCCATCGAATTTTGGGATATCAGAAGGAATTTTTGCTGGAATAGCTGGCCAAACCGGGGAATGATAAATGGGATCATTTGTTAACCGAGACAAGTCTGGAAGATCTAGGGTAGCCAGAAAAGGTAGTTGTCGGTTAACCTGTGGGTAATGTTGGTGTGGCAGGGGTACACCAGTGGGGCCCATTACCGGGTTATGTGAATAATTATAACTAGTGGGCCCTCTCATATGAGGTTGGTTTTGACCAAGGTACATAGGATTTGAGGTGTTTTGAGAAGTATGTGTGAACGGAGGATAACCGGATGGGTTTTGAGGGTTATGGGTTGGGTTGGGCATTTGTCCATAAGGAGGTTTTTGCAGAGCCTGAGAATTTTTTCCTGCCGGGAAGTGTGGATTTCCCGAAAAAGGAACGTTCCACGGGTTAGGTGTGGCAGGCACATTTTGTCCCGTGGAGGCATGCGGATTTCCTTGAAAAGGGACACTCCATGGGTTGGGTGTGACAGACACATTTTGTCCTTGTGGTTGATGGTGGAATCCGACTTGAGGTTGACCCCCAACATGAGGTTGCCCCCGAATGGAATTTGTCCTCCAGAGGGAGGATGCCCCCCAATTTGAGGTAGAGTTCTCGGGATCTGAAAGTTGGATGCCAATGACTGGCTGGTGTTGCCGATCGGGTTAGAACCACCAAGGCTAGTCCCTCCGGGTTGTTGGATAGGTATGGAACTTCCCAGTACAATTTGAGTAGTGGTTTGGGCAGTGTTGGTAGCAGACGCGTTCAGTGCCCTAAATCCAAAAGGGAGTGTAGGTCTTGGTGTTACAGGTGTGCCAATTGGGGCTTGATTAACTACCACATTACCGGCAGGGATAGTCGAAATGTGCGGGGCCATTGTCGAATGGGCCGTCTCGAGGGGAATAGTATGCCTTGGGCCAACGGACGATATGCTCGGACCAACGGTTGGTGTGGCTGTAAAAATGGTAGTACTGGTGAAGTGATTTGGGGGTACAGTGTAGGAAAAAGATGCGTCGACACCTTCTCCTGTTCCATAAAGATCTCGCACCAAGCATGGTGGACTCCGAACAACGTCCACAGTCCAAAAAGGGTCACTGGATAAAGGGTTTTGAGGAAACCCGGCCGGAATGTCAGAAGGATTGATGACAACAAATTCTCCAGCGGAATTTAGGTGGAGGATCTGTCGCTCATATCCCTCTGGAATGCGATAAGCTTCTGGAGATTCTGAGACAATTAAAAAATTCTCCAAAGGGATGGGAACTTCTTCCTAGGAAGTTGTAGTGTTTTGAACCTCGCTTTGTTGAGGAGATTCCTACGTAGAATGATGGGGTAAAGGGGTGTTTCCTTCCATATTTTCTGGAGGAAGTCCCTGTAGCCTCCGCGAACGGTGTGGAGGGTCGATGTTGGCAGAAAATATTCGACGAAAGAAATCTATGGCCAACTAGCGAAAAGAAACAGCACACGCAAAAAATATATAAGAATAACAACCAAGCAAATAGGACCTTCTTTTGATGACCGTACTAGTTGGTGATGAAATCCAACGTCGCGTGATCAAGTCCAGAAGGGGTGGGGGTAGGGTGGAAGAGTTACAATGGCGACCTGCTTAATAGACTTACGCCTTGGTGCAAGCTTCCACGCAGTAATTGTGGATTTACCCACCAAGGAGCCCGAGTGAGTTTGACCAATGTCTGTTCCAGGTACAGTGAGACTTCCCATCACCGTCACCTTGTGTAAGTCCCTAAATATTATGGCTACTAAGGTTACCAATTTGTAGTCAGCCCCTGGGCGGGAACAGTTGACAGTCTGATCGGAACGTACAGGCAGGGTATCAAGCCCGAAATCAACTAGAAGGCTTCCACACAGTAATTGTGGATTTACCTCAAAGTGACCCCCATAATATGATCTAACCACCACAATTAGTTAAACTACGAAGGGTTATTCCCCGTAGCTTACCCGAATGCAACCTCGTGCATAACCCCTGTGTGAGAGGGGGATCCCAGGCAGACTTATACGATAACTGGATTTGACTCTCCCTAACTCAGGATGCTACTGTTTGTTTTGGAAACTTTGGAGAGTTATGCTCACAGCCTAATCCAAAGTACTACACCTATTCTACTGTTGGTGGAGGATCCCAGCAAAGAAAAAGTTCTAAATAATTTTTAATTAGCGATGATTTTTATGGCTGTTCTTTACGCAGAAGGGGTGTATGGAAGTGAAACAAATGGAATTATGACTCAGACCCAAAGAATGCATCGAATATGATAAGCAGTCATTTCCTTTCGATGAACGCCTATCTAAGGGAGAGAGAGAGTTCTTTTCACTTAACAAACACAAATACAAAGTGTCCTCAAACGATTATTTTTCTTAATCAAATCCTGATGTAATGCAAAAACTTTTAAAATGCCTTCTAATAAGCACAATCAATCATGGAGATGCTTTTTTTCATTGTTCGTATATGAGTTAAAGATCAATTCAATACAATGCTTGTCTTGCTAATTGTCTTTGTATGAATAAAAATCAAACTAGCACAAGCTAAAGTCATACAAACAATGCACCCTCTCGTTGCAATCTAAACAAAAAAGCGAAAGAAAAGAAACAATCAAAGAGAAAACAAAATTCACACCCAAAAAGCAAGAGTTGAAGAACAATGACCTTGACTCAAATCAAGATAAAGAGGTTTGTAGGCTTTTGATGACCTTCACTAGGGTTTTTACTCAGCTGATGAGGAGAGAAGAACAATGCATAGGTTTCAAATTTCACTCAACAGGAAAAACTTAATGAACAAGGTGAAGAAGGCTACAAGATCCATACAATAAGGCATTTATTCTTCAATCAAAAGACAGATGTCAAGGTTGAAAAGGAAGAAAAACAGACTCACAAGGTTACTCAGCAGAGGAAACACAGAGGCAAAATAATAAAAAATGCAATCCTGGAAGATTTTTGAGCCAAAAAGGGCTGGCACTCTGTTTCCAAGGGAAAGGCGCATTATAGCACTCTGTGAAAATCCATTAGGAATGTTGGGGCTCTGTTAACACTAGGACAGGGGCGTCAGGGTCTAAAACTCCAAAAAATGTCAAAAAATCAAAAAATTACAATCCAATTCCGACAATTATGCTGAGTGTGATGGGGTAGGGAGCCAATCAGCTCATGAAACCAATCAAAAGAGGAGTGAAACAGGTCTGAAACAATCAAGGGATAGAACTAGGTCAATGAGGAGAAATCTAAATAAGAAATTCCAAATTTGAGGCTATCTCCCCAGTGGAGTCGCCAGTTTCTGTTGTAGGAAAATATCCCCGCGGACAGGTAGATCACCTCTAAGAGCTTGACCTTAACCCTAGACAGAAAAATGCTTAACGTGGACACTGACTTCCTTTCAAATCTATCTAAACTAATACATGAGAAGGAAGGATAATAGAAGTACCTCTTTATCGACGTTTGTCCCTGCACGCTCCGAGTTGCGCTCCAATCCTTTGCTCCTCGCTGAGTTCTGCAGACAAACAAGATACGACTACTTCCTACTCTACTGATATTAGCTTGAAAATAGATCTATCAATTAATGATAAGTTCATGTAACATCAGACACAAACTAGAAATAAACAGCCCAAGCATGTCATATTAATGAGAATAACGACAACAATACTTACAATCGTAGATGCGAATGCGACAACTTCGTCAAGTCCCCTTCATCTAACCCTTGCTGGAAAGATCCACAACCTGGCTGACAACAGCTTCACTGATCACTTCTCCTTTGGATGACTATGTGTTTCCTATGAGATCATAGGTTTCATGCTAGCAATTATTTCCTTTTCCACCATCATAGAGCTTGTTTATATAGGTTGAGAGGAGCTTAACCTCTTGAGTTATGTTTAGAACAAGTTGGGAACCTCCTCCTTAGATCAGGGATCTCTTGATGAAACCAAGAATTTGAGTACAACTGCCTCCTAATATCGAAAGATTGTTTCCTAATTCTCCTCACCGGGCTAACAACTGACCCAGATTAGGGAGTGCTCCTTCAAAAGGGGCATCAGAGTGCTAGAATGCTCCCATAGAGGCTTAAGGGGAGCGCCAGCGCTTCATAAGTGGGTAGTGCTCCTTCAGAGGGGTGAGGAAGCATTATAACGCTCCCTGAGGCCTTATAGAGGAGCGCCAGTGCTCCTAAGGTTGTTTCAGCGGAGCGCTCACCCTCAAAACTCTGGATTGAAAGCCCTCTTCAGGTGTTAAGAGTTATTTGACTCCAGTGAACCAGTTCTCTTTCTCGAAATCAAGTATCTAAGATGTTATAAGTGCCTCCTTAGTGTCTTCATCATAGCAGTATGTTTTAAACAACATTTGCGACACTTGTAACCAACTTGCGACACTTGTGAAAGTTGTAAGGAAGTTGCAACACTTGTGACAATTGAGAGGAATATGCGACACTTATCCAGTTGAGTAATTTTGATGTGTAACACACTCAATGGGTATCCAACCTCGTCCCAGTTCGGAAGAAAAATGGGGAAATTCGACTTTGTGTTGATTTCCGAAACCTCAACAAAGCGTCTGACAAAGATAATTATCCTGTCCCACCCATCGAACAGATTCTTCAACAAGTATCTGGTTCTGAGAGGCTATCCTTACTGGATGGTTTCTCTGGATACAACCAAGTCTTGATGTCTCCACCGGACCAACTAAAAACTACCTTCCGTACCCCGTGGGGCACTTATGCTTATCGCAAAATGCCTTTTGGATTGATTAATGCTGGTGCTACCTTTCAGAGAGAAATGGACATTGCTTTTAGAGGCTTAATCAATCACTCCGTAGTAGTCTACTTAGATGATGTGACCGTTTACTCCAAAAACAAAAATGATCATCTAGCTCACTTATGAGCCATTCTGCTATGATGTCGTAAATACGGCATCTCCTTGAACCCCAAGAAGTCCATCTTTGCAGTAGAACAGGTTAAATTACTAGGATTCATTGTGTCTAGTGATGGGATTATTATTGACCATGAGAGGACTCAAGTCATCGCTAAACTTCCCCCACCTACATCCAAAAAATCCATGCAGTCTTTCCTAGGCCAGATTAATTTCGTGAGAAGATTTGTCCCTAGTTTCTCTGAAATGGTCAGACCTCTCCAGAATCTGATTAAGAAAGACACCCAATATCACTGGCGACCCACAAAAAACCAAGCTTTTAATGCTATAAAGAAGGCCATAATAGACACTCCGTCTCTCATGAGCCCTGATTTCTCTCAAGATTTTACACTCTATACTTTTGCCTCTGATCGTTCCTATGCCGCAGTCCTAACTCAAAATAATTCCGAGAACAATGAAGTACCCATTGCCTTTATGAGCTCTGCTTTCAAAGGTGTTGAACTTAACTACCCAACAGTCGATCGAAAATCTTACGCTGTTTTCAAAGCAGTTAAGCACTTTCGGTCCTATCTTTTGAAGTCGAGGAAGAAGGTCATCGTTCCCTACCCTGCAGTAAGGAACTTGTTAGTGCAAAAGGAGTTAGGAGAGAAGAGAGCCAATTGGGTCACCTCCTTGCAGGAGTATGAATTAGAAATCACCCCAACACAGATTGTGAGAGGCAAAGGATTGTGTAAGTTGGTTGTTGATTCAGAAATAGGACAGCAAGAGGATAGTGATACATCAGACCTAGAACAACGCGATCAAAGTTTGATTTGTTGCGCACAAAACCTCGTAAGTCCTTGGTACGATGATATTATATTTTGTCTTGAACATGGATCAGCACCCCGTCACCTTGACCCCACCAAAAGAAGAGAGTTGAGACTAAAGTCTGCCTCCTTTCATTTAGTTAATGGTATATTGTTTCGTCATAATTTTGACGGTATACTGATGCGTTGTCTTGAAAAAGACGAAGTAGAGAAAGTCTTGCTTGAGTTGCATGTAGGAGAAGCTTGTGGTCACTTCGGTGGCGATACCACTGCTCATAAGGTTTTAAGAGTCGGTTACTACTGGCCTATGCTTTTTAGGGATTCCCATGCCTTGTGTCGTAAATGTATCATCTGTCAGAAAGCATCAGGGCGGTTGCAAAAACCAGCCTTCCCCTTGCAACCCGTCACGGTAGATTCTTCTTTCCAGCAATGGGGCCTTGATATCATAGGTTCTATTAGCCCTCCATCTTCACAACAACACAAGTATATTGTGACAGCCACTGATTATTTTACTCGATGGTCTGAAGCCGTCGCGCTAAGAACTGTTAACACCAGTCAGGTGATCGCTTTTCTAAACTCGAATATCATCACTCATTTCGGTATCCCTGATTGTCTAGTCTTTGATAACGCTTCATACTTTTCTTCTCTTGAGATGAGTGATTTCTCTTTCGAGAAAGGAATAAAACTGAAGTATTCTTCTAGTTACTATCCTTAGGGGAATGGCTTAGCAGAATCAACAAACAAGAACTTGATCAAAATTATCAAGAGAACCATGGCTGAAAATCATAAGAACTGGCACAATGCACTGTTGAATGCACTGTGGGATGATAGGGTAACACCCAAAGCCGCTATAGGCAATTCCCCTTTTTTCCTTGTTTATGGCAGAGAAGCCATTCTGCCACCTCACATTATTCTTCCTTCACTTCAGTTGTCACAAAAAGTTCAAGAAGACGATTGTCCCCCTTTAGAAAGCTGTATTAATGCCTTGATGAAGTTGGAAGAAGTAAGAACCCAAGCTAAGCGTAATTTAGATCAACATCAACAATTTATTAAAAGTTGGTTCGATTCTAATTCTTCTTCTAATAGGAATTTTGAGGTAGGAGATCTCGTCCTGAAGTGGGACAAACCACACGAAGAAAAGGGTGAGCACACCAAGTTTCAAAATTTATGTCTTGGGCATTTTTTTATTGCTGAAAAGTTGGGTCCTAGTTCCTTTCGATTACAGAATATTGAAGGGCAGCTTGACACCTATCCGGTGAATATCCAAGCCCTGAAAAGATACTTCACTTGATTACTACCCTTGTATATTATGTAAATATTTCCTTTTGTTTTTATTTTTCCTTTGTTTTCGTTTTTGGTTTTGATTGGATTGATTAGTTTTTGTGTTTTTGAAAGATATGCATACTTGTGTACTGAGCCATTCATACCAAGACCATAAAAAAATTCCTTCGCTGAAATCACTTCTGAAAGATTGTACGATCATCAAAACTGATATTTATGTTGAAAAATTTCGTTGTTTGAAAGAAGTTTACTAATTTCAATCTCTGAGCAAAGTTTGTCATGATCATCTATTATCTTTTTACGTTGTCCCTTTTCCATAAAGGAATGACTCAAAAAGGGTGTCTCCCTGTCATAGTAATTTGTTTTATAAATAAAACATCTCTAGAGCTGAATAAAGGACAGTGCTAAAAAATTATGATGAGGTCTAAAAAATATGTTAAAATATCAAGACTTTCAGCGTCACCCCGCTCATATATCTACAAAAGAAAACAAAATAAAAATATGAATAAGAGTTGTGGGAAGTGCTTGTAAACCCGCCGAGATACTGAACAGGTCCGCTGGCAGCAGGTAAATGCATGCATGACACCAAGACAACTTCACCGGGGTACTGAACAGGCCTGCTGGGAGCGAAGCAATGTCGGGTACACGAAAATCTGGAAAAAATTATAAGAAACCTCTTTAATATCCTTTATTCTGATCTAGAACTTCTTGACATGATACAGATGTCAGAGTGGGTTAAATGGAAACCTTGTCGAGGCTATGGACGCCTGCTGGTAGCAGTGGCCATGCCAACAATATTGAAGATTTTATCATTAATATCGTGACTTGCTGATCTTAAGACTATTATTAGTGTTTCATCTTTTTAAACATCGCTGGAAAAGATGGTAAATGATGATGTTTGTACGATTTTATGGTTGTTGTTTTAGAGTTGAAATTTTCTTTGCTGTCCTAATCTGAATTTATTTCTTTTAACAGAGATAACTGCTTCTACCAGTGTGTCGCCATTTTTGGCAGCCAATACAATTTTTTTTATTGCCCTAGAAGCTTCCTACACCTATGTCTTCTGAACTTCAAATTGTTGTCTCATTTTGTAAATAAACGATATTTTCATTTCTTGCGACACTTGCAAATCGGTCTTCATTTAGTTTTCACGACTGCAAGCGTGAAAACTCCTCTATCGTTCTTTGAACTGTCATGATCTTTTATTGATATTTTGAGTGGAATTTACCTTTGGTTTATCATTAAGTGGCTGTAAGGATTTTCAAACTATGCCTATTTGCCTAATTCTTACTTTGATTGCGCAATTTAATTTGATTAAACTGGTAAGGCATTGAGCATGAAAACTTATGTTTTTGAGACTTTCCTAGTCGTTGAATTACATAGGGGTCATGGTTTATTTTTGTTTTAATGTATATGATGTGATCCTTATTATGGCTCTTGGCTTGTTAATTCTATAATTATCGATTGCCACAATGTTTTAAAACATTTGATTACACACTTATATGATGGCACATATTCAACCTTTGGTTTAATTTAATATTGAACAGTCGTGGTTTGAAATAATACAATGGCGCATTGATATGTTATCCACCGTTTGATTTTTGGGTTGGCCGATTAATATGGTTTGAACTATATTATGATTGATTGAACAGAGGATGTACTATGCCATTACTATTATTCATGGCGGTGAATAATCCCACCACCTTCGCACGCGCACATAAATGCTTCCCCTTTGATCGTTCATAGTTGTTAACCCAAGCGACTTTGCTCCTGTGTGTTGTTGTTTTCAACCGGAACCCTTACCATGCGCCCGCACTAAGGCTCCAGTCATAAGGGATGAACCTAACGGTAGCTAGGCTCTGTTGATGTTCGACAGTGCTCACAGTGACCTTGAGGAATTTGGATGGCTCCCGTTCATACAAAAGTTTGATGGTTTTAATCCCTGCGTGGCTCGGCAATTCGCATTAACCTTTTATGGCTGTTGAGCCAAGGTCGGGGATGTCTAATTGGAAATTGAAGAGAAATTTCTCAGTTTAGCTATGGGTCTGCCTGCCACTGGACAACGATGGTCCAATAATTTCAAAGTGGAATAGGTCCCGTGGACACTGCTCTTCCAGTCGCGTAAGGTTAGCTCTTGTGACAAAGGTCTGCCAGCGAACATGCTTAAGCAATGTTGGCACGGTTTTCTGATGATAATTAAATAGTTTATCACCTGCGAGGGTCGATGTGGTTTTGTTTTCTTACACAACCTTCGTTTTCTTATGGTTTTCATGGGATATGAATTTAATATGCCTTATTACCTGCATAGAAGCCTGCTTAAAATGCCTAAGAGATACAAAAAGAACCAGGCTGATAGCAGCCTTTTTCACTTCAGTCTGGTTAAAATGATTGTTGTTTATCATTTTGGGTTACGCAGAGACTGTTGGAATGATTTCCTTGCTCGCAATTGTTTTGAGGATTCGAATCCTCCACAGGTTGACAAACCTGTGGTGAGCGAGGGTAAGACTGTGCCCCCGGTACCTTACAGTATCCTACTACCTAAACCCTTACCCGACTCACCTCTCAACCTACCCCACTCTGTGACTAAGGATGCCGAGAATGTTAAGCCCATGGGCAAGAAACCTAAAGCCAAACCTACTGCGAATGCCAAAGGCAAAAAGACTGCCCGTCTAATCTCTCGTATGGCAAGGAACAAGCCGAAGCCCCCTGTCAATCTTGACCCTATCATTGTGAGCGAGGACTCTGATTCAGAGGTTGAACGTTTTTTGGCAAGTGAATATCCCTATTCCGAAGGTCTGTGTGCCAAACCCTCATTTGACTTCGTGTCGAACCTACCACCTTGCTTGCAAAACGACCCTAATTACCCTGGCATTGAGTTGCCTCATCCAAACCCCGGTGATTCATCAAAACCCTCTCCTTCTCTACCTCAATATACAACGCCACCCTGTGATCAATGTGGCTCATTGTTAGAAAGGTATCATCTGGATGTGCCAATGCTATAGGCCAGAATTTATTCTTTGGAGGATCAAGTTGCACGACTTACCAGTCAAAAGGCTGAGCTTCAAACCATTGAAAAGAAACAGAGGACAACAGGTTCTATTTTGTTTAAGAATGTGGAGTCAACTACAACAATCGTGAATTCAAAATTGGCATAGCTCGAGCAGCCTCACTGGTATGTCTATCACATGTTTATATAACAAACTCATAGCTCTGTTTAGATTTTGAATTTGCTCTGTCATATTATATGCATTATGTACATAAGTATTGTTTTGGTTGACCGAATTTTGTTTCCCAGTTTAGCTTTGATTGGATTGTCTTCGATTCGATTGATCGTGGTATGGATTTGATTGTTTTGATTTGGCTTAAATTGGATATTCTGTTGCTAATTGAAATCGTTTCTATCCTTTCTAAAACACAAGCGGTTTCTGGTATTTCTTGTTTTAAACACAATCAATGTATCGATTCGAATTGGTTATATTGTATACGATATGATTGGAAACAATGGTAAACTGTCACGATTTTATATCCATATGATTTTCGATCAACAGGGATACAGTTCAGGTTATGTTCGATATGATTCTGTTTCGTGGATAGATACAATTCATAACAGTAATCCCAGTCGGTTAATTTGCATTGGATTATTCCACCATGTTATCAATTCGTTTGCAATGAATATGTTGTTTGAATTTGATTCGAGGAACGAAATTAACTATATCCAGTCTCACGATTTGTTTCTATATTAGACTCAGTCGTGATTGATTTTGATTATTCACCCAGCCTATATTATGAATTCTGTTGATTCTATTACGATCCTGTCTGTTGACTGTGCAAGGATCTATCACGAATTTGATTGGGTTGACACTGTTGAGGATGATTTCATTTACACATAATCGTAACAGTCTTTCTATTTTTACATTTGATTGAATGATATGAATCTGTTGCTATATCATGACAACTATAACAAGTCAATTATGGTTGTGTTGGATTAGATTGTATCACATCTGATGTGATCTTCTATCGATTTTAATTGGATTTGGGATAGTCTTGTTACTGTTGACCCGATTTTATGGTAACAATGAAACAGAGTACTCCTACCTCTGTTTCGATTAAATCACTTTTGATTATGTTTTATATTGAATGATAAAATCATTTGAATC
>ML778356.1:423280-463232 GCA_009831015.1 Picea engelmannii
GTTTTTTTTACTTTCTTAGTACTTAGATTGGCCAACGGAGCAAATAAACCCATCGGAGTGGATTAATTCAAATGGCTTGGGTTAAGTAGACAACCTCGGGCTGGATTCACTCCTCTAGTTGACGAGCGGTCAATTTCGCCCGTCAACAAATGGCACTAGAAGGAGGGCTAAGGTAAATTTAATGATTAAAAGTTTTACCCCTTAGCCTGTCATAATTCTAGATTTATAAAGTTTTCTTCTGTGTCATCTTGAAATGTACTAAAAGGCAGGCTAGACTGACAAGCTAGCCTTGTAGGAGTCTTTGTTGCGAATTTATTTAATTTTCCATGGCTCCCCAAATCACTGTGATGGAACATGCTTTCAACTTCTCATTACCCGATGTTCCCAACGAGACAATCTCTCGCTTGTATAAACTCACATTTGATGGTGGAGGCAATACATCTGCTAAAGACCACCTTAACAAGTTTTGGTGCAAATGCATCAAACATGACATCTCATATTTAAGAGTTTTATGTAGACTGTTCGCTTTTACTTTTAGAGGTCGGATCAAACATTGGTTTGAATCCTTTCCATCATGTCACATTTTTTATTGGTTTCAATTTGTAGATGAATTTCTAGATGTTGTTGAAATTTATGATTTTGATCAATTATGCGAAGAATTTCATACTTTGTTAATCAACGACGATTCATCTTCGGAAGACTTTTTGACAAGAGTTTATCATATCCTCTGTAAATTTAATCTCGATGACATGTCATTTGCATTAAATCTCTTCTATGATGCTTGTGTCCCTTCCATCCAGTCATATTCAATCACGAACGAAGAACCAATTGCAAATCCTATCACTCAACTGCAAGAACAATTTTCTTCGCAAGATGAGAAGAATCCTTTCGACAATGTTGAACAAGCTAGGGAGGTAGAATCTATTGACCAGGTTCTTAATGACAACCAAATTGGGTTTTCCTCTGAATCATTGTATTTTCAGTCTTCGACCAGTATGGAAGAAGATTCGTTTCTGACTCAAGGTGAATATCCTCATTCTTGTAAATCATGCTCTAATCAATATTTAAAATCAGTCATTGAGGAACACTTAAGCGAGGAAAAACATCTTGAACGTTCTAATACTTCTATGAAACTGATGGGAGAAGAAGATATGCAACAAGAAGAAGAAACTTTAAACCTTTGTCCTCAAAATGTAGTTTATCCATAGGAAAGACTAGACGTTTGTCACATAAATTTTGAATTATCTATCACACAGAAGGAAAATCCAGATGATCATATTATGTTGAAGAATTCATCACCAAAACAGAGTAAGAGTTTTAAAGAAAGTGAAGAGAAATGTCTTGAGAATACCATTGTTAATTATCGTAGTTCAAGAGATTCTTTTCATTTGCTTATTTCTGATTCCTTTTATTTTTTATATCCTGATCTATTCCTAGACTCTATTGGACTTGACATCTTACCTACAATATCCTACTCTTTTCCACCACAATGATATCCTTTCAATATGCTAAATTTTTGTGAAATCAATTCCAAACCTAACATTGATAAACTTGGATTTGATGCTTGTTCACTTTCATCACTCATATGGGAAAAGGACATGTTGCGAGATGATTTTACACAGTTTATTGTTGAAAAATACAATGCACTATATTTTATGGAGATCAAACATTCTACATTTCATATTCGTTCTTTGCTTAGCTCAAATCTTAATGTTTATACTTCACATTTTGAAATGATCAATCTCATCAAAGGAAGCATTCAAACCAATGATATGACTGACGTCACAAATCCTCTTATGATGATTTTCCCATATTTGTTTCATCAAAGTTGTGGTTTGAATCCTCATTTTTGTGACAGGATCTTAGGATGGCTTGAATATTCATATATAAAAAAATTTCATAATAAAGATAAAGTTATGCTTTCTTTCTTTTTACCTAAGTATCTTGGAAGTAGGCGTGACATATTTCTTTTAGATCCTCCATGTGAAGAAATTAATGAACACTTAGAGAATTGTCAGGAGGATGGGGCATTTTAGCCTTGGTTGATGGTTATTTCATTTCCTCGTAATCTTGACAATTTTTTTAAACTTGCTTGCACTCGCCCATGCCATTATGACCCTTATCACGACAAGATTGCACAATGGCTGGAGGATTCATACAACAAGAATATTCAAGGAAATGGTAAGATCATGCTTACTTCATTTTTAAATGATTATTATGAAGGCAAGTGTGATATGTTTCTGTTACCATTCTTATAGTAATGCTTGATCTTGTTTCCATTGTAGGATTGGAGTTACTCCGATGGCTACATTGGAAACATGACTTCACGTAGTATTTTGATTTGTTTAATAGTTAGGGTAGGTTTAGGAATAGGTTTTCTTTCATTTTTATTTCTCACTATTTCTCTTTGTAATAATGCAGTCAGGAACGCAAGTGGGTGCACCACGAGAACCATAATACGACTATCATCAGGGAAGTATGCTTGATCTCTTTCTCTCTTCTTTTAGTTGAGTATTTATTTTCAAAAAAACGCAGTATCGTCATGAAAATCTTAAATGGAAAGTAAAGAGATAAATAAATTTGAATCAACCCTGACATAAGGTACCACGAGTAGGACTTCTTTCACATCAAACTAGATTTTTCTACTTTCTTTCAGTCTTCCAAGGGATTTTTTGCATGATGTTTTCAGATGCACCTTCTGTACATATTTTTTTTGGATTTCTTTGCTTTCCAATTTTTCTTTGCTGGTGTGTTTTGTTTTCATTTATGCTTATCAGTCTGTCTTTTTTGAAACACACATGCCTGCAACATGGGCTAGCTCAGAAGAAGAAAACATAAAAATTTCCCCTCTAAAAATGACTGTTGAAGGTTGTTTAAACATCAATTATGATATTTTTCTGAAGTTTGCAGCCATGTTAAAGAAAGCTTGTTGTTTGAAAAGCGTTTCTTGATTTCAATCTGTAACTGAAGCTATTCATGATCATCCATAAAAATTTCTTTTTACGTTGTCCCTGTTCCTTAAGAGAACAACTCAAGGATGTCTCCTTGCTCTTGAAAGTTGGTTTTATTAACAAACTATTTCTAGATCTTAATGAAGGAAAGTTAAATATATATATATATATATATATTCAAGGTCTGTAATTATTAAAATATGTCCAAAATCCAGATTTTCATCATCACCCCGCTTTATTAAATATCTTTAAAACTAAATAAACCTTCAGAGAGATGTGGGAAGTGCTTGTAAACCCGCCGGGATACTGAACATGTCTACTGGCAGCGGGTAAATGCATGCATGACACCAAGACAACTTCGTCGAGGTACTGAACAGGCCCGCTGGTAGCGAATCAATGTCAGGTATATGAAAATTTTCAAATATGGAATCTTGTGACCTTAAATATCCTTCGTTCTGATCTAGAAATTCTTGGTAGGATACAGATATCAGAGTGGGTTAAATGGCATCCCTGTCGAGGCTATGGATGCCTGCTGGCAGCAGCGGCTCTATCAAAATTATTGAATATTTTAGCTTTAATATCGTGACTCTCTTTTGTTAAGATTGTTGTCTGTTTTTGTCTCTTTAAAATAACAGTAATCTGAAAATGGAATGCTTTATAATTGATAATGATGTTCAGACAACTTTCTAGTTGTTTTCGGTTTGAAGTTTTTTTTTATTATCCTAATATGGACTCGTTCATTTGGCAGAGATAACTGCTTCTACCAGTGTGTCGCCATTGTTGGTAGCCATATTAATCTCTATTTTTACAAGCTGCCTACACAGGGTTTTTAAATTCTCGTCACTCGTCACAATATTTTTCATTAAACAATTCTTGTTACTTGTCGCTTTCTGTGTACCTGCTTTTCGATTTTGTTTTCATACTCATAGCTGGAATTCATGTTTGATTTCATCAAAGGGTTAATGTTCATATGGTTTATCGTCTATTTGTCTTATTTTTATTATGAACATGGTTTTTTCATGGTTATAACCCCTTGGTCTCGTACACACCTTGGTTACATATGTATTAAACCACCTCCCATTTAGCATTCGACTAATGTTAATGGGGTTTTAATTTATAAAATCTTTGATTCAATTGTTTATTTGACATATTGATTTTGTGATTAAATCGTGGATATGCATATGATTGTTTTCAACTGTTGTGATTTTTGTGTGTACCATTATGCCGAGGTGTCAATCCAAGTACAACGAGGTATTATGTTTTTTCATGGCCTCGATATACATGAATTTTCTCACACGCATAGCAATTAACACTCCCACCTACCATTTCGAGTTGTCTTTGCATTGTGTTGGGGAAGCTTAGGGAAATGGCTCTGTGCTTGTTCTTTCAAACCCTACCACCGACTCCCCTGTCGATTCCTTGTTGTTAACCATGGCCCATGTGGTGAGAATTGAGCCTAACGGTGTCCAGACATTGTTATCGTTTGATAATGTCCGAGAAGACTTGGAGAGGAATGGCTGGTGTGTCTTTGTTGAAAAGTTCAAGGGTTTTAATTTAACAGTTGCTCAAGAATTCACGCTAACGTTTGATGGTTGCAGAGATAAAATAGGAGATGTCCAGCTTGAGTTAAACGAATATTTTACTAGCCAAGCCACCAGTTTTCCATCCGTGGGACAAAAGTGGTTTAAAAACTCAAAGGTTGAAGAGGTTCCCTAGTCATTGTTATTCACCTCAAGGAGGATTACCAGCTGCGACCGAGGTATGCCCATTTCATCTCTAAAACCTAGATGGCACAATCTGTTAGCTAGTGTCAAATAGTTCATTACCTGTGAGGGGAGATATGGTTTGGTTTTCTTATATCACTTGTGGTTGCTCATGAGTTTTATCGATTTTCCCCTAAACATGCCCTATTTTCTCCTTCGAAGATTATACAAAATGGAAAAGTGTTTTAAAAGGAATAAATATGATTCCAGCCTATTCCACCATTGTTTGATCAATATTATTATTATACATCAGTTGAAATTAAATGATGATTGTTGGGATGCCTTCCTATTAAGAAATGGTTTTGTTAGCAGTGAAATAGGATAGGTTAACAACTCTTTCATCACAGAAACCCTCGTTGAGCCTACCATCCCTCCTCCTTCGCTCTTTCCCTATGATCCTATTTCTAATGTGGAACCCTCGACCTATCCGAACACTACCCAACCCGATACTCTACCAAATTTGTATCCCAAAGGTGGTGTTAAGTTTGTTAAAAAATCCACAAAGAAAAAGTGTAAAGGCAATGTTGATATCAATTATAAAAGTAAAAAAGCCACTCGTTGGGTTTCATGATGTGCTCGAAATAAACCTAAGCCCTGTGCAGACCAAAACGCAATTGTGTTAAGCGAGGATTCCAATTCAGAAATTGAAAGGTTTCTAACTAAAGAATATCCATATTCATATGGACTTTGCTCTGGTAAACCCTATGATTATGTTACAAACCTTCCACCGCATCTTAAAGATAATCCCGATTTCCCTAGAATCAAACTCAGTAGTGAACCTACAGGTCAAATGGAAAATTTCCCACCTATTAATACCATCACTGATAATACACAGTCTATTCAGCCACAATGTAACGAATGTCAAGCATGGATCGATAGGTATTACAGAGACGTGCCTTTACTTCAGTCTCGGCTAAAATCCTTGGAAGACCAGGTGAATTTGCTAACAAAAGAGAATGGTAGACTTCAAACCGTAGCTCAAACCAAAGATAAATGACAAAAAACCATAGGGTCTGTTGTTTTTAAGAATGTGGAAGCAGTGACTGCCATTGTGAATTCAAAGATTGCTTGATTAAGTCAAATCCCTTATCTGAGGAGCCTACGATTTCTAAAGGATATTTGCACCACTAGTGGCATCTCTTAGCATGTTATTTTTTATGTTGTTTTAGAATAGGTTGTTAGTTTTGATATCAAGTAGAATCTGGGAGGTTGCATCCCCCACAAATTTTGGAACAAATTAGATGATATCCACAGGAAACGTTTTGATCCTGTAACCTATATAAATGTGTTGTTTTGTAAATTAAAAACCATCACTACCTGGGAGTAGAAACTATGGATTTATGATTGACATACTTGAATGGAAGTTGATATTGGTACAACTTTAGCTTCGATATATCGTATTTTTATTCAAGTTTTGGTCATTTTGATTTGTAATTAAATTGTGACTACTTTAGATATCATGGTTTATTACAGATTGATGTGATGGAATTTATATGACGTCTATGTTTTATGTCCCTTATATTATATACAGTAATTACTCTGTTCAAATTTGATGATTAGAAGATTTATCTTCTTTATTCAATGAGCATTTATACACAAATTTTCACAGACGGATTTATCTCAGTGTGACCATTTGTGAAATCATAGAATTGTTGTCACTACTTCTCTTATATGTTCTTTCATTAGCATTCAATCATTGTTGCTTCACATTTACGAGAAGTGTTTGTAAGATTTGATGCGGTTTACCTTATCAAACAACAAAAATTGGATACTGTATGCAGGACAAATCGGAGATGCGATTACAGGTTAGTCCCCTTGTTTTATTTCATCAGTTTAATTAATATAGGAATTTCCTGTAGTCTAAATACATTGTATTGTTTGTTATCTTTGTTTCTCAATTAGACAGTTGCTATTTCATTTCTTGTTTATAAAAGTTATTAAAAATCAAAAAGACTGAATGATAGGTTCGCTGTCATAAATCAATCCATATTTGATTTTCACAGGTTTAGATCAAAATTTACATTCTGTAAATATTATACATATATTAGAGATATAATCATATGGATATATTGTACATATAATAAGTAGAACTACTATTTTATAAATATTAGTTAGTAAATTGTAAATATATTTTAGATTTGTATATAGTTTTTCAGCGAGTGTTTTTTTTTTATTATGTTGCTTTCTTTAGTTTTTTTGTTTTTTACTTTCTTAGGACTTAGATCGGCCAACGGAGCCACTAAACCCATCGGAGTGGATTAATTCAAACAGATTCGGTTAAGTAGACAACCCCGGACCAGATTCACTCCTCCAGTTGACGAGCAGTCATTTTCGCCCGTCAACAAGTCGCCAGGTGCACAGTTGCAATCTTCAAAGGTTTTGATTTCTGATGCACCTTCAAAATTAGAAGTTCATTGCCATTCTACCCAGAGAAAATCTTCATATCATCCTCAGCAACGGTGCCATAAATGTTAGCACTAGAAGTCACCCCTTGATTGCAGAAGGGGTAAGCCCAGTACCCATCAGTGTTTAGGTGGATGTTGGTTTAAATGGGTGGTGATCAATGGAAAAAACTCATCACTAGAATGAAGTCACAACACAGAATCAGACAAGAAATTCATAGGGAAGTGAGGGCCACATTAACTTTAGTCAGTGATTTGAGTTTAAAGGTGAGCAGAGGGAAGACTTAATGAGAAAATTAGAACAAGACTACTATGGGCATCCGACCTTCCAACAACTTGAAGAAGATAAACTTAGGCTCGATGATGCTTTCGATCCTAGGTTTCAAACACTGACATGTGCCCAAATGACATAGTTCCAACAACACAATGATCAAACCTACATCACTATGTGGCCAAAACAACTCGACTGGATCCTCCAATTCCGAGCCATTCGATGCGGGAGGGAAAACAATAATAAGGAGAGTTGATTAAAACTAGTCACTATGCTATTGTAATCAAACCTACATTACAAAAGCATAATAACCCTCGACTGGATCCTCCAATTCCAAGTGTCTTAACATAGTGTTTATAGAGAGATGGAAAGAAACTGACTTCTATTAAGTGAAAGTCTCAGATCCAAATACATAACGAGATAAAACTCTGGTATTAAAAAATATTACAAAATGGGAGCTCTGCTCAACCAAATACCATTACAAAAAGACAAAATTCCCAACTTATACTCAAAAAAATTCTCTCCTCTTATAGAGGCATGCCCAGGTATTTGCCTTAAAGGCTTTACATCTGCATTCTTCCTGACAGACTGTGCATAAAATCTCCTGTCAAAAGCAACCATGTTTCAGATGAGCTGACTGCAGCTGAGCCAACTTGCTCACACTCCTTTCTCGGGCTTTCCACTTATGGTGGAAATGATGTTAAACCACCACCAACCAACCTTAATAACTTCTTCATCGAGATCAAAATGGCCCGAGTCAGCTCTGCACCTATGAGACGTGGAAGCCTTTGCATTATTCCACTTGGAGATGAGTTGGATGCTTGCAGGGATGGCTAGGCAGCAGACGTGGATGAGGGTATAGTGGGATGATTGGTTCAATGATAGGCTGCTCGGTGTGCGATGGCCAGGTGGAGGAGACATGGAGGCTAGGAAGAAGTTGTGGGGGTGACACAGGCGGGAGCTGAGGGGGAGAATGCAGAGGTGGAAGATGATAGGTCAATAGGGTGATGAGTGTAGGATAGGTGTGAGGGAGAAAAAGTTACAGGGGAGTGGAAGAGAGAGGCCACTTGTTGACCTGGGATAGGGCACTAAAATCAGATGAGCATATCAAGGCTGTGAAAAGTGGTTTGAAACTTCTCCTCTTTTGGGCTCGATGCATGTCTCTGGCTGACACGTAGCACCTCCACAAACCACGCCTGTTTTTCTCAGCCCACTCTACCTTTTTTAACGATTGCACATGTTGAGGCCTCGATATGGCTAGCGACTGTTGATCTAGGGTGCGCTGAACTTAGCCGCCCAGATTTGCATGCATCCTAGCACAATGCGCAAAAAGGTCCCTCATTAGACTTAGGATAAGCACCATTTAGTGGGTTTTTAACCCCATCCATGAAACAATTCCCCCCTGTAAGAATATGTTATAACAATGAGGATGATGACCCTAGAGATGTAAACATTGCAAAAACTGAAGGTCATAGATACATATAAGGACCATGGATTGAACTACCATTTTTTGGACAACCCATTAAAATTAAGAAGCTTAATATTGGAACAAAGAAACCACCTAAATTAGAAAATGTGGGAGACTATTGGGATGATGATACTATCAGCAAGATCATAGAGATATTGCATGAATATCAACATTTGTTTCCAACCAAGTTCATGGAAATGAAGGTCATTAAAGGGCCCATGGGAGAAATGAAGATCCCCTTGAGGCCATATGAAAGACCTATCAAGTAGAGACCTTACAAACTGAATCCTAAATATAAGAAAAAAATTAGGATTGAATTGGATAGAATGTTGAAAGAAGGAATCAAAGAACCTGTTCGAGAATATGAATGGATTAGCCCTATGGTGGTCCAAGATAAGAATACATGAGAAATTAGAATTTGTGTAGATTTAAGGAAATTGAATGATGCATGCCTACATGATCCATTCCCTACACCCTTGTTGGTAGCCAATTCACATTTTTTTTATACTGTCCTTATACGCTACCTACACCAGTGTTTTCCAAACCTTGATTTTTGTCGCAATCCTTGAGTAAAACGACACTATTATTTTTGCGCTATTTTCACACTTACCTTTGTTCTTGTTTTCACGAATGCAAGCGTGATAACTTGGTTTTCAAAGTCACATTAAAATCATCACTGAATTGTCATTATCATTCTTGTCGATATACCCATTGCGTTTACAATTTACTTATCGTTATGCAGTTGGCAAGACCTTTTGATCTGTACACATTTGACATTCTTTGATTGATTATGTAATTTCATTTCATGAGTGATTGAGTTTGTGATGCATTGGTGATTGGATTTACATGTTCTTCCATCAATTCACTTGGCACATTGGTTACATAAAAACGTATTGGTGTTATGGTTAAACTCTTGGTATAAATCGTTTCATACAATACATAGTTCGTATAAATCAAACCCTTGGTATTGGTTTCGATTCATTTGTTTGGTTTTCAAACTATGATATAAATATTGCTCACGTGAATGTTTAATCCACTTACCATTTGATTTCATTGGTTGATTGAATGGCATAATTGTTAACACATATGCATAGTCATTTGAATAGTTATAAGCATCGACGGTTGTATTGTGGATATGATTGTTGTACATGGGCCAAAATAGCTCCACCACCTTCGCATGATATGTCATTAATGTCTCCCCCCTATCCTTGTTTCACCTTTGCTAGTTTCGGGTAAGCCTGTGAGCGTTCTACCCCTGCGTATGCTGTGATTCAAACCCTGGCTTGTTCACATCGCTCACCATGTGCTCCTGTCTATGGCACCGGTGGTGTGAATAGAGCTGAACGGTATTCAAGCTCTTCTATTGTTCGATAACGCTCGTAAGGATTTAGAGGATAGTGGTTGGCTCATGTTTGTACAAAGATTCGAGGGTTTCAATCTGTTTGTTGCACAACAATTTGCCCTTACCTTTGATGGGTGTAGGGAAAAAGTAGGTGACATTCAACTTGAACTCAATGAATAATTCATAAGCTTTGCCATAGGATTAGTAGCCACGGGCCAGCGATGGTTTAAAAATTCCAAAGTCGACGAGGTGCCATGGCCTTTTCTATTCGTATCATGAAAAGTCACACCCTGTGACAAAGGTATGCCTATTTCCACACTTAAACACAGGTGGCACGATCTTTTGATAATGGTTAAACAATTTGTGACCTGTGAGGGTCGGTATGGATTGGTTTTTCTTTATCACCTTCGACTGATAATGAATTTCATGGGCTATCCATTGAACATGCCATTTTACTTCCTGCGTAGTATTTACAAAATGGCTAAGAGGTTCAAATGAGAGAAGGCTGATAGCAGCCTGTCTCACCATGGCTTGATTAGACTCATCATCGTCCACCATTTAAACCTTCACGGTGATAATTGGCAAGCCTTTCTTTCTCAAAATGGCTTTGTTGATTCAGAGTCTGTCCAAATCGACAAGTCTATGGTCAGTGAGACTCAGGTCGGGGCACCCGTGCCATTTCATTCCCTTCTACCCTCTCCCAAACCCTCGGTTTGCCCTGACATCAACCTACCTGACATCATAACAGACAAGGTTGAGGATGTAAAGAAGTCTGTGAGTAAGAAGCTCAAGGGTAACCCTACTGTCAATAGCAAGGGTAAAAAGAATGCTCGATTGATATCGAGACTTGCCCAGAATAAACCTAAACCAAACGCTGATAAAAAACCCATAGTTCAGAGCAAGGACTCATTCTCCGATATCGAGCACTTCCTAGCTGGAGAGTACCCTTATTCCCAAGGCCTATGCTCCAAGCCACCCTATGACTATGTTTCTAATTTTCCCCCATGCCTAAAAAACAATACTAGTTACCTAGGAATCAAGCTACATAATGAAACCCTCGGTGATTTAAAAAAACCCTCGCTTGCAATTTCGAAGCCCGAGCAAACATCATGCATCCAAAGCAATGTGTGGCTGGAGCGCTACTATGTCAACATTCCCTTATTACAATCAAAGATCAAATCTTTGGAAAACCAAGTTACAGTGCTGTCAAGAGAAAGGGATAAGCTTCAAGCTATTGACAAAAAGCAGAAAACCATTGGTTCGATCGTCTTTAGGAATGTCGAATCGGCGACAGCCATCGTCAATTCCAAACTATCATGACCGAGCTATTTTCTGATTATCCAGGTATGAATTTCGATATCATTTTCGTTTTATGAATTGTTTGGATTAATATAATAAATTGGGTTTTGGTTTTCGATTAGTTCTGTTCATTATTCGAAATGATTTTGTCATAGTTTGATTATCAAAAACGGTTATGTTGTGGATCCTATACAGTAGATTCATTTTACTAAAGTTGAATATGGTTATAATTTGGGTATGTGATTTTTTCGTGCCCAGCTTAGCAAGAGCAATGGATTGGTTTTGACTTGGTGTGGTTCGTTTTAGAAAAATTTTGTTTGTTTGAATTAATGTGATTAATGAGGTTTGTTTTCGTTTAGATTTTGATTGCATATGACCTGTATAAGAGATTTTTGTGCTAAAATCAGAGCACGACTATGTTTTGATTTGGTATGATTTCATTGTGGTTGGATTCTATCGGCTCTGATTTAATTCTTATGGTTTGATTTTGGAATGAGTTTGTGGGCTTGAATTGGTATGATCCTCTATATGTGTTGACTGGGTTGATAAATACGATGTAATCTAATAAACTCAAAATAACACTGTTGACTTCGATTAGCCAGGAACGACTCTGTTTTGTATTGAATCGATATTTTCGTTTGGGTTCTGGTTACATTTGACCGTGCTGCAGATTTATTTGCTAAAATCATGGAAACAGTGTTAATTCATAACGATTCCATTGCCCCAAACCGTTTCGATCCATTCCTGTTTGATTGGATCTACAAGTGGTTATTGTGTGCAATGATTAGCATGATCGTTTGAATTTGTTTAATATAGTTATATCAATTTGAAGAACGATCCTGTTGATTTCGTTTGGATACGAAAATGATGTTGTTGATGGTTGGAGCAACTATTTGTGTTGATTTCAATTGGTTATGAAAACGATTTTATTACTGTCGAGTTATCTAATATGATTCTATTTACCCGAATTTGTGATAACAAATGGAACATGGTACATGCATCTCTGTAATCATTCGATTGATCATAATCTTGTCTGCTCTCAAATTAGCATAACAATTTTGATTTGAATGATTTGTTTGGCTTTCAAATAGCAATTAGATATTTGTTTATTAGTTTGAATTTAATTCTTTAAGTTTTGAATTGATTTTCAAACGATTCTCTGTTTGATTTAGACCAGCTACAGAATCCCAAGATTCTGTAGCTAGTCTTTAAAATTAGATTTTTATCAATTTTATCTACAAAATATCCTTTTAACTTGTCTATTTTTGTCCTCTCTCAGGTACATACGAATTGCAGTGATATAATGGGCATGCTGTGACAGTTTAGGAGATATTTTAGATTTGGTTTTGTCTTAGGTTGTTAGCTTGAGTCAGAAACTTGGGATATTTTCCCAGATTTGTGTAAACTGTTTTGATAACTCCCACAAGGATGTTTTACCCTATGGGAGGTCTTTAAATACTTGTCATTTTTTGTAGTAAACTCATCATCCTCACTGTGGGAGAACCAAACTATGGATTTATGATACAGACTGAGATGAAATTTGATGTCTTGTAACAACTTTCTTTTTCAATATATCAAACTTTTGTTTCGAGTTTTATTCATATCATTTTGCAATCGATTATAGACTACTTTAGCTATCGTAATCTATTGCAGGTTGATGTGACTTGATTAATGTGTAATATATATATGATCTCTCTCTTATTTAAAAAATACAACAATTACTTTGTTTCAGTTAATGAATCACAGATTTCTCTTCTTCATTGATTGAATCAATTTGTACAAATCCTTGCACGTAGATTTATCTAAATGTTATGATTTGTAAATCATAAGATTGTTGTAAATTTTTATGTCTTGTTTGTCCTGTTATTAATATTTGAAAGAGTACAACATATTTCTGTTTACGATCGTGGAGAATTTGGTGCAGGTTTCCTCCCACCAAACAGCTGAATCAACCATCATACACAAGACAAACCTGAAGCGTTACTTCAGGTCAGTTTGTTATATTTTGTTTAATAGTTAATTAGTTAGTATAATACAAGTAGTTTAGATACATAATTAGAATTATTTGTTTTAATTGCTTAGATTAGATAGTTTTTTAGGTTATTTCTTTTTCATAAAATTATAAAAATAAAAAAACAATAGTTTCACTGTCTTAGGACAGATTACCAATGGGTTTTGCAGGTTCCATTTAAATCTGTAATTTGTAAATATTGTACATTTGTGATTAAGATTTAATTTTGTTAGTAGTTAGATATTTAATTTCATACAGTTATTATAGTATTAGATAGTAGATTATATATATAATAGTTAGATTTGTTTATTAGTTTGTTTTAATTGTTATTTTTCATTTAGATTAGTTAATTTAGAGTAGTTTTCTTTTTGTTTTCTTAGGACTTAGATCAGTTAACGGAGCCGCTAAACTCGTCAGGGTGGGTTATCCTAAACGGATTGGTTTATTTAGACAACCCTGGACAGGATCCACTCTTCCAGTTGACGGATGGTCAATTTCGCCCATCGACAAATGGCGCTAGAAGGAGGGCCTGAACTTAATTAATGGCACGAGGCGGTCGTAAGACTCCTCTAGCACCTAATCGCTCACCTATAGTGACAAGAAGTCATTTGAATGATAAAATCCCCCTTCAAATAGAAACCACATCAACCGACGATCCACGGGTCACAGTTGAACCAGTAACCCCAAATCCTACAGGTGGTGACATACAAGAGATTGTCCACCAATCTCTCATAAGAACACATAGTGCCTTAGCCCATTTAAGGAAACCAAATAGAACGTTGGACCAACCTTTATATTTATCTGATATCATAGAAAAACTCGGAGGCACTAACCTCACTATAAACCCTACATATCCAACCCTCAATCCTGCTGCAGGAGGATCTGGAGTACCTCCCTCACCACCTCCATCATCCCCTTCTTCTAGAGAAGAATCTTCTCATGAAGGCAGTTCCCCTTCTCAGCCTTCCATACCCACTACACCAATGGCCAACCAGAACAACCCTGCTAGACCTTGGCTTGACCAGGATGTCGTAGTTGTACCTGGAGCTCAGCATCCCTTACCTAAACACCCGGAACAATGGCTTCCCAAGTTTGACCCTGATTCTAAACGGATCGTTGAAGATCACATTAAAAAGTTTATGTTAGCCATAAAACTCCACAATGTCGAGCATGAAGACGTTGTCTGTAGGTTGTTCCCCTATACTTTCGAGGGAAACGCATCTACATGGCACTTTTCCCAACAACCCCATACCATCGTGTCTTGGGAAAAGTTTGAGTCATGCTTTTTGGAAAAGTTCGGAGACAATAAGCCTCTGGAAGTCCTAGTCATTGAGCTTTCCAATTTAAGAATGAACCCAAAATAAAAAATTAAAGACTTTAATCAAAGATTCTTAACACTTAAAAACCGAATCCCTACGGACTCCATGCCTGCTGAGAATCTCGTAATAGCATACTATACTAAATCTTTGCATCAAAGTATATCTAGTTGTGTTAAACGATCTAAGAAAGCCACGTTGTTAGAAGCCTTCGAGGAGGCCAGCTAGATCGAAAAAGACATACTTAGTCTTAAAGACTCTACTAACAACGAAACAAGGACTAGTTCTTCTTCCAAAAAGAAGATTGAAATCCTCCTTAGACCTACTCAAAGTAAAACACAATCTGAAACCTCTGATTTAGAAAACTTAGCTAAAGTTGTTCAAAAACTGTCGAATCAAGTTATAGACTTGAAAAGGAAGATCGAAGAATATTCCTCGAGAAAATGGACTTATAAACCCCCGTTCAAGAAGCCTTTTCCCACCAACCAACCTAATCCAACCATCGAGGGACTTAATCTAGAAAGTCTGCAATTCGCCCTTCAAACAATTCTAGAATCCCAGGACAACTTGGTGCCTCCTGAGATTCCTGAGGAGGTAGTTGAACAAGAGACATTTCAAGAAGAAGAGTCTACTCCAAACATTTTTGGACACTTCTCGGATAGAATCTTTCAAGCTAACTTCGAGACAATTCATCCCTATAATACTAGGAGTAAGACAACAAACAAAAATTCTTCCGAAAACACTATGAATTCCCCCCCAAAGAAATCTAAACCACCTGAGACTAAACAGAGTCATGTGAACCCCAACTTAGATTATGACGTAGTTGAAGATCTTAAAAGGTTAAGGGCTAACATTTATGTTTATGAGTTACTGAAATTTCCATCTTTGTTACAAAAAATGTTGCAAAACATCGCAGAGAATGGTAAAAATGGTAATCCAAACAAGGTTGTGCAGAACAAAATTACTTAGAAGACTTCCACTAAAAATAATCTTGATCCTCAATATAAAAGAAGCCTTCCTGTAAATAATGTAAATAATGTAAATAATGTAGATAACGTAGCTTTAGAAACTGCGAGTAAAAAGCCACAAACTACCACCCTTAGCACTCACAAGAATGTACCTCCATTTTTATTAACCTTCGAAATATTTAATAGAAACGTGCACAATTGTATGGTAGACTCAAGAGCGTCATCCAATGTGATGCCATGGTCCATATGCCAAAATATTAATGCCGAAGTTGAACCATCCACCTTAAAAATCATGCAACTTGATCAGACCAATGTTAAAGTTATAGGCGAACTAAAGAATGTGCTTATAAGATTATTGTCTAACCCCAAGGTTCATCAAGTCATTGATATTATTGTTGTGGATATTCCAGAAGTGTATGGTATGTTTTTAAGCAAGGACTAGTCGGAGCATCTACATGGTTATTTCGTGACAGATTGGTCTCATCTATAGCTTCCAGACAACAACAATGCTAACAAGATCAAGGTAAATCGTGAACGCTACCTTAAGTTCACGGTTACAGATTTGAACGATCCCAGCAAACCATTTACACCTTTTGCTGATTAACCCAAAGTACAAGGGATGGATACCTTTTTCATCAATTTCATGGCTAAGGCTTCAGCTATCACCAATCCAGAACAACAGTCTGAGATTGTAGCATATGTGCAGCCAACAGCTTCTACGCAACGGTCTCATGTACCCGATGGAAATCAAATTTGGTCTCTTTATTTTGACGGGTCAAAGTCCAAAGAAGGAGCCAGAGAAGGCTGCATTATTATCGATCCGACAGGTAACAAAACATTGATTGCATGTAGGCTAGAATTTGAATTTTCTAATAACACTGCAGAATATGAGGCTTTACTGCAAGGTCTCAGAAAAGCTTTAGATATGAACATTCAAAACTTGGCTGTCTTTGGCGACTCTGAAATAGTGGTTAGACAAGTAAGAGATTCAATCCATTGTCTTTCTCCACATCTTAAAAGCTACCAATCCGAGGTATGGAATTTAATGAATAAATTTGCTACTTTCAATATAAATTCTATTCCTAGATTGAATAACTCTGAAGAAGATCTATTAGCTAACGTATCTTCTAAAATATTTCCTGCAGAAGGATTATCCCCAGACGCATTCTATGTTGAACTGTTGTTCATACCATCAGTGCCCGACAACATCACAAACTGGAGAGTCTTTGATGACGATCAATAGATTATTAACTTTCTGCATATGGAAGAAACTTTTCAAGGTGCGTTGATAGACGAACGCATGCACGATGACAATTTGTGCGATTTCACGGTAATACCAGATCTGAGAACTCCTGAATCTTCATCGGATATGGTAAATTTGATCCCTAAATATTTAGTTAGATTAGAGAAATTTTACGATCTTCAAGATAAATTTAAAAAGTTGGTCAACTATAAAACCAATAGTTCCTCACTATCATATGAAAAAGTAAACTTAGGGACTAAGGAAAATCCACAGTGCATTAATCTAGGGGTAGGATGTTCTGAATAAGAAAAAGCTACATTTATTAAATTGTTCAAAGAATTTAAATATGTCTTTGCATGGACGTATGATGACCTTAAAACTTTCGACCCTAACATCATACAACACGTCATTCCTATGAAACCCCAAACCTTACCCTTCCAACAAAAATTGAGAAAAATGCACCCTAAACTTGAACCGACCGTTAAAAAAGAATTGAATAAGCTCCTAAATGCTAAGATTATTTTCCCTATTAGGCACACTCAATGGGTTTCTAAACTTGTCCCTATCCGAAAGAAAAGTGGGGAAATCCGACTCTGCGTCGATTTCTGAAACCTTAATAGAGCATCTGATAAAGACAACTATCCTGTCTCACCCATGGAACAGATCCTTCAACAGGTATCTGGTTCTAAGAGGCTATCCTTGTTGGATGGTTTCTTGGGGTACAACCAAGTCCTAATGTCTCCTCCAGACCAACTTAAAACTACCTTCCGTACCCCATGGGGCACCTACGCTTACCGAAAAATTCCCTTTGGATTGATTAATGTCGGTGCCACTTTCCATAGAGCAATGGACATTGCTTTCCGAGGCTTAATCAATCAGTTTGTTGTAGTTTACTTATATGATGTGACTGTATTTTCTAAAAACAAAACCAATCATCTAGCTCATTTACGAGTCGTTCTACAGTGATGTCGTAAATACGACATCTCCATGAATCCTAAAAAATCCATTTTTGCAATAGAACAGGGTAAACTCTTGGGATTTATTTTGTCAAGCGAAGGGATGATTATCGACCCCGAAAGGACTCAATTCATTGTAAAACTTCCCCCTCCTACATCCAAAAAATCTATGCAGTCTTTCTTAGGCTAGATTAACTTCGTGAGGAGATTCATCCCCAGTTTCTCCGAAATGGTCAGGCCTTTACAAAATTTAGTTAAGAAAGACACCCAATATCACTGGGGACCCCTAGAAAATCAAGATTTTAATGCAATAAATAAGGCCATAATAGACGCTCCTCTCATGAGCCCCGACTTTTCTCAAGACTTCACACTCTATACTTTTTCTTCTGACTGTTCTTATGCTGTCGTCCTAACTCAAAAGAATGTCGAAAACAACGAAGTACCCATTGCCTTTATGAGATCTTCTTTCAAAGGCACTGAACTTAATTACCCAGTGGTAGATCAGCAAGCCTACGCTTCTTTCAAAGGAGTTAATAATTTTCGATCTTATCTTTTGAAATCAAGGACGAAAGTTATTGTCCCATACCCAACCGTTAGGAACCTGTTAGTGCAGAAAGAACTAGGTGAAAAGAGAGATAATTGGGCCACCTCCTTGTAGGAGTAGGACTTAGAAATTACCCTAGCTCAAATAATAAGAGGCCAAGGGTTATGAAGGTTAGTTGCTGATTCGGCAACAGGACAACAAGAATAAAGCGATACGTCAAACCTAGGACAACACGATCAAAATGCAATTTGTTGCTCACAAAACTCTGTTAGTTCATGGTATGACGATATAAAATTCTGTCTTGAACATGGTTCAGCCCCCCGTCACCTGGATCCCACTAAAAGAAGAGCATTGAGATTAAAGTCTGCCTCCTTTCATTTGGTTAATGGTATTTTGTTTCGTCAAAGTTTTGATGGCGTACTGATGCGTTGTCTTGAGAAAGATGAAGTAGAAAAAGTCTTGCTAGAATTGCATGCAGGAGAAGCTGGTGGTGATTTTGGTGGTGACACCACTGCCCATAATGTTTTAAGAGTCGGTTATTACTGGCCCATGCTTTTTAGAGATGCCCATGCCTTGTGTCGTAAGTGTACCATTTGTCAAAAAGCATCAGGACGGTTACAAAAACCAGCCTTTCCTTTGCAACCCGTTTCAGTAGACACTCCTTTTCAGCAGTGGGGCCTTGACATCATAGGTCTGATCAACCCCCCATCCTCACAACAACATAAATTTATCATAACAGCCACAGATTACTTTACCCAGTGTTCTGAAGCTACCGCATTAAGAACTTTCAACACCAATCAGGTAATTGCCTTTCTAAATTCAAATATTATCACTCGTTTTGGTATCCCTGGCTGTTTAGTATTCGATAACGCTTCTTACTTTTCCTCTCTTGAGATGAGCAAGTTCACTTTAGAAAAATGAATTAAGTTGAATTATTTTTCTAGCTATTACCCCCAGGGCACCGGATTGGCAGAATCGACAAATAAGAACTTGATTAAAATCATCAAGAGAACGGTGGCTGAAAATCACAAAAATTGGCACAATGCATTGTTGAACGCGCTGTGGGCTGATAGGGTAACGCCAAAAGCTATTGCAGGTAACTCCCCCTTTTTTCTCGTTTATGGCAGAGAAGCAATTTTGCCACCACACATTCTTCTTCCTTCACTACAGTTATCGCACAAAATTCAAGAAGAAAATTGTCCCCCTTTGGAAAACCGAATTAACGCTTTGATGAAGCTAGAAGAGGTAAGAGCCCAAGCTAAAGGTAAGTTAGATTAGCATAAACTATTGGTTAAAAGCTGGTTCGATTCTAACTCTGCCTCTGATAGGAATTCGAAGTAGGTGACCTCGTCTTGAAATGGGACAAACTGCATGAGGGAAAGGGAGAACACGCGAAATTTCAAAACTTATGGCTTGGACCCTTTTTAATTGTTGAGAAGTTGGGTCCCAGTTCTTTCTGATTGAAGAATATTGAAGGGCATCCTGACACCTATCCGATGAATGGCCAAGCCTTGAAAAGATACTTTTCCTGATGACAACTCTTGTACATTATGTACATATTTTTCTTTTGTTTGCTTTTTATTTTGCTTTTTTGTTTTTGATTTCTCCTTTGAGTTTATCAGCTTGTGTTTTTGGAAATACACATACTTGTATACTGAGCTATTCAGACAAAGAAAAAATAAAATTCCTTCGCTGAAATAATTGCTAAGAAAATTGTATAAACATCAATTGTATACTTCTGAAATTTACATCTGTGATTAGCAAAAGTTTTTCGTTTGAAAGAAGTTAACAGATTTCAATGTCTGACATAAGCTTGTTGCAATCATCCATTATCTTTTTACGCTGTCCCTATTACTTAAGGGAATGACTCAGAAGATGTCTCTCTGCCTTAGGAAGTTGGTTCTGTAAATGAAACATATATGGATCTTAATAAAGGACAGTTCTAAAAGATTTTGCTGAGGTCTGAAAAAATATGTTAAAATATCATAATTTTCAGCGTCACCCTGCTCAACTATATATCTTTGAAAAATAAAATAAGTCAATAAAAGAGCTAAGGGAAGTTCTTGTAAACCCACCGGGATGTTGAACAAGTCTGATGGCAGCGGATAAATGCATGCATGGTGCCAAGACAACTTTGTCGGGGTACTGAACAAGCATGTTGGCAGTGAAGCAATGTCGGGTATATGAAAATTTGCAAATACGAAACCTCTTGACTTTAATTTGTCCTTTATTTTGATCTAGAACTTCTTGGCAAGATACGAATGTCAGAGTGGGTTAAATGGAAACCCTGTTGAGGCTATGGATGCTTGCTAGAAGCAATGGCTCTACCAACAGTATTGGAGATTTTATCTTTAATGTCGCAACTCGCTTGTCTTAAGAATGCTATCAACTTTCATCCTTTAAACACTGTTGGAATATTTAGTTAATGATGATGTTTACATGATTTTTTGGTTGTTATTTTGAGTTAGAATTTTTCTTGTTATCCTAATCTGAATTTGTTCTTTTGGTAGAGATAACTGCTTCTACCAGTGTATCGCCATTGTTGGCAGCCAATTCACATTTTTTTTATACTGTCCTTATAAGCTGCCTACACTAGTGTTTTGCAAACCTTGATTTTCGTCGCAATCCTTGAGTAAAACGACACTATTATGTTTGCGTTATTTGCACACTTACCTTTGTTATTGTTTTCACGATTGTAAGCGTGAAAACTTGGTTTTCAAAGTCACATTAAAATCATCACTGAATTGTCATTATCATTCTTATCGATATACCCATTGCGTTTACGATTTACTTATCGTTATACAGTTGGAAAGAACTTTTGATCTGTACTCATTTGACATTCTTTGATTGATTAAATAATTTCGTTTCATGAGTGATTGAGTTTGTGATGCATTGGTGATTGGATTTACATGTTCTTTCATCGATTCACTTGGCACATTGGTTACATAAAAACGCATTGGTGTTATGGTTAAACTCTTGGTATAAATCGTTTCATGCAATACATAGTTCGTATAAATCAAACCCTTGGTATTGGTTTCGATTCATTTGTTTGTTTTTAAAACTATGATATAACTATTGCTCGCGCGAATGTTTAATCCACTTACCATTTGATTTCATTGGTTGATTGAATGGCATAATTGTTAACACGTATGCATAGTCATTTGAATAGTTATAAGCGTCAGCGGTTATACTGTGGATATGACTGTTGTGCATGGGCCAAAATAGCTCCACCACCTTCGCACGATATGTCATTAATGTCTCCGCCCTATCCCTGTTTCACCTCTGCTAGTTTCGGGTAAGCCTGTGAGCGTTATGCCCCTGCGTATGTTGTGATTCAAACCCTGGCTCGTTCACATCGCTCACTGTGTGCTCCTGTCTATGGAACCGGTGGTGCAAATAGAGTCGAACGGTAGTCAAGCTCTACTACTGTTCGATAACGCCCGTAAGGATTTAGAGGATAGTGGTTGGCTCATGTTTCTAGAAAGGTTCGAGGGTTTCAATATGTTTCTTGCACAATAATTCGCCCTTATCTTTGATGGGTGTAGGGAAAAAGTAGGTGACATTCAACTTGAACTCAATGAAGAATTCATAAGCTCTGTCATAGGATTAGCATGCACAGGCCAATGATGGTTTAAAAACTCCAAAGTCGACGAGGTGTCATGGCCTTTTCTATTCGTATCACGAAAAGTCACATCCTGTGACAAAGGTATGCCTATTTCCACACTTAAACCCAGGTGGCACAATCTTTTGATAATGGTTAAACAATTTGTGACATGTGAGGGACGGTATGGATTGGTTTTTCTTTATCACCTTCAACTGTTAATAAATTTCATGGGCTATCCATTGAACATGCCATTTTACTTCCTGCGTAGTCTTTACAAAATGGCTAAGAGGTTCAAATGAGAGAAGGTTGATAGTAGCCTGTTTCACCATGGCTTGATTAGACTCATCGTCGTCCACCATTTAAACCTTCACGACGATAATTGGCAAGCCTTTCTTTCTCGAAATGGCTTTGTTGATTCAGAGTCTATCCAAATCGACAAGTCTGTGGTCAGTGAGACTAAGGTCGGGCAACCCATGCCATTTCATGCCCTTCTACCCTCTCCCAAACCCTTGGTCTTCCCTGACATAGACCTATCCGACATCATAACAGACAAGGCTGAGGCTGTAAAGAAGCCTATGAGTAAGAAGCTCAAGGGTAACCCTACTGTCGACAACAAGGGTAAAAATAATGCTTGATTGATATCGAGACTTGCTCGGAATAAACCTAAACCAAATGCTGATAAAAAAACCCATATTTCTGAGTGAGGACTCGGACTCCGATATCGAGAACTTCCTAGATGGAGAGTACCCTTATTCCCAAGGCCTATGCTCCGAGCCACCCTATGACTATGTTTCTAATTTTCCCCCGTGCCTAAAAAAACATCCTAGATACCTAGGAATCAAGATACATAATGAAACCCTCGGTGATTTAAACAAACCCTCGCCTACAATTTCGAAGCCCGAGAAAACATCATGCATCCAATGAAATGTGTGGCTAGAGCACTACTATGCCGATGTTCCTATATTACAATCGAAGATCAAATCTTTGGAAAACCAAGTTACAGTGCTGTCAAGAGAAAGGGACAAGATTCAAGCTATTGACAAGAAGAAGAAAACCACTGGTTCAATCGTCTTTAGGAATGTCGAATCGGCGACAAACTTCGTCAATTCCAAACTATCATGACCGAGTTGTTTTCTGATTATCCAGGTATGAATTTCGATATCATTTTCATTTTATGAATTGTTTGGATTAATATAATGAATTGGGTTTTGGTTTTCGATTAGTTCTTCTCATTATTTGAGATGATTTTGTCATAGTTTGATTATCAAAAACGGTTATGTTGTGGATCCTGTACAGTAGATTCATTTTACTAAAGTTGAATATGGTTATAATTTGGGTATGCGATTTTGTTGTGCCCAGATTAGCAGGAGCAATGGATTGGTTTTGACTTGGTGTGGTTTGTTTTAGAAAAATTATATTAGTTTGAATTAATGTGATTAATGAGGTTTTTTTTCATTTAGATTTTGATTGCATATGACCTGTATAAGAGATTTTTGTGCTAAAATCAGAGCACGGCTATGTTTTGATTTGGTATGATTTCGTTGTGGTTGGATTCTATCGGCTCTGATTTAATTTTTATGGTTTGATTTTGGAATGAGTTCGTGGGCTTGAACTGGTATGATCCTCTATATGTGTTGACTGGGTTGATAAATATGATGTAATCTAATAAACTCAAAATAACACTATTGACTTCGATTAGCCAGGAACAACTATGTTTTGTATTGAATCAATATTTTCGTTTGGGTTCTGGTTACATTCGATCGTGTTGAAGATCTATTTGCTAAAATCATGGAAACAGTGTTAATTCATAACGATTCCATTGCCCCAAACCATTTCGATCTGTTCCTGTTTGATTGGATCTACAAGTGGCTATTGTGTGCAACGATTAGCATGATCGTTTGTATTTGTTTAATATAGTTATATCAATTTGAAGAACAATCCTATTGATTTCGTTTGGATACGACAGTGATCTTGTTGATGGCTGGAGCAACTATTTGTGTTGATTTCAATTGGTTATGAAAACGATTTTATTGTTGTCAAGTTATCCAATACGATTCTGTTTACCCGAATTTGTGATAACAAATGGAACAGGGTACATGCATCTCTGTAATCATTCGATTGATCATAATCTTGTCTGCTCTCAAATTAGCATAACAATTTTGATTTGAATGATTCGTTTGGCTTTCAAATAGCAATTAGATATTTGTTTAGTAGTTTGAATTTAATTCTTTAAGTTTTGAATTGATTTTCAAACGATTCTCTGTTTGATTTAGACCAGCTACAGAATCGCAAGATTCTGTAGCTAGTCTTTAAAATTAGATTTTTATCAATTTTATCTACAAAATATCCTTTTAACTTGTCTATTTTTGTCCTCTCTTGGGTACATACGAATTGCAGTGATCAAATGGGCATGTTGTGATAGTCTAGGAGATATTTTAGATTTGGTTTTGTCTTAGGTTGTTAGCTTGAGTCAGAAACTTGGGATATTTTCCCAGATTTGTGTAAACTGTTTTGATAACTCCCACAAGGATGTTTTACCCTGTGGGAGGTCTTTAAATACTTGTCATTTTTTGTAGTAAACTCATCATCCTCACTGTGAGAGAACCAGACTATGGATTTATGATATAGACTGAGATGAATGTTGATGTCTTGTAACAGATTTCGCTTTCAAAATATCAAACTTTTGTTTCGAGTTTTATTCATATCATTTTGCAGTCGATTATATACTACTTTAGCTATCGTAATCCATTGCAGGTTGATGTGACTTGATTAATGTGTAATATATATATGATCTCTCTCTTATTTAAAAAATACAACAATTACTTTGTTTCAGTTAATGAATCACAGATTTCTCTTCTTCATTGATTGAATCAATTTGTACAAATCCTTGCACGCAGATTTATCTAAATGTTATGATTTGTAAATCATAAGATTGCTGTAAATTTTAATGTCTTATTTGTCCTGTTATTAATATTTGAAAGATTACAACAACTTTTCATTTACGAGAAGCTCATGGAGAATTTGGTGTGGGTTTCCTCCCACCAAACAGCTGAATCAACCATCATACATAGGACAAACCTGAAGCGTTACTTCAGGTCAGTTTGTTATATTTTGTTTAATAGTTAATTAGTTAGTATAATACAAGTAGCTTAGATAAATATATTAGTTTAGATACATAATTAGAATTATTATTTTTAATTTTTTAGCTTAGATAGTTTTTCAGTTTATTTATTTTTCGTAAAATTATAAAAATCAAAAAACAATAGTTTCACTGTCTTAGGACATATTACCAATGGGTTTTGCAGGTTTCATTTAAATCTGTAATTTGTAAATATTGTACATTTGTGATTAAGATTTAATTATGTTAGTAGTTAGATATTTAATTTTGTAGAGTTATTATAGTATTAGATAGTAGATTATATATAATAGTTAGATTTGTTTATTAGTTTGTTTTAATTGTTATTTTTCATTTAGATTAGTGATTTTAGAGTAGTTTTGTTTTTGTTTTCTTAGGACTTAGATCGGCTAACGGAGCCGCTAAACCCGTCAGGGTGGGTTATCCCAAACGGCTTGGATTATTTATACAACCCTGGACCGGATCCACTCTTCCAGTTGACGGACGGTCAATTTCGCCCGTCAACAAATGGCGCTAGATGGAGGGCCTGAACTTAATTAATGGCATGAGGCAGTCATAAGAATCCTCCACCACCTAGTCGCTCACCTACAGTGACAAGAAGTCATTTGAACGATAACATCCCCCCTCAAACAACAACCACATCATCCGACGATCCATGGGTCACAGTTGAACCAGTAACCCCAAATCCTACAAGTGGTGACATACAAGATATTGTCCGCCAATCTCTCATAAGAAAACATAGTGCTTTAGCCCGTTTGAGGCAACCAAATCAACTATTGGACCAGCCTTTAGATTTATCTGATATCAGAGAACAACTTGGAGGCACTAACCTCACTGTGAACCCTATAGATCCAATCCTCAATCCTACTGTAGGAGGATCTAGAGTACCTCCCTCACCACCTCCATCATCCCCTTCTTCTTATGGAGAAGACTCTTCTCACGAAGGCAGTTCCCCTTCTCATCCTTCCACACCCACTAAACCAATAGCCAACCATAACAACCCTGCTAGACCTTGGATCGACCAGGATGTCATAGATGTACCTGGAGCTCAGCATCCCTTACCTAAACACCCAGAAAATGGCTTTCCAAGTTTGACCCTGATTCTAAACAGATCTCTAAAGATCACATTAAAAAGTTTATGTTAGCCATAAGACTCCGTAATGTCGAGCATGAAGACGTTTTATGTAGGTTGTTTCCCTATAGTTTTGAGGGCAATGCATCTACATGGTACTTTGCCCAACAACCCCATACCATCGTGTCTTGGGAAAATTTTGAGTCATGCTTTTTTGAAAAGTTCGGAGACGGCAAGCCTCCGAAAGTCCTAGTCATTGAGCTTTCCAATTTAAGAATGAACCCAAAAGAAAAAGTTAAAGACTTTAATCAAATATTCTTAACACTTAAAAACCGAATCCCTACGGACTCCATGCCTACCGAGAATCTCGTAATAGCATACTATACTAAAGCTTTGCATCAAAGTATAGCTATTTGGGTTAAACGATCTAAGAAAGCCACATTGTTAGAAGCCTTCGAGGAGGCCAGCCAGATCGAAAAAGACATACTTAGTATTAAAGACTCTACTAACAACGAACAAGAGACTAGTTCTTCTTCCAAAAATAAGATTGAAATCCTCTCTGGACCTACTCAAAGTAAAACACAACCTGAAACCTCTGATTTAGAAAACTTAGCTAAAGTTGTTCAAAAACTGTCGAATCAAGTTATAGACTTGAAAAGGACGACCGAAGAAGCTTCCTCGAGCAAAGGGCCTTATAAACCCCCATTCAGGAAGACTTTTCCCACCAACCGACCTAATACAACCACTGAGGGCCTTAATCTACAAAGTTTGCAATTCGCCCTTCAAACAATTCTAGAATCCCAGGACAACTTGGTGCCTCCTGAGATTCCTGAGGAGGTAGTTGAACAAGAGAAATTTCAAGAAGAAGAGTCTACTCCAAACATTTTTGGACACTTCTCGGATAGCATCTTTCAAGCTAACTTTGAGACAGTTCATCCCTATAATACTAGGAGTAAGACAACAAACAAACCTTCTTCTGAAAACACTACGACTTCCCCCCCAAAGCAATCTAAACCAGCTGAGACTAAACAGAGTCATGCGAACCCCAACTTAGATTATAATGTAGTTGAAGATCTTAAAAGGTTAAGGGCTAACATTTATGTTTATGAGTTACTGAAATTTCCATATTTGTTACAAAAAATGTTGCAAAACATCGTAGAGAATGGTAAAAATGGTAATCCAAAAAAGGTTGTGCAGAACAAAGTTCCTCAGAAGACTTCCACTAAAAATAATCCTGATCCTCAAGATAAAGGAAGCTTTCCTACAAATAATGTAAATAATGTAAATAATGTAGATAAAGTAGCTTTAGAAACTGCGAGTAAAAATCCACAAACTACCACCCTTTGCACTCGCAAGAATGTACCTCCATTTTTATTAACCTTCGAAATATTTAATAGAAACGTGCACAATTGTATGGTAGAATTAGGAGCGTCATCCAATGTGATGCCATGGTCCGTATGCCAAAATATTAATGCCAAAGTTGAACCATCCATCTTAAAAATCATACAACTTGATCGGACCAATGTTAAAGTTATAGGTGAACAAAAGAATGTGCTTATAAGATTATCGTCTAACCCCAAGGTTCATCAAGTCATTCATATTATTGTTGTGGATATTCCAGAAGTGTATGGTCTATTTTTAAGTAGGGACTGGTCGGAGTACCTACACGGTTATTTCGCGACAGATTGGTCTCATCTATGGCTTCTAGACAATGACAAGCCTAACAAGATCAAGGTAAATCATGAACGCTACCTTAAGTTCACGGTTACATATTTGAACGATCCCAATGAACCATTTACACCTTCTGCTGATTCACCCGAAGTACAAGGGATGGATACCTTTTTCGGCAATTTCATGGCCGAGGCTTCAGCTATCACCAATCAAGAACAGCAGTCCGAGATTGTAGCATATGTGCAGCCACAAAGCTTCTACGCAACGGTCTGATGTACCCAATGGAAATCAAATTTGGTCTCTTTATTTTGACGAGTCAAAGTCCAAAGAAGGAGCCGGAGCAGGCTGCGTTATTATCGATCCAACAGGTAACAAAACATTGATTGCATGTAGGCTAGAATTTTAATGTACTAAAAAACCTGCAGAATATGAGGCTTTAATGCAAGGTCTTAGAAAAGATTTAGATATGAACATTCAAAACTTAACTGTCTTTGGTGACTCCAAAATAGTGGTTAGACAGGTAAGAGATTCTATCCAATGTCTTTCTCCGCATCTTAAAAGCTACCAATCCGAGGTATGGAATTTAATGAATAAGTTTTCTACTTTCAATATAAATTATATTCCTAGATTGAATAACTCTGAAGAAGATCTATTAGCTAACATAGCCTCTAAACTCTTTCCTGTAGAAGGCTTATCCCCAGACACATTCTCCGTTGAACTGTTGTTCAGACCATCAGTGCCCAACAACATCACAAACTGGAGAGTCTTTGACGATGATCAGCTGATTATTAACTTTCTGCATATGGAATAAACTTTTCAAGGCACGGTGATAAACGAACACACACACGACGACAATTTGTGCAATTTCACGGTAATACCAGATCTGAGAACTCCTGAATCTTCATCGGACATGGTAAATTCGATCCCTAAATCTGTATTTAGATTAGAGAAATTTTACGATCTTCAAGATAAATTTAAAAAATCGGTCAACTGTAAAACCAATAGTTCCTCATTATCATATGAAAAAGTAAACTTAGGGACTAAGGACAATCCACAGTGCATTAATCTAGGGGTAGGATGTTCTGAACAAGAAAAAGCTACATTTATTAAATTGTTCAAAGAATTTAAAGATGTCTTTGCATGGACGTATGATGACCTTAAAACTTTCGACCCTAACATCATACAACATGTCATTCCTATGAAACCCCAAACCTTACCCTTCCAACAAAAATTGAGAAAAATGCACCCTAAGCTCGAATCGACCGTTAAAAAAGAATTGAATAAGCTCCTAAATGCTAAGATTATTTTCCCTGTTAGGCACACTCAATGGGATTCTAACCTTGTCCCTATCCGGAAGAAAAGTGGGGAAATCCGACTCTGCATCGATTTCCAAAACCTTAATAGAGCATTTGATCAAGACAACTATCATGTCCCACCCATGGAACAAATCCTTCAACAAGTATCTGGTTCTGAGAGGCTATCCTTGCTAGATGGTTTCTCGGGGTACAACCAAGTCCTGATGTCTTCTCCATACCAACTTAAAACTACCTTCCGTACCCCATGGGGCACCTACGCTTATCGAAAAATTCCCTTTGGATTGATTAATGTCGATGCCACTTTCCATAGAGCAATGGACATTGCTTTCCTAGGATTAATCAATCAGTTTGTTGTAGTTTACTTATATGATGTGACTGTATTTTCTAAAAAAAAAATCGATCATCTAGCTCATTTATGAGCCGTTCTACAGTGATGTCGTAAATATGGCATCTCCTTGAATCCTAAAAAATCCATTTTTGCAATAGAACAAGGTAAACTCTTGGGATTTATTGTGTCAAGAGAAGGGATGATTATCGACCACGAAAGGACTCAAGTCATCGTGAAATTTCCCCCTCCTACATCCAAAAAATCTATGTAGTCTTTCTTAGGCTAGATTAACTTCGTGAGGATATTCGTCCCCAGTTTCTCCAAAATGGTTAGGCCTTTATAGAACTTAATTAAGAAAGACACCCAATATCATTGGGGACCCCTAGAAAATCAAGCTTTTAATGCAATAAAGAAGGCCATAATAGACGCTCCTTCTCTCATGAGCCTCGACTTTTCTCAAGACTTCACACTCTATACTTTTGCTTCTAACCGTTCCTATGTCGCCGTCCTAACTCAAAAGAATGTCGAAAACAACGAAGTACCCATTGCCTTTATGAGCTCTTCTTTCAAAGGCGCTGAACTTAATTACCCAACGGTAGATCAACAAGCCTACATTGTTTTCAAAGGAGTTAATCATTTTCGATCTTATCTTTTGAAATCAAGGACGAAAGTTATTGTCCCATACCCAGCCGTCAGGAACCTGTTAGTGCAGAAAGAACTAGGTGAAAAGAGAGATAATTGGGCCACCTCCTTTCAGGAGTACGAATTAGAAATTACCCTAGCTCAAATAGTGAGAGGCCAAGGGTTATACAAGTTAGTTGTTGATTCAGCAGCAGGACAACAAGAAGAAAGAGATATGTCAAACCTAGGACAACATGATCAAAATGCAATCTGTTGCGCACAAAACTCTGTCAGTTCATGGTATGTTGATATAAAATTCTGTCTTAAACATGGGTCAGCCCCCAGTCACTTGGATCCCACTAAAAGAATATTGTTGAGATTAAATTCTGCCTCCTTTCATTTGGTTAATGGTATTTTGTTTCGTCAAAATTTTGATGGTGTACTAATGTGTTGTCTTGAGAAAGATGAAGCAGAAAAAGTCTTGCTAGAATTCCATGCAGGAGAAGATGGTGGTCATTTTAATGGTGACACCATTTCCGATAAGGTTTTAAGAGCCGGTTATTACTGGCCCACACTTTTTAGTGACGCCCATGCCTTGTGTCGTAAATGTACCATTTGTCAAAAATCATCAGGACGGTTACAAAACCTAGCCTTTCCTTTGCAGCCCGTTTCAGTAGACACTCCTTTTCAGCAGTGGGGCCTTGACATCATAGGTTCGATCAATCCCCCATCCTCACAACAACATAAATTTATCATAACAACCACAAATTACTTTACCCGGTGGTCTGAAGCTCTCGTGTTAAGAACTGTCAACACCAGTCAGGTAATTGCCTTTCTAAATTCGAATATTATCACTCGTTTTGGTATCCCTGACTGTTTAGTATTCGATAACGCTTATAACTTTTCCTCTCTTGAGATGAGCGAGTTCACTTTATAAAAAGGAATTAAGTTGAATTATTCTGCTAGCTATTACCCCCAGGGCAACGAATTGGCAGAATCGACAAATAAGAACTTGATTAAAATCATCAAGAGAACGGTGGCTGAAAATCACAAAAATTGGCACAATGCACTATTGAACGCGTTGTGGGCTGATATGGTAACGCCAAAAGCTGTTGTAGGTAACTCCCCCTTTTTTCTCATTTATGGCAGAGAAGCAATTCTACCACCACACGTTTTTCTTCCTTCACTACAGTTATCGCACAAAATTCAAGAAGAAAATTATCCCCCTTTGGAAAACTGAATTAACACTTTGATGAAGCTAGAAGAGGTAAGAGCCCAAGCTAAACGTAAGTTAGATCAGCATCAACCATTGGTTAAAATCTGGTTTGATTCTAACTCTGCCTCTGATAGGCATTTCGAAGTAGGTGACCTCGTCTTGAAATGGGACAAACCGCATGAGGGAAAGGGAGAACACACGAAATTTCAAAACTTATGGCTTGGATTGTTTTTAATTGCTGAGAAGTTGGGTCCCAGTTCTTTCCGATTGTAGAATATTGAAGGGCAGCCTGACACCGATCCGGTGAATGGCCAAGCCCTGAAAAGATACTTTTCCCGAGGACAACTCTTGTACATTATGTAAATATTTTTATTTTGTTTGCTTTTTCTTTTGCTTTTTTGTTTTTGATTTGTCCTTTGAGTTTATCATCTTGTGTTTTTGGAAATGCACATACCTGTGTACTGAGCTATTCGGACAAAGAAAACAGAAAATTCCTTCGCTGAAATAACTACTAAGAAAATTGTATAAACATCAATTGTATACTTCTGAAATTTACATATGTGATTGGCAAAAGTTTTTCGTTTGAAAGAAGTTAACTGATTTCAATCTCTAACACAAGCTTGTTGCGATCATCCATTATCTTTTTATGTTGCCCCTATTCCTTAAGGGAATGACTCAGAAGATGTCTCCCTGACTTAGGAAGTTGGTTCTGTAAATGAAACATCTCTGGATCTTAATAAATGACAGTTCTAAAAAATTCTGCTGAGGTCTGAAAAAATATGTTAAAATATCATAATTTTCAGCGTCACCCCGCTCAACTATATATCTTTGAAAAATAAAACAAGTCAATAAAAGAGTTGTGGGAAGTGCTTGTAAACCCGTCGGGATGCTGAATAGGTCTGCTGGCAGTGGGTAAATGCATGCATCGCGCCAAGACAACTTCGTCGAGGTACTGAACAGGCCTGCTGGCAGCGAAGCAATGTCGGGTATATGAAAATTTGCAAATAAGAAACCTCTTGACTTTAATGTGTCCTTTATTCTGATCTAGAACTTCTTGGCAGGATACAAATGTTAGAGTGGGTTAAATGGAAACCCTGTCGAGGCTATGGACGCCTGCTGGCAGCAGTGGTTCTGTCAACAGTATTGGAGATTTTATCTTTAATGTCGCAACTCGCTTGTCTTAAGACTTCTATCAACTTTCATCCTTTAAACACTGCCGGAATATTTGGTTAATGATGATGTTTACATGATTTTCTGGTTGTTATTTTGAGTTAGAATTTTTCTTGTTATCCTAATCTGAATTTGTTCTTTTGGCAGAGATAACTACTTCTACCAGTGTGTCGCCATTGTTGGTAGCCAATTCAAATTTTTTTATACTGTCCTTATAAGCTGCCTACACCAGTGTTTTGCAAACCTTGATTTTCGTCGCAATCCTTGAGTAAAACGACACTATTATTTTTGCGCTATTTGCACACTTACCTTTGTTCTTTTTTTCACGACTGCAAGCGTGAAAACTTGGTTTTCAAAGTCACATTAAAACCGTCACTGAATTGTCGTTATCATTCTTGTCAATATACCCATTGTGCTTACAATTTACTTATCGTTATACAGTTGGCAAGACCTTTTGATATGTACTCATTTGACATTCTTTGATTGATTATGTAATTTCGTTTCATGAGTGATTGAGTTTGCGATGCATTGGTGATTGGATTTACATGTTCTTTCATCGATTCACTTGGCACATTGGTTACATAAAAATGCATTGGTGTTATGGTTAAACTCTTGGTATAAATCGTTTTATACAATACATAGTTTGTATAAATCAAACCCTTGGTATTGGTTTCGATTCATTTGTTTGGTTTTAAAACTATGATATAACTATTTCTCGCGTGAATGTTTAATCCACTTACCATTTGATTTCATTGGTTGATTGAATGGCATAATTTTTAACACATATACATAGTCATTTGAATAGTTATAAGCGTCGGCGGTTGTACTATGGATATGACTATTGTGCATGGGCCAAATTAGCTCCACCACCTTCGCACAATATGTCATTAATGTCTCCCCACTATCCCTGTTTCACCTCTGCTAGTTTCGGGTAAGCCTGTGAGCGTTATGCCCCTGTGTATGCTATGATTCAAACCCTAGATCATTCACATCGCTCACCATGTGCTCCTGTCTATGGCATCGGTGGTGCGAATAGAGCCGAATGGTAGTCAAGCTCTTCTATTGTTCGATAATGCCCATAATGATTTAGAGGATAGTGGTTGGCTCACATTTGTACAAAGGTTCAAGGGTTTCAATCTATTTGTTGCACAACAATTCGTCCTTACCTTTGATGGGTGTAGGGAAAAAGTAGGTGACATTCAACTTGAACTCAATGAAGAATTCATAAGATTTTCCATAGGATTAGTAGCCATGGGCCAACGATGGTTTAAAAACTCCAAAGTCGACGAGGTTCCATTGCCTTTTCTATTTGTATCACGAAAAGTCACATCCCGTGACAAAGGTATGCCTATTTCCACACTTAAACCCAGGTGGCACGATCTTTTGATAATGGTTAAACAATTTGTGACCTGTGAGGGTCGGTATGGATTGGTTTTTCTTTATCACCTTCGACTGTTAATGAATTTCATGGGCTATCCATTGAACATGTCATTTTACTTTCTGCGTAGTCTTTACAAAATGGCTAAGAGGTTCAAATGAGAGAAGGTTGATAGCATCTTGTTTCACCATGGCTTGATTAGACTCATCTTCATCCACCATTTAAACCTTCACGGCGATAATTGGCAAGCCTTTCTTTCTCAAAATGGCTTTGTTGATTCAGAGTCTGTCCAAATTGACAAGTCTGTGGTCAGTGAGGCTAAGGTCGGGCCACCCGTGCCATTTCATTCCCTTATACCCTCTCCCAAACCCTCGATCTTCCCTGACATCGACCTACCCGACATTATAACAGACAAGGCTGAGGCTATAAAGAAGCATGTGAGTAAGAAGCTCAAGGGTAACCCTACTATTGACAACAAAAGTAAAAAGAATGCTTGATTGATATCGAGACTTGCCCAGAATAAACCTAAAACAAACGCTGATAAAAAACCCATAGTTCTGAGTGAGGACTCGGACTCCGATATCGAGCACTTCCTAGTTGAAGAGTACCCTTATTCCCAAGGCCTATGCTCCAAGCCACCCTATGACAATGTCTCTAATTTTCCCCCGTGCCTAAAAAAAAATCCTAGCTACCTAGGAATCAAGCTACATAATGAAACCCACGATGACTTAAACAAACCCTCGCTTGCAATTTTGAAGCCCGAGCAAACATCATGCATCCAATGCAATGTGTGGCTGGAGTGCTACTATGTCGACGTTCCCTAATTACAATCAAAGATCAAATCTTTGGAAAACCAAGTTACAGTGCTGTCAACAGAAAGGGACAAGCTTCAAGCTATTGACAAGAAGCAGAAAACCACTGGTTCAATCGTCTTTAGGAATGTCGAATCGTCGCCAGCCTTCGTCAATTCCAAAATATCATGAACGAGTTGTTTTCTGATTATCCAGGTATGAATTCCGATATCATTTTCGTTTTATGAATTGTTTGGATTAATATAATAAATTGGGTTTTGGTTTTCGATTAGTTATGTTCATTATTCGAAATGATTTTTTCATAGTTTGATTATCAAAAACGGTTATGTTGTGGATCCTGTACAGTAGATTCATTTTACTAAAGTTGAATATGGTTATAATTTGGGTATGCGATTTTGTCGCGCCCAGCCTAGCAGGAGAAATGGATTGGTTTTGACTTGGTGTGGTTCATTTTAGAAAAATTCTATTAGTTTCAATTAATGTGATTAATGAGGTTTGTTTTCGTTTAGATTTTGATTGCATATGACCTGTATAAGAGATTTTTGTGCTAAAATTAGAGCATGACTATGTTTTGATTTGGTATGATTTCGTTGTGGTTGGATTCTATTGGCTCTTATTTAATTCTTATGGTTTGATTTTGGAATGAGTTCATGGGCTTGAATTGGTATGATCCTCTATATGTGTTGACTGGGTTGATAAATACGATGTAATCTAATAAACTCAAAATAACACTGTTGACTTCGATTAGCTAGGAACGACTTTGTTTTGTATTGAATCGATATTTTTGTTTGGGTTCTAGTTACATTCGACCATGCTGAAGATCTATTTGCTAAAATCATGGAAATAGTGTTAATTCATAACGATTCCATTTCCCCAAACCGTTTCGATCCGTTCTTGTTTGATTGGATCTACAAGTGGTTATTGCATGCAACGATTAGCATGACCGTTTGTATTTGTTTAATATAGTTATATCAATTTGAAGAACGATCCTGTTGATTTCGTTTGGATACGACAGTGATCTTGTTTATGGCTGGAGAAACTATTTGTGTTGATTTCAATTGGTTATGAAAACAATTTTATTGTTGTCGAGTTATCCAATATGATTATGTTTACCCGAATTTGTGATAACAAATGGAACAGGGTACATGCATCTATGTAATCCTTCGATTGATCATAATCTTGTCTGCTCTCAAATTAGCATAACAATTTTGATTTGAATGATTTGTTTGGCTTTCAAATAACAATTAGATATTTGTTTAGTAGTTTGAATTTAATTCTTTAAGTTTTGAATTGATTTTCAAACGATTCTCTGTTTGATTTAGACCAGCTACAGAATCGCAAGATTTTGTAGCTAGTCTTTAAAATTAGATTTTTATCAATTTTATCTACAAAATATCCTTTTAACTTGTCTATTTTTGTCCTCTCTCAGGTACATACAAATTGCAGTGATCAAATGGGCATGTTGTGACAGTTTAGGAGATATTTTAGATTTGGTTTTGTCTTAGGTTGTTAGCTTGAGTCGGAAACTTGGGATATTTTCCCAGATTTGTGTAAATTGTTTTGATAACTCCCACAAGGATGTTTTACCCTATGGGAGGTCTTTAAATACTCGTCATTTTTTGTAGTAAACTCATCATCCTCATTGTGGGAGAACTATACTATGGATTTATGATACAGACTGAGATGAAAGTTGATGTCTTGTAACAGCTTTCGCTTTCAATATATCAAACTTTTGTTTCGAGTTTTATTCATATCATTTTGTAGTCGATTATAGACTACTTTAGCTGTCGTAATCTATTGTAGGTTGATGTGACTCCATTAATGTGTAATCTATATCTGATCTCTCTCTTATTTAAAAAATACAGCAATTACTTTGTTTCAGTTAATGAATCACAAATTTCTCTTCTTCATTGATTGAATCAATTTGTACAAATCCTTGCACGCAGATTTATCTAATGTTATGATTTGTAAATCATAAGATTGTTGTAAATTTTTATGTTTTGTTTGTCCTGTTATTAATATTTGAAAGAGTACAACAACTTTCCGTTTACGAGAAGCTCATGGAGAATTTGGTGCGGGTTTCCTCCCACCAAACAGCTGAATCAACCATCATACACAGGACAAACCTGAAGCATTACTTCAGGTCAGTTTGTTATATTTTGTTTAATAGTTAATTAGTTAGTATAATACAAGTAGTTTAGATAAATATATTAGTTTAGATACATAATTAGAATTAATTTTTTTAATTACTTATCTTAGATAGTTTTTCAGTTTATTTCTTTTTCATAAAATTATAAAAATAAAAAACAATAGTTTCACTGTCTTAGGACAGATTACCAATGGGTTTTGCAGGTTTCATTTAAATCTATAATTTGTAAATATTGTACATTTTTTATGAAGATTTAATTCTATTAGTAGTTAGATATTTAATTTCCTAGAGTTATTATAATATTAGATGCTAGATTATATATATAATAGTTAGATTTGTTTATTAGTTTGTTTTAATTGTTATTTTTCATTTAGATTAGTTAATTTAGAGTAGTTTTATTTTTTTATTTTCTTCGGACTTAGATCGGCTAACGGAGCCGCTAAACCCGTCAGGGTGGGTTATCCCAAATGGATTGGGTTATTTAGACAACTCTAGACCGGATCCACTCTTCCAGTTGACAGATAGTCAATTTCGCCCGTCAACAACCCTTTACCAATAAAGTTCTAGATAATGTAGGAGGATAGGAGGTCTACTCATTCACAGATGGATTTTCAGTTTATCACTAGATCAGGATTGCTAAGGAAGATCAACATAAGACCACATTTGCAATAGAATGGGTTTCTTTTCAATACACTGTGATTCCCTTTGTCTTGAAGAATGCACTAGCCATCCTTTCCAGGGTGGTGGTTGAAGCATTTAAAGACTTATTACACAAGTTATTAGAATATTATTTTGATGATTGGATTGTCTTTATCCTACTGAAAGACCACATTGAATGTTTGATATTGATGTTAGATAAATGTAGGCAATGTCAGATTGCCCTGAATTTAAAAAATTGTATTTTATTTTCACCCTTTGGAGTGTTTCTAGGACGCATTGTGTGTAAGTAGGGATTGTTGGTAGATCCTTCCAAGATTTCCATCATTGTTGATCTATCTCCTCCCACTTCAATTAGACATATGCGCACTGCACTGGGGCACACATAATACTATAAGAAGTTTATTAAGGGGTATGCGCATATAACAAAACCCATGGAGAAGCTATTAAAGAAATATAGTAAGTTCCAATGGACAAAAGAATGCCAATAGATCTTCGACACACTTAAACATAAAATGGTGACTGCGCCCATCTTGATTTTTCCATATTGGAGTAAGGAGTTCAATGTCCATGTCAATGCTTCATCCATTACATTAGGAGCAGTTTTAGCACAACTGGGTGCAGGAGAGATTGACCACCCTATATCCTTTGCAAGAAGGAATCTTTCTATAGCTGAAAGGAACTATACTACGACTGAAAGAGAAGGCTTGGCTATGGCATATGCGCTACATAAATTTAGACACTATTTGTTGGGAGGAAATTTTAAGATGTTCATGGACCATTCTGCATTAAAGTGCTCGATAACATAGGTATTCCAACAGAGGACGAACACCTTCAGTAACCACTCACATAACCAAATCAAATATCAACATACCGATGTTTTCATGTGGTAAAACCCCTACGGGGAAACATCCACAACCCTAGCCAACACGACCACTTGGAGCATTTTATTAATACAAAGAAAAAGATTACAGAGATATTTTAAAAGAGATTTTCTCACAATCGATCATCGACAAATGACCCTCCATGCTCTTTAAATAGAGATCATGGAACAATCGGGTGCTAAGCCACAGATCAATGGACGTTAAGATCGATGAGAGTATGAACCGTCGAATCACTCTATGTCGGGAACATATCGTGACCGTCGGATTTCCTAACTACAAATGCATACTAATGCATACTAAAGAAACAAACTAAGAAACACACTTTTACCTAATGACATATTAGACCAAGTAGATCTTAACTAACCCCTAAGTGTCTAAATATCCTAACATCCCCCCTTAAGAACAACTTGGGATAGGATTGAAGGATTTACAATGGTGACACAATAGGAGAAGGAAGGAGGAATTAGAGCCTATCCCCCCTTAATGACAACTTCCCGAACTCCTAACATATATCAAAGTTTGGAAAACTTTGCTTCTGTGAGAGACTTTGTGAAAATGTCTGCAACTTGATCTTCTGTAGGGAAAAAGAGAACTTCAATAACTTGATAATGAATTAGCTTTCTGATGAAGTGCATGTGTAGCTCGATGTGTTTTCTACGCTGATGATGAACTGGGTCTTTGGTGAGCTTGATGGCACTCTGATTGTCACACCAAAGGCTAGTCGGATACTGGTGCTGGAATCCAAACTCTGAAAGGCTCTGTCGAAGCCAGAGGTCTTCCTGGATTGCATTTATCGTTTCTTGGTATTATGCTTCTACTGAAGAAAGTACAATATCCTATTGTTTCTTACAGGCCCAAGTGATAGGTCCTGAACCAAGGCTAAAAACATAACCTGTAGTAGATTTCTGATCATCAGGGTCGCCAACCCAATCTGAATCAGTGAAACCAACCAATAAAGGAGTCCCCCTTGAACTGTAATGTATCTCAAACTGAACTGTACCATGAACATAGCGAAGTATCATTTTAGCTACTTTCCAAAGGATTTCATGGGGTTTTTGCATATATCGGGCAATAATACCAACAACAAAGGAAAGATCGGGATGGGTATGAGTCAAGAATAAGAGGCTACCAACTAACTGACAGTACAGGGTGGCATCAACTTCAGGAGAAGTACAGGTGGCAGAAATCTTGACTCCAGACTGGAAGGGAGAAGGGGTTGGTTTACAATTGTCTATGTGAAAGTGACAAATAAGATCACAATCATACTTAGACTGGGAAAGAAAAATTCCTTCATTGGTTTGCAAAACTTGGAGGCCAAGGAAATAGTGCAAAAAACCTAAGTCTGTCATTTCAAATTTCTTCTTAAGGCTAGTTTTCACATGGTTTAAAAGTTTTGAGTCACTA